>CM056204.1:157500-737500 GCA_029692085.1 Gymnothorax javanicus | reverse complement strand
CTACCACACACGTGCACACAAAAAGACACACGCACTCACACAAACACACACGTGCACACAATATTACACAGAAATGGGCACATAGTACATCACCATACCCGTTAACATGCATATATTATATAACTGTGTAACAGTGATTCTGTTGGGCGAAAAGGGGATACATCCATACTGGTACACATCAGGAACATTAGCCATCAGGCACATTCTTCAGCTTCTTAAATCAGATTCGCTTTCACAGGCCTGTTTGACAGTAATTACACGGACAGTGGCAGGACACAGTGTCCGAGAGCTGGAGGGAGGATACGGGCTCGTGGGTACGGGAGGAGTTTATCTCCACGGTAACATTTCCCAGCAGCCTCGTGACACTGCAGACAGACACAGCGTGAAAACGGCAGTCTAGAGAAGTGCACGAGACGGACATAAACAGCACAGCAACAGACGACCCTCGCCCCCCACCCCCTGCCCGTCTGGCTGGGGGAGTGGTTTCCAAGGTTACCACCAACAAGCGCAGTGAAACTGAAAACAAATGCAGAGATGCAGAGCCTCACTCCACACAGAGACTGACCAGTGCAGAGCCTGAGCCCCAGTGTAGCCACAAGAAGATCAGTGCAGCTGCGGGGCCCTTCAGCCAGGCCCTTAGTACCACACTGCTCAAGGGGGGCATCACAGAACCAAATAATTAAAGCCAGTAGTCCTTTATCAAATTTATTGTGCAGGTGAAATTATGAACAAGTAATTATACAAACAAAAGCCTACTGCTGAAGTCTGAGGCCCTTTGCCTGGCACCAGGGGAAAAGAGGCCCCCACAATGGGCTCTTAGAAGTTTATACTGGAACAAAGCGGGCTGTTATTTACAGTAAAATTCACACTGACTGGACTCAGAAACACTAATAGAGAGGAAAACCAATGAATGACCAACAGGGGGTCTTGGAGGGATATTTGAAAGAGAACAGGTGGGATTGAAGGGTACTGACACAGAATGATGGGGGGGGGGGAGACTGGCCTTTGCTCAGACTGATGAACTAAAGGCTGCTTTAGTTACAATCGTCGGCTAAAAGACAGTAATGTTGCATACCAAGTGGGACCCTGGATGTGACATGAGTGCTCACCGTCAGCAAACCACCACCTGGGTAATTGTTAATGCCGGGATTCCCCCCCGTCACACATCAGATTATGCAAATCACCACAAGCACACACGCAAACACGTGCACACACAAAAGCATGTGTGCCCACACACACACACAAACACACACACACACACACACACACACACACAGGAGCACACATAAAAGCATCTGTGCCCACACACATACACACACACAGGTCCGCGACAGCACTCACGTATTCCTTCACGTTCTTTGTCTTCACAGCCTTGTAGGAGGAGTAGGCGGGGTACAGTGTTCCGAAGGCCAGGCTGCGGAGAGAGAGGAGGTGCCCCGTCAGTGTGAGCCGAACTGGGGCCTGTAATTAACCCCTCCCCTGCTGAGCAGACCACGCCCACTTTTCTGTGACGTATTGAGCGGTATCAAATTTGACTGCTCCATATTTCAACTTACATGGAGGTCCCGAGTTTTTATCAATTATTCTTGAAACTAGAGTTGGTGCAACTTTAAATGAAAAAAATCCTGGGACCTCCATGTAGGTTGACGTTAGCACCACCTGAAGTCATAAGCGATGCCATTTCTGACACATGGAAATTGGGTCCTAGTTCCAACCCACATAAAGGTCCCAAACAAATTAAAACTGTTTTCCAATCTTTGCATGCCTGACATCAATAATCAGCAATAAAAGTTTTGGAACCTTTGTGCAGGAGGGAGAATAATGCCGCGTTTCCATCAAGCGGAACATTTTGGTTCGGTGCGGGTCGTGTCACATTTCAGAGCGTTTCCATTACAAAAGTTGTGGATGGCCTATTTTTCGTCACCCCTCCGGTAGGGGTACCAAGGGTTACCATCCGATACTAATAAGGCGGAACTATAACGCGCCTTCAGCAGTGGTCGGAAATCGTCATCACTGCCTTCTGTTGATTGGCCAACAGAATCGTCACTCTAGAGCGACTTCCATAAGGAAACGGCAGGAAAACGCCCTTCTCGCCTACTGTTTTGAGAAAAACATTTTTAGAAATGTCTGTTCGCAACAACGCACCATGGAGCAATGAGGAGGCGCAGATGAATATTTCATGCATTTAAATTCAGTCAATTTAAAATGCGTATAGCCATTATTATGCGAACTAATTTGGCTGGAGTTGCACTGCGAGCATTTAATTCGCTAGCTGGCATTAAAATACGCTGAATAAAAAGGTTGCCAGCTAAAGCCGCTTTCACACCAGACGCGAAACAAATTTTTCGCACGACAGATTACATTCAAAGGCAATGCGTTTCGCGTGTATTTGCGTGTTTGCATTGCATTTTACCATCCGGTAAAAAAAAAAAAAAAAAAAAAAAAAACCCGCCTACATTTAAGGGTACCGTCTGCAGAGGAAGCGCAAACCAGATCAAGGCGTTTGGTACCAAAAGTACGGTTCCAAGGGTACTATACCGAAAGTCCCCCAGTGGAAACGTGGCTGGGAATATCTGCATGGAATGAAAAGGTCCCAAGCTTTATATTGGCAAAATTGTAAGTTCATGTGTGGATGTAGCAGATACTGGTGAAGGTCCACCTGGGGGGCCATATAGGTTTTAGTGGCTCAAAGTTGGGCGACCACGCCGATCTACCCCACTTTTGGTCCCTTATTCTCCCTCCTGCACAAAGGTCCCAAAACTTGTATTGCTGATTATTGATGTCAGGCATGCAAAGATTGGAAAACAGTTGTAATTTGTTTGGGACCTTTATGTAGAATGGAACTAGGACCCAATTTCATAGTGTCAGAAATGGCATCGCTTATGACTTCAGGTGCTGCTAACGTCAACCTACATGGAGGTCCCATGATTTCTTTAAGTTGCACCAACTCTAGTTTCAAGAATAATTGTTAAAAACTTGGGAACTCCATGTAGGTTGAAATATGGAGCAGTCAAATTTGATACCGCTCAATATGTCACAGAAAAGTGGGCGTGGCCTGCTCAGCAGGGGAGGGCTTAATTACCAAGGTCATGACTGATTTCCCTATTCCCTGCCCCAAACTCAATAATCATGAAGTATGAAGGATTTGGAGTTGGTGAGTCGGCCACTTTTGTCAGTATTGGGCTGATCTTAGAAAAAGGCACTCTTCAACCTCCAATATTATGCTCTATTTTGTCGTATAAAATATGTCCAATCGGTCTTTAAAATGTTAAGAATTCACTTACAAAAAAACCCCACAAACATCCAGGCCTAGTGAGACCTGTTCGCTCACCCTGTCTGTGCCGGCCTAAAACATGAGCTGTTCTGAGTGGGCAGGGAGGCTATGCTAATGAGGCGCTGCTCTGATTGGCTGCCTGGCCGCTTTGATTCCAGGGGAGGGTCCAGACCCGAAAAACCAGGAAACCAAGATGGCAGGTATTTCAGGACAGCTCTCCGCAGCATCTTTTGCTGTAAGTCCGTACTTGTTTGATCCCGAATCCGACCCTGAACGGGTGGAGGAAGCAATTGAAGTACTGCAGCAACATTTACAGCAGGATGTCAATGAGTGGCAAGTTGAAATTTTAGTGTTTTGCTCGTACTGTCTCGCCTTGCATGCATGTGATTGCAGCTGTGCTGTTATATAGTCCTGTTATATACCCACTTAGCTATCCAGAGGACACTTTGCTAAAAGCTCCGGTTAACCATTTCTACCGAAACAAAACACAATTCCGACACCAAGCTACTAAATGAGTTCGTAGCAAAAACACACAAACTGTGTAAGCGTTGCTTATGTGGAGCTAGCGAATCGATAACTTCCACTGGAAATTCGTATCCGACCTCCACTTTTTTTCGGATTTTTATTAGCTAGAACAATTTTCAAAGGTGGATGAAATTCCGCCACGGCAATGCAGAGAAATCAATTTGTTATACCAGACACATTATAGTGTGTTTCGCTATTGCTTTCACCATGGTAGGATCAGAGAGCTAGCCCACACCACGGCAAAGTACCCGGCTGACCCTGGTCATGGATAAGTAAAACGATCGTTTCACAGCAACAGTAAACAAACCCAAACATGTAACCTATGCTCCGCAAAGCATACATCTGGTCTAACTGCAGCCTGATCAGCCCAACTTTGCAGACACGGACAACACCTCTCCGGTTAGCTTCAACTGTAGTGGCTACGGTCAGGTAACGTTATGATGAAACTACCACCTTGATGCTAACCAAAGTAACACAAGCATACTAATCTGAATTATTGCATATAAGTTAACCAGGAGCATTTTTTAAGTAGCACGGAACGCGAACTAACATGCGGTACGAACCAAGCGGTAACAACAATGACAGAGACAAACATTACCCTGCAATACTGGTTTTACAGACAGCAAGTCTCGTTACCGTGAATAGTTGTATCAAGCATCCAAATTACAAACAAGTATAAAACGTTAGCTTCAAATGAGGTTTATGTTCACACACCTTCTTTTGATTGTCCCCTGATATTACTCTTGCATATTTAGGACACAAACATTAGCAACAGTAACTTAGCTACATTAGCCACAGTGCTACAGCCACATTCTACAGGCTATCAGTTAAGTAGGCTTATGCAGTATACAGTAAACTTACTGCTTCCGCGTCTGTGAGTCACGGACAGTTGGTACCGATCCAGGCTTTATCTTCAGATATTTTACAAAGCCTGCGTTTGAGGCCAGTTGTTAGTGCTAACTATCGTTAGCGGTCCTGCTAGCCACCCATAATATGTTAGTTTTACTTACATTATTTGCTGTTATATCGTTACTTACAGCTTGTGGCTCCGAGCGCTTGATCGATGCAACTGCTCCAGGTTTGAGAAGCAGCTGAGACGCAAATCCAGCGTTGAATTATCCTTTATTGACAAAGCTGTCTTCGGTGAAATGCGGACCACAAACAGCTAACGTTCCCTTTGAGTGTGGCTGTTTGCTGCCAGCAAACAAAAAAGCTACACACTGAATTCTGGTGGCATCGTCTTTAGGAAGATATAATAGTTGTGCTTTTTTTTTCACATCCAAAAAAACATGTACAAACAGCTTTTGGAGACGTACTGATAAATCTACACGTTAAATGATTAGGGCTCGTTTGTGTCTGATAGAATAAATTCCGGGGTGGGCAGGTCCAGTGCCGTGATTGGCTCGTGATTGGGGGGGCAGGCTTGTTCATCTAGACATTGGTTTTTCATTTTGATTTTTCCAAATAATTGACCATTTATTTCCCCCTTTCCATTTTAGTTAGGAGGAAGGTTGCAGTGATACAACCCACAATGTAACAATCAAAAATTGTTACATTTTGCGTTTGTAGCCACAACGCAAAATGCAACATTTGAAATCTCATATTTGGTCAGAGAAATTGTGAAATAAACAACTTTATGTTGATTTCAGCCATGAACTCAGCAGCAAAACCAACTTTTCCATTTTTTCTACCACGATAAAAGAAACTTTTTTATTCAAGCCGGATGTGAGTATAGTGTATATAATGCTTCAATTAGCATCTTAACTTCCGAGAAATGTGGTTGTAACACACTAAATGAGTTTCTGAGTTGATTACTGCTGCCATAAGTTTTAATAGCAGATAACGGCGACAGCCATATTACTGATGACACACCTGGTTGCTAATGCATGCGCAGCATATGGATTCGCGATATTAAATATTAAATTCTAAATCCCCCGATCACTAATGAAACCCCCTAAAATATATTTGTGCCCTTTTTTACATTGTAAAATCATTCTGGCAAATTAAAAGCTGTTAAAAGGCGGTGGTTGGATATGGAACTCTTTCCCAATCCATTTCAAAATAGTTAAGTTGTTTATCTCCTGGATAGTCTTACGGTAGCTTCATTGACTAAATCAGTTCGCATAATGGTAAAACATTGTGAGTATGAAATACTACGCATTAACGATTGCAATCTTGCCTGCGAGTATCTCTTTAATTTAGAAACAGTGCAATTTATGTCACTCAGAACAAGACCTACAGTGATGGCAAGCTTCCCCCAAACAATGGTTACTAGGGCATTTCTTTGGTGTGCGACATACCGCAATTTCCGGTGTACAAGCCGACTGTGTGTATAAGCCGAGCCCTGTTTTCAAGGCTAAAACAGATTTTTTGTGTTTCCGCTATATAAGCCGACCCCCCTTTCTGGAGATTGAATTTATCAAAAAAAAAAAAAAAACCTGAATATCATTGTATAAAAGAATTGGTTTAAATTCAAAAGGCTGGCAAAGAAATAGAATTTCTTGTGCAAGTTTAAGTTAAAGTCGCACCATGCGCAATACCGAAAGATGAAAAGACGTTCAATTGACCAATCTGCACTGCGTAATCCCATAACACACTGTCCAGTAAATGACACTTTGAGGGACTCAGTTACATTTTTAAGGCAGACAACAGCATGCAAACAGTCAGTGATTATTTAATTTTGTTTATCTTTCAAATGTTTTGGTGATTTCATAAACCTTTCTGCAAAAACGATGAACTCCGTAGGCATGTGGTTTTGTTTGACCAGAGTACATACGAGTCCAGTTTCTGCAGTAAAAAAAGAAAATTGAAATGTTAGGCATCATTTTCTTTATCTCCTCCATCATCTAAGGTGGAAGGAGGTTGTGTGATCGGTGCCGTTTGTCTGTGTGTTTCTGAACAAAACTAAAAAACCACTAAACTGGTTTTGATTAAATTTGGTACGATGGTGAGAGAGTCTACGGATGAGTTTTTGGTGGTGATTCTGAATACATCCAGGGAAGGGGAAAAAACAATTGATTTTGGGTTTTGCTGCCACCTGGCGGTAAAATGTGGCGGAGGTACTTGCGAACTCTGAATGTAGCTCGTTTTTTAATGTGATACCCTCTGTATAAGCCGACCCCCTGCTTTTAGGACCAAAATTTAGGGCTAAATTTTCGGCTTATACACCGGAAATTACTGTAGCTTCCTGTCCCTGTTTGTCTGACAGAATCGCATGCACAGTTTCTTTTATGTACTGAGAATACATCCTATCATGATCACGATACTAGGCTCGATTGATGGTTGTTTTGGATTCAGATGCATAGATTGTATAAAAAGATGGACGAAGCAACCGTGACGTCACCCATTGGTTTCAGCATACTATTTAGGAAGCCTCAATTTTGGCAATTTGAACAGCGCCATTTTGTCATTTTGAAACCGGATGTGATTCCTATTGGACGAGAGCGTGAATTGAAGATCCAGGGAGGAGCGAGGGGTGGATCTATCGGTGGATCTGACCATATTGGACGAGGACCAGAGGATAGCAACACCCTCTAAAGCATATTCTGGCTTTACCCTTTATTCTAGTCTATTTGGGCCCATAATTTACAAAAATGAACATCATAATATATCAAAGGAGACCTGAAACTTACAATAGATACCATAAAATAATGTGGAAAATTGTTATTGAAATAATAAATCAGGTGGGAAAGTAGGGTAATTTTCTCAGACTTCTATAGCATTGAACTTCTTTCTGCAACCACTGATGTCGCCATCTGCTGGCCATTAAACAGAATGCAATTTTTAGAGATTTTCGCATTGGCCTTACTTTCCAGACCCGGGTGCTGCGTCTATCTTTTTAGACAGTCTATGTTCAGATAAGTAGATGTTACCAGATATTAGTAGTTTTGGGATGTTAGAAATGTTTGGTATACAGGAGAGTTATTTTATTATGCGGCAAAAATTTATTTCAAAAACGCACCATTATTTTAAAATGAAGCAATTATTAAAAGGAAAGACAAAACAGTTGAAATTATAGTCATTGATTCAAATGTGACTAATTCAAATGCGTGTAATTCCAATGCGCAGAGTTGAGAACGAGACCCAACCTTCTGCACAGCATGGGGTTTACTTACCTTCTTGAAGGTCCAGTAAGAATTATCGAATTATTGCCGTAAAGGTAAGGCTGTCCTCATTTGGATATAACACTTGCGAATCAACAGATAAATATGGAGAAAGAGTAATGCAGGCGTGAATTACAGGGGTGCATTTACGCAGAACGGAGCTGCTGCTATACAAATCAGACTGTATTTCCGGGAGAGACCGTTTTCAGCAAGAACTTTCATGGTTTAAATCAACATAAAGTTGTCCATTTTACAAGTTCGCAGAATAAATATAAAGAGATTTCAAATGTTACATTTCGCTTTGTGACTACAAACGCAAAATGTAACAAATGTAACATTGTTACACTTTGCGTTATTGTTACATTTTGGGTTGTGTCATTGCAGTACACAAAGAAAAAGTCATTTATGTTGTTTCTTGCTTTGGATTTACATTCTAACAACAAAAACAAATGCAATTTCAGTAAGTCTGAGCAGACTTTTGTAAACACTGAGTCACTCCGGCTTAGATCGGAGCAAAGACGAATGGCATCATGCGTTCCACGAGCCGTCATTAATGTAAGCGTTAAATGCTGAGACCGACAAGACTGGTTTTGGTTATGTAATTAGAGAGGGTAGAAGAGTATCTTTAACGGTTGGCCATGTCTGGCTTTTAATTTTGCAACTGAGCGGCGGTTGCCGTTCCCTTGGGCCGTCAAATCAACGCGGGATACAGGGGTCACGCGCTGCTCTCCGTCGCTGGTCGCGGTTTCTCCGTAATCAAAATAATGAAAACCATAAAACCAGCATTATGCTGAAGATCAGACCGACGCGTAGAGCTGAATTAATAGCAGTGTATTTCCAGCCCACAAAAGACAGAACATCACACGGCCTCTAAATCAACGAAGAGAAATAACAGCAAAAGCGAGACAAGCAAAACAAGAGCGCCTACACCATCGTATTTGCCCCTCTCTGCGCAGGGATGGATTACAGAACGGGCCATTCTCGGGCAGAGGCTCCGCGCGAGGTCACTGTTATTTACTTAGCATTTCTTGTCGCATGATCGAAGGGCCTAGTCATTCATGTCAGTATCAAAAGTCCTACTGGAAAACTGAAAAATAGCCAAAAAAATTCACTTCGAAGACATCACAGGAAATAAACCATCATGAAACATGCTTCAAATGCATGTTATTATGGGGGGCATTCCGCGCTATTTGCGACATGGCTCCAGATTTTTTTTTTTTTTTCAGAATTTTCATGAAATACCTGGTGGATGTGTTAGTTGACATCTAAAAGTTTCTGAAAAATGTATTTATTTTGGCTTCGTGAATCATTGCACTCATTATGCTAATTAGCAATTAATCTGTAAGCAGTGGGCTATTGCGTTACAGACAGGACAATGGTTTTTTTCAATTATCACCAAAATAAGATATTCTTTGCCAAACTTTCTTGAGGGGGACAAAATTGTTGTACCTAGAGTTCCAATAGGCTGCAACTTCGATTTTTGTATGAAAAGCCTACACAACAAAAATTGCATGTCACAGACCCCATGTGTCCCGTCTGTAACATATTTGGCCGAAAGTTTTAATTATTTCCACAGAGGCTGGATTCTGAAAGTAAGAATTATTTTCCTCTTACTAGAGGTCTTAACTCTTCATAAAAGCCCTATGTCAAAAAATTGGATCACACCCATGACGGGAGATGAGAAGTGTTTTTTGTTATGGACGGGACTGTTTCAGTACAGAAAATGGATAATATCATCATTAACATGATTTGTTTATTTATTTATTTATTTATTGCATTACCTTTCATGAGTGGGGTGTTAAGAACATTGTTTCTGGACCTAATATTATCACCTGAAGTAACAATATTTTTTGGAATGATTTAAATGCATGAAGAAATGCATGCCACATTCCCCTGGCTCTGTCCTGTCCATAGGCTCCTCGCCACATTGTCTGCAAACGCTGGTCTTCAAGGCCAAGATAACTTATCCCAAGAAAAGATTATATATTAAAAACTTCATTTTAACACTAACAGACATCATCACAGGATCTTCTTTTTGGATAAAATTAATAGAGCCACCAAACTGGCATACTTGTTACAGTCTGTGTCAACTCAGATTGATATTTTACTTAGCTTGGGTTGCAATGTAGGAATTGAAGGGTGTGAGTTTGCCCTTCATACCTGGAAGACACAAAGACCTAAAGTTGGGGCATCAAGTGAGAAGTGGTGTCATTCCATTTGAGCAAGGAGCTTGGGTGGCAATAAGGAAATTAGTATAAATAAAATTATCACTTCTTTGTTCTTCCATTGCTCTAAGACAGTGGTCTTCAACGTCGTTCCCGGGGACCCACAGTGTATGCTGGTTTTTGTTCCAACCACAGTTGAAGACCACAATGAAAAATGATCAGTCACCTTCTCACGTTGTGGCGAAATGATTCATTAAAAATTCAAAATGATCTTAGAAACATAGCATTGAAAAAATATTCAAAAAATACAAAATATATAAAATATTAAAAATATATAATATTATTACATATTATTATAAATATTATAATAATATAGAAAATATACAAAAATGCAAAATTTGGACTCTGATCATTTCTCCTTTGTGGTCTCCAGTTGTAATCGCAGGGTTTTAACAAGCTGTTAATTTGTCTTAAGTGCATTTAATGTTTAGAGCAGTTATTTGCCCTCTTAACTCACAAGTTAACAGAAATATTTCATGACTGTGACCGGCATCAACATATGGAAATTCGTCTAAATTTACATTCAAGTTAGTCATGCTAGGCATTTGACTTAGATGCATGCATTTACGTTGTATAACAATTTTGTGCATGCTTATATGAGGCTGTAAGTCTTGATATTTGAAATTAAAATGACATATTTCTTATAAAAAGATATGTAGCTGTCTCTCTTACAATGCAAATGCATCCATAATATTGATCAATAAAATTTTTAGTGGTAATTAATTGATATTTATATAGAGTGACAAAAGTGTTCTGTCCATAACATTTTGCCCCGTCCTGCCCGTAACGCACATTGACACCCCTGTCGAATCTGTTCCGATATTTTTTTGAAAATTCCTGAATGATATTCCTTTGATATAATGGTGCATCACTGGATGGCTGAATTTGAAGAATATCACCTAAGTGAAGAGACCTTTTGATTTAACCACTTTACAAATAAACCCATGTCACAATCTGTCCTGTCGGTAACTGTTTTCTTTTATGTAATTAACTGCATTAATTACAGTCGATGATATTCATTTTTATATCACCTGAAGCACTCCCAGAGTACTTGAAATTCAGCCATTCAAACAATTCAGAGGATCAACACATTAGTAGCTGCAATGGAATTACTTCTCTGAATGTCCTGTCTGTAACAAAATGAAAACCACAGAATGCTCCATTGAAAATATGTCAAGAGTGATGACCCAATAATGCAACTTTGAATTTTGGGAACACAAGGAAAGTTGAGAAATATTTTATCGTATGCCAAAGGAGGTACACCATGCATTGTCTACGGACACTAAATCTTGGTAAAAGTAAAGATAATTCGGGGAGCTCTGGTGGCTCATCGGTCTAAGTGCGCGTACCATAAAGACTGCGTCCTTCCCGCAGCGACCTGGGTTCGGATCCGGCTCGGGTCATTTGCTGTCTTCCCCCATTCTTCTCCCCAACTTTCCTGTCTCTCTACACTGTATAACTATCGAATAAAGGAAAAATTCCCAAAAAAATAATCTTTATAAAAAAAAAAAAAAAAAAAAGTAAAGATTATTTATGAGGTAGTACACAAGAATGAACAAGTTATGGACTTTATATAAGTTTATTAAACTTCTGAATGCTATATGAACTTATGCAAAATAATGTTGACCCTTTTTTCTCACAATCAGTGAAAAATTATCAATATTTTAAACATGCTAAGTTCAAAACCACATAATCAAAGTATGAAGCTTGTTCAATTAATTTAGATGGCTATCATCATATGGCAACATCTTAACAGTTCAATTATATCTCCAACAAGAACTACAGTACTCACAGAAGCTCACGTTAATGAATTTTACAGAATAGTTTTTGAAAATATCTCTTTACTTCAGCTATCAGGTCATTGTCTACAGACACTACAATATTTGCCCTCAATGACCTAAGAACAATTAACACAAAACTCTATTTTTTTTTTGGATCAAATATTCTCACAAATATACCTCTGGTGAACATTTATAATGTAGTTCATGGAATTAATTGGAAAAAAAAAACACTTATGAGTTCAAATTGAAAAACATTTCTTGAACTTTTTGGCACGTTTCTTATCCAATCCCAGAGAGTTTAAACTTTCCACAGTAACTGAAAGACATTGATTGTCCAATCAGAATAGAATACAAACCTGTGCGTAACAGCAAGGTAGGTTGTATTCTCTAAATGTTGCGCACAGTTGCACAGCTGAAAATGACGCAATTTGAAGAAAAAAAAAAAAGACTTCCAAAACCAGACTGTAGGGTTCTTTCTAACGGATACATCTGTCTCTGGAGGAGGCATTCAATGAAGAAAGGTTATACAGCTACTGTGGTAGCATTTTGCTCAATGTGGCATTTTGTTTTGGAATTTATACTGTATTCAACGAAATCGAATGCCGGGGTTTTGGCTCATTCATACTGCCAACAGCTCAAGCACTTCAGTAGACCCCCGGTACGTTTACTGCACCATTCTGTTCAATCTGCGGTAGAATTTTTGCTTTTTCCTGATAGGGGACTGTCTGTTCTGATAAAATAAAGTATATTTCAGATATTACTGAGTTAGTGAGTTTATACTTGTTCCTTACAAGTAGTGGAAAGTGTTTATACAAGGTCGTGAGCTTAGAAGTGGGAACTGCTAGCTTTTCATTGCAGGGTGAATGTTCTGACTGTTAAATAAGCAGTTCCTTTAATGAGTGTGTGTGCTGGCTTACGGGACTGAAGAAAAATGGACAAAATTCTAAACTTTATCATAGAGAAAAGGCATGTTTTGTGTTTGGAGAGGTTACTGGTGACCACTGATGACCAACTGTACCTATATTGATAAGCTCATGCTAAATTCAACCAGAAAATCATTAGTTCATACTGAATTTCATGCATCAAAAGTTGATTTGTGTTAAATATATGATTATGATTTGACAGTGCGCCATTTTGAGGGATCTTAGAGTTTGGGGAGCGACCTGGATAGCTGTCATATTTGGCTCCTAGAGAGTCGGTAAATTTAGAATTTAATGCTCCGATGAATTATACTTTTGGTCAAGGAGTTCATGATCCCAGAAATGTGTAGTTTTAACCCCAAGCCATTTTTCAATTCTCAGCATTATTTTTTACAACTTCAATGCTGAATTTTCATGAAGATTTTTTATGTTTGCAGCCCTTTTTCTTTAACAAACTCCTATCTTGAAGCAGTATTCGCAGATATTTAGCATCAAAGCCAATGAAGTCAACTGGACCCTTAAATATCCACTATAAAAAAAAAAAAGATTCATTAATCAAAAGTAACACTCCATTTTCTTTGAATCGGTACACCTGATTGTGCACAAGGTGTTTGTTACGTGACGCAATAGCTTTCAGTAAATTGTTGTTAGCTTTGTTTTTGTTAATATTAGAGGTGGCTTAACTTTATCTTATTTGTAGTTGAGAACAGTCCAATTTGTTCATGTGCTGTACATCTTGTTGAGATGCAGGTGATGTATATCTGACACGCTGCGGTCATTTATATCGTGTCTATGCACAGCATGTCCGTGCACTGTAAATCCTGTTGAGGTACAGGTGAATTTAGCTGTGCTTTTGGCTGAAAGGCAGTGAACTTTCCCTGCGGGGGGGCCTTTCACATGTCCGTGCCCAGGGGCCTGAGGTCTCATAATCCGTCTATGTTTCTGCGATGCTGACCTAGACCTTTGACCTTGACCAGTGATAGTCTACCCACCTCTCACCGTTGTCAAATATAACCATCCCACAGTTTCAGTAAAATTGGTCCACAACATTTTCTGTAACTCTGCTTACAACCCGTCCACTGATAGACAAACAAACGGGGGCGAAAACATCCTCCTTGGCAGAGGTAATGAATAAAGTCGGCACCAGTTAGCCAACGAACAAACATTTCTGCTGAGCTGCAGCCCTAAAAATGCTCACTTAAAGACTATGGTGACGTTCAGTTTAAATTCCAACAATAAAAGCCTATTTCCTCCATGAAACAATCCAGATTCAAGCAATGCTCAAACCAAACCCCAAGCGCCAACACGTGCAATCATGTGAGTATCGAGAAAAACAACAAATCAGTCTTTGCGTAAAGCACTTTGGGCTGCAATTGCGGATGACAGGTGCGACAAAAAGTAAATATTATTCAGCAAGTCAAGCCAGCACATACATGCACTGATCCAATCAGTCTACAGCCATTATCATTTCAGAGAGGAACCAATTTTTATTAAAAGTTGATTCTTTCCTTGTGCAGTACTGCATAAATTCAGTCCAGTAATTACATACACCTAATAATGTTTCAAAATGTTCCATAATTTAATTATCTGCAGTAGAGATAAAAATATGTCTCTCCCACTAGTTTCCCCTAATCTTGGCACATATTTCCTCAAAAATGAGAATTAGCTACACACTTTATCAGCAGTCAGGATGGCTTCTGCAGGAAACCAGAGCACCACCCACCCCCACCCCCACCCCCCACCCACCCAAGAGAAATGGAAACTTGAGGAAAAACCAGGAAATGTACAACAAACGAGTTATTTAATATCCCTTTATTGCTGCCATTTCATTGTCTTGATGCAGTAACCCTGGCGATCTCACTAATTAGCTTTAAACAAGACCATGTGTGCAGTGAAATTACCATTTACAACTGAAAAGGTTGCCTGAGCTTGTCCTGTAGGTTACAGATAAAGCAATGTAAAAAATAAATAAATAAATAAATAAATCAGTAAAATAGAATAGACCAATATTCCAAATGCATCGACATAAAATGGTTTCACACTTTAGAGCTCACATCTATTGGTCTCAGATGTATAGTTCAAGAGGCACACTGATGCACTCACTCACGCAACACACACACACACACACACACACTCAGGAAGAGTGGTGCACGTGAACGCACGTGTTCTCGAGTGGGTTCTGCAGCCTGATTGGTCGGGTATAAATTTCTGCTCATTCAGCAGGAAGCTGATAGGGGGGTTGGGGGGGGGAAGCTGGGAGCTACAGGAGAAGATGAGCCAACGGGAGTGTGTGAGAATGGAAATGTGTGTGTGTGAGTGTGTGTGTGAGAGGGCCAGTATGCATTTTATGTGAGTGTATACACACACACACACACACACCCACACAACCTGTATCAGCCGACACCCTGGCTCTCTCTCTCTCTCTCACACACACACACACACACACACACACACACAAGTCACTGAACGTGTGTTAGAGGATGCAGTGTGTGTGTGTGAGTGTGTGTGTGTGTGAGAGAGAGAGAGAAAGGGCCAGTGTCGGCTGATACAGGTTGTGCGGGTGAGTGTGTGCATGCGTCCAGGGCATGGGGGGACGTGTCACCCCAATAATGTGCTGTGATAAATGTAACAAAGAAAAAGTAAAACTTATTCTCGCAGACAAAACCATTTCAGTAATATCCCCCCAATCATAAACTGTTACGCCCCTTGGTGTGTGTGTGTGTGTGTGTGTGTGTGCGCGTGCCTGAAAGAGGGCCAGTATGAGCTCATGCAATTTATGGGAGTAGTCTCTGAATCTGTGTCAGCTGATGCAGTGTGTGTTTGCGCACTTTTGGTTAATATACAAACTGAGAGAGAGGGAGGGAGGCAGAGCATGAGTGAGCAAGAGTGGAATAGAGAGAGAGAGAGAGAGAGAGAGAGAGAGAGAGAGAGAGAGAGAGAGAGAGAGAATACAGTCAGGCTGCAGTGTATGTTGTGCTACTGTCTGCTCGATGCAGACGCTCCCAGCTTCCCACCTCTAACGCCTCTCCCCCAGGGTACAGGACGGACACTGTCGGCACTCCCTCCAACAAATCACAAAGAAAAACCCCCGGGGACTACGCCCACGGGACACCTCTGCATTCAGTCACCATTGAATGGGCCCTTCACACTAAAATCCCCCATTTCACATAACTCGCTATCCGTCCTCCAGTCCATGAGAAAAGTCAATGAAAATGTATGATTATGCCTCGTGCTTTAATGCGGGATGGTGGCAAATGGAAAGTAGGCCTACGCGACAAAATGTACTTTCCAGATTCAAAAATACATTTGTTTGATTCCATACAGGCGAGTCATATCCAAAATGAGGGGGAAAAAATGCGAAGTTTATGAGATACTAATGTATTTTAGCGTGAACGGTTTTAATGACTTCTGATGCGTAAGCAGATTATTGGCAAAAAAAATCTGCCCCAGCTGAGAAATGCAAGTGCGATACACACACCTTCGGCCTCTCCCTTTAAATCAGAAACAGCGCTGTCACCCTGGGCCACCTGACCAAGACCGTTAAAAATGCTTTATTTCTGTTAATTTTTTGACAAAACGAATTTTCAGAGAGCGCATCCTTGAACAGATAGCCAACTTAACACAAAACATTCTTAAAGCAGTTCTCCCTAAAATAAATGATGGACAAATGCACTTTTTTCATTGGCAAACTCAGAAATGTGGTGAAGGAGAAAAATACAACTTTCAGTATCAACAAATGACTTTAAACGGCCAACAGAGACCACTGCATAACTTATTCAGACACCGTTATCGCATAAGTTAAGAATTTCATATCAACTTAATGACGTTATATCTGTACACATGTCGTAAAGAGTTACGACTAACGAAGCGATGACTTGCAACTGGGAAGATTGTTCTTTCACAAACAGCATGCGCTTACTTTAATCCTGCAAACCTGAAGGGCCAGCCAAGGGGCAAGGCTTCTCGAAAACATCTTTCAGATTAATGTTACCAGCCTTGTCATTGGCAAGCAGACAAGCTGAACCTAATGCAGCGAGTAGCTATGGCATTAGCACTAGTAATAACAGGCCGACAGGGCACCGAACATTGGAAATAAAATGGGATACTTACACCACGATTCGAGAGATCATCCAGGATACCATCTTTACTAGTTCAGCCGTTTCTTCTTAGTGCTAGACGTTTTATCCTCCCATTCCTACAGTGGGATTGTTAAACGCTCGCAAAGCCAGTGGTTTTTAAATCCCCAGGTAGCTTCACAGTCACCGATTCTGCAGCGTTCATAGCGAAAATCCCCATCTGATCAGAGACAGCAGCCCGGGCACCTCTCCGCTCTTAAAGGGGCAGGCCAATATTGTCTTCGCCGGCAGAAACGTGAGTGGTTAGAGGATGTCATATTGTTTTGCTTATAACCACTGTAATTATTCGCAGCTGACGCGGAATCAGCGATTGTGACAATTCACGCACTGTCCATTAAATGCATCAACAGTCCGGTATGAGGAAACAACTACAGAAGCAAAAAATATTAATAATTCTACACGTTAAAGGTAATATCAAGATCAAACTGATTTATATGGCCTCATCTCAGGCACAGCTAGGTGATGACTACTTAGCATGCCGAACAGCAGTGCATGCTAAATAAACACGATACGAAAAATATCGCAGCCGAGTAGTCAAGAAATCCAGTCCATTATTCAATGGAGACTTCGGATATAGGGTCTCTGTATACAAAACCCTAAAATAATTCTATCAAGATGTTTTCCCAGCAGATTAGACATCTCCATGCTTCCTGTTTATGCCCTTGCACAATCGCTTTTCTTGCATGAAGGTTTTTTCAGACAGGTGATAAAGATGCATGACGTTCAGTACCTTCAGAAAGTTCACATTTCCTCAGTTAAACCTTCAAATTTTAAAGTGCTTGATCATCCAGAAAAAAACATTTGGACCACGGAATCTTTAACATAAATACACCCTTCCTTGCACTGGTCATTTCAAATTATAATCAGCCTCTACAAATCTATTCGCATTTTAATCACAGCAAATCGCGATCATCTCATAAAAAGAATTTAACTTAGGCTATCTTTGGCGATGACGTCACGGAAGGCATCTGGCCACCAGTAGAGAACACACATTGCCAATGTCATTGGACTCAGTGATTCGTAATTGTGGATCATTCCCTTGGGAAAATGCAAATATCTGTCTTGTTTACAGCTGCTACAATAAGGCCGATACAAGTCGAGGCATCATAGTCCATGAATTTCCAAAAAAAAAACCCACAATTCGAAAGGCATGGGTGGATTTTGTGAAGAGGAAACAAGCGGATTTCACAGAGCCTGCTCCAAACGCTTCACTGATGACTGCTTTTATCAGCCAGATCCCGAGTCACAGGAAAAGTGGGGATATCACTGTGGGTTAGTAATTACTGAAATCGCATGCTTAATAAGCCATTGGTTAATAGGCCAAGCCCAAACTGCTCCGGTCCTGAATTTTCCCTGTCTATTCTGTTCTCAGAAAAGCCGGTTAATAAGCCCAGGGCGCTGCTTAATAAGCCCATCCTAAAATGAGTGTAGAAACTATTTTATGACTCAAAACAAAACTAAATCGATCTTCCTTATGAGATCTTGAGTAAATCGAGACTTCGGCCATGATTGCAAAACTGGAATGAGACCAACTAAAGAATGAAAAAACATTATCTTCTAGTCTGTTCAAGTCAATGGGATGAATAATTTGCTAGCTAGCATGCTAACGCTTTTCGTCATTAAAGGAGGAGACAGCACCTCGGCAAAGTATATTTCAGCGGAAAGTAGAATACTTGAAGTGTCTAAAATGCATAGTTTTATAAATTTTAATTTGGTAATGATCCAGTGCGACGCATTTTCCAGGGGGCAGACATTTTTACTTGGAGAATCTTCTGATTTTGAATTTGATCTTCGGAAACCTCACCTTTAAAAATGCTTAATAATCTTAACCTCTGGCAGTTTACATCCCCCGATTAGCCTCAGTTGCTCAGACTAATTGGTAAAAACCGACGACAGTCTAATTTACTTTTGATAGCATTGTTATGCATTGCACCACAAAATTATGAGGCGTCTTCTGCGCATAAATGACGACGTAAAATATCAATATGTCTTCATAATTTCAGCGCTCGTTAAGCAGCATAGATTTGCGGAAATTAGTTTGCGAGGCTGTGAAATCCATTCTTCATTTTGAATGTTGTCACGGCTAAAGGGCGCTGTAAGGTTGCACAGCTGTATAACAATCCCAAGGACGGCGAAAATAAATGCTGCAAAGTCAGTGAAAGTTTTGGATTTACAATGCCATATCAGTTATATAAATGTAGGCAATGGGAATTCACCTTTCATTACCATTTCTAATTATAGGTCATGTATTGATCTTGGTCGCTCAGTCGATAAATTGTTTGATTGTTAATCAGGCCAGCTTAAATAAAAACATCTTGCAGGCAGCCAAGTCGTAAAGAGAGAGCTTACTGAAGGCCCTTTGAACAACTCCATGGCCCGGATGAAAGGTTAGAGAACAAATGACGTCACGTAAGAGAATAACTGATGCACAAGCACTGCGGCACTGGCGTTTGATTGGATAATGCGTTCGAAATGTGCATTCACCCACTATATAGGGTGCTGTGTAGTGAATGTTCTACATTGAAAACAATATAGAGAGTGAGCGAGCGACAGAACAAGTGTGCATTCCAAACGCAGCCTTAGACTCCCCAAGTAAAAATGTCTGCCCCTTGGTATTGACGCCGATTTGAAGACTTTCCGGTTTAAAAATGCATCGCACTGGATCATTACCAAATTAAAATTTATAAAACACTTCAAGAATTCTACTTTCCGCTGAAATATACTTTGCCGAGGTGCTGTCTCCTCCTTTAATAAATTCAAGTTTCTACGACAATTGTTACATGTGTAACTCAATACTTTATCGTTTAAAGCTTTAGCATGATAGCCAGCCAGCTGTGCAAACAGGGCCTCATTTGACCTGCATGGGCTGTGTTTTTTGTCAAATGTGCACTGTGGAATGAAAGTCCCATGTTGTTATCATGTACCTATTGTCGGACATCTTTCCTCGTCATGGCCCACTAAAACTCTGATTGTGATTGTCACTTTGTTCCTTTTCCTCCTTTGATGTGAAAAAATATTTGTTTTCATGAATTTTTGGAAATAATATTCTTTGACATCTTTTTCTCCTATTGTTTTCAGCTTGACTTACGTGTTTGGAACACTTCCTTTTGCGTCACATCTGCTAATTGGAAAATTTGGGTCAATCTACACTTTGTCTTCTGAAATCTCGCTCAGCCCTCAGTAAAAGGTTCATTTTGGAGAAAAAGTGACAAATTTGGGTAATTTAATTAGCAGTATACTGTTAATGAACTGTTTGGTCAAACGCATACCAGATTAGTTTTTATTTGAGAAAATTTGACAAATTTGCACTAAAATTAATCTGACACCTGAAAATTTAAAATGGCATGTTAAACCATAGAACAGATGTCCAAATGAGCCACATTCAACACTCTTATAGTGAGTAATTCAAATATTTCATTGGTTCCTGACGTGGGGAAAAAATACTGGAAATTATATCAATCATACTTGGCGCCATTAAAAATGCAACGGTGAGGTCTCCATTTGCGGCAAATTGAAGAATCAATTTTGCGTTCATTTGGCGCGCGTCAGCATTACGATACCTCGCACTTCTCTTTGTTTCCACTGGCATCTCACTGGAGAAGCAATAAAAATCGAATGAATATTCACTTTGCCGCGAATACAGCACATACCTCACTTTTGCGTTTTTAATGGCACCAAGTATATTTTCAAACTAGCTGGAGTCATCATGTTGTAATATCACCTCTGGTTCATTTAACGCAACTGCACGTTTTTCTTTTCGAATGCACAAGGATGCAGTGGTATGCTTTGACTTAGAAATTCTTCAGTTAACAGTTAAAACAAGCACATTGATAATTTAACCCTGCTAGGTTCGCAAAGTAGACACTTTCTGGCTTACTTGAATATCAATCTTGAAGACCTTCAACCAAAGGATACACCATGTGGGCAGTTTTACTCCGGCAGGCCTCTTCATGTGTATTTTAAAAATGCAAATAATTTACTTTTTTACCGTTTGTTCCCAATGGAAGAAATATGCATTCAAGCACTCCCTAGCAAGTGTTCTTTCAAATCATGTTTCTGTATTAAGACTCAAAGGCCACAAATAAATGAACGGATCCTATCAGGAGAAAGTACCAACACCAATCCTATTGGTATTTGCTTTATTATCCCCCGCCATGAAGTGCGACGGGGGATATTGGACTGGGGTCCATCCGTCCGTCTAGGTCACAATGGGGACAAGATTTCTGTGAGACTATTATACCTAGATGCATGAAATTTGGTACGCTTAATAAGCTACTCAATCTACCTTGCTTTCGAAAATGGATGTCGAAGCATATTTTTTTTACTGAGAAATGGCCCTTGATCATGGAGGGAGATAGTGATGACATTGTTGTCCTGTTATTTTTTTCATGGAGATTGCTTTTCCGAGGGAGAAAGAAGACAGGAAACAAATTTTGAATATAATTTTCTTTTTTTTTGGAGAAAAATGCTTGCTCATTTTTGGTTATTGGTTAAATGACCTTTGCAATCAAATCTTATATTTGAATTGGCTATAAAAAGAAAACAAGCGCGGTGATTATAAGACTCATTCACTTGGAGATGCATGAACTGGTATCCGGGGAACCGAAAAGTCAGTTTCCCTTTTTCAAACCATAAGCAGGATGTGTTTTATCTTTTAACTGCAAGGCCGCTGAAGCTTATATAACGGCATGACCTAAACCTATCAATCAGTCCTCCTTACAAACCTGCCACTGAAAACCAGGAAGCTGCCAATATGGCACAGTGTTCACAGTGCAAACCACCGACTCACTAGCATACAAGAGTAAAACATCAAGCGGACACCAGGTTTTAAGCTAGAACAAAGTTTTTTTATTTGCAAAATTTATTTTGAAGGGGAAAAAAAATCGTACAGACTGCTACACTCAAATGTTGATACAGTGATGACCAGTAGTTCTTTTCTTTGCATTTTCTTTCTAACTGAATTAACTTCAATTTAATACGTATGATGTATGGATCCTTGAGGAAAAAAAAACAAAAAAAGAAGAGGAAGAATCTGTAAAAGGTCTACTGGCAGTTGGTCTTAAGCTTCAGTCTGGCTTACCTTACCTGTCTGTTAAAAACCAAGCACAGAGGTCACCACGATGGAAGAAAATCAAACCGCCAAAAATAGAAAACTTTGGTCTGTTAAATACCTCAACTGCTTCTAGTTCATTCCCACCAAGAGATGGTGGTGATATGGGTGGGGGTGGGGGAGTGTTAAAACTCTGGTGCACAAAAACAATCAAACAAAAGTGAGGAACACTTTGCTATTGGATGGGGTAGGTTATTAAAAAAAAAAAAAAAAAAAAAAGAAGTCGACAAAAAAGTTTAAAAACGATGGGAGCTCACGTTGTCGGGATCGATTCTCAGCTTAGAAGGCACGTCACAAGTTAACTCACATATCCAAAGCCTTTCACGCAGGAGGGGTTAATTTGGAGAGGGGGAGAAAAAAATATTGTTTTTAAATATGAAGCATAAGAGAACTTAAGAGAAATCTCTTGAGCAATTGGTGACGCCCACGAAGTGCTTCTTTTGTCCCGAACCACTGCGTCGCATGGAGAATCTGTGAGCTAGTCCCCGTCTCTGTCAACAGGTATCAAAATGGATGCCGACACCCTTCATCCCAGGCTACTTCCAGTGAGATCTTATTATTTCCCCGTTGGAAGCAGCAGGGGGCGAGCAGGAGCTAGGAACGGACCAGCTTCGGCTCGTGGGCCCGCAGAGTCCCCACTGCGTCCTTCACAGCATGGTAGATGATGTTCTTCACCTGTGGACCACAGATCACAGCTCATTAACTTCTAAACGTTCCTGACCACTAACCCACCATCAACCTCGCTTCACCCCTCGTCTAACCGCAATTCCAGACGCGAGTTCAGAACCCAAGAACCCAGGAGACGCTGTTCGGTTGAGAACACTCTGCATGCATGTAATGTAATGTAATGTAACAGCAACAATAATGAGGGTTAATATGAACCCTTCGAAAAGCTGTTCTTTTTGCAATGTTTTACATCCAAACTTGAAAGTCAGCATTGTTAAAATCCCTTGCTTTGAACTTGCAGTCGATATTGATGCATAAGCATTAGAAAGTTCCGTAAAATAAATCGTTCCAAGCTACACTTTTCACATATTTGTGATCTTGCATTTATTAAAGAACCGAGTTAGAACCATCCCTCAGCCTCGCGCTCTCCAAGATCAGGGGCACGTCCGATGACCCAAGCACGGTTACTAAACAGCAGGCAAGAGGCTGTGTGCGAAATTTGCAGTATGCCCAAATCCCTCTGTATGGCTCAAACTGATGCAAATGATGCCGGGATAGCCTACTGCATTCAGCTGCATGCGACCAATGGACGCCAAGCTATCCTATAAGGCTACTGGCGCTATGAAGACAAGCCGTTTTCACTTTGCCAGAAGAAGAAATGGCTCTTTGTAAGAAACAAAATAGACAATATGTAAAATTAACGGACGATATACAAGCCTGTAACCATAAAAAATATTTAAAACCAAATCATATATTTATAACAATTCTGAGGTGAGACTGCATCTTTAAATTTTCATGAGGAGGAAGGTTATGCTACATTTTGAGTAAACATCCATGTCGGTAGATGGGCAAGATGGCGGCCGTATAGTACGTCCGATTTCGGGCATACACGTTACACCCACTAAATGAACCGTTGAGTAGTAGGTTTCACACCAAATTCAGTACATACAGATGCAGCATGGGTACTGGTACAAGCCCCTGATGTGCACCAGTAGTTTGTAGTGTATAAGAACAGTGGACTTCATTTCCCAGCAAGCCCCCTTTGTTTCCTCACACGCTCAGCAGCGCTCACCTGCAGCTTGTCCTCGTGGTTGGAGTGTGTGTTGGACAGATGCCTAAACTCCTGCGTCAGTCTGAAACAGTGCTTCACGTGCTCCGGGGACACAAAATCCTCCGCTGCTTTGATGCAGCTGTACAGGTTATGAACCTGACAAATGAGCAGAGACAAGCAAACATTAAAATATAGCAAAATATTTTACTGTCTGCTACGCTGGTGTTTTCTTTTGTTTCTTAACTAGCTTTCCTGATTTTTTTTGAGCTTGGGTAGTAGCATCGAAGAACAGAGAGTTCTCTGAAATGTCTAACCCAGGGTTTTGAAAGGTGAAATTCAAGCACTTTTCCAGCTGCACTTTCAAGCTTTTCCTTACAGCTGTGCTAAATTACATATTTATCAAATTACTCAGTCATATAGCGCTTTTATTATGAAAATAACGCAATTAGCGTAACAATTTCAGGGACTTAATTCAAAATCTAAACCTTATAAACACAACAATAAAATTCAAGCATTCACAGCAACCGCAGCAACCCCTTTCCCGGAAATCTTAAATTAGCCATCACACCCCACCCTTCATTTGTACAGTCACTGGTCTTATGCCCTCATGTCCTGGATTACATGCGGCAGTTGCTGATCCCCCTGGAGCAGTGTGGGGTTAAGGGCCCGGCTCAAGGGCCCATCAGCTGCACTGATAATATTGAGGTCCCCCGCCCCGAAGCACACCTGGTGGGGCGCCCCGGCGGGGATGAAGACCGCGTCCCCCAGGAACTGCACGATGGCCCAGCCCTGCACCCCGTACTCCTCCAGCAGACGCCGCCGCAGGACCTGGTCCAGGTACCAGCTCTGGTCGTGAATCGGGTCGTGATCCGGCGGGTTCTCCTGACCCTGCTCCTCCCCCACCTGCAAAGCATCATGGGAAATGGCGCAGGCTGAGAAGTGCAGACGAGCACAAACTCACACAACAAAATGACCATAAATGCGACAGTTTAGTTGTCAGACTTGTAATAGATCTTATTCCTTGCCAATCAGAGGAGAGAACCAACTTCCACATCAAAAAGCAAATAATAAATTTTCAAAGATAACGTCCAATTAACGGACTAAATGCTTGATAAAAATCTAATTTTTTGAATTTTTATTCAGAATAGTGCGGCCAAGGCTAACCCCGGCTCAAAAAAATGTCATTTTGGATTTACAAGGAAACGCCAAATCAGATGGATCAACGCGACGATATTACGCGACCTCATAAGCCCAATTAGTAAACCAAGCAGCAACACACATAAACCCAAGAGTGCACAGAACACATTGAAAATCTAAGAGTTTATGAGTGCATGAGGGCGACCTTAGCTCCCCGACCCCTGACCTTGCGGAGCAGCTCGCGGATCTTCTCTGCATCCTTGGCAGCGTAGATGTGCCAGAGGGCGCCCGGCTTCTCCTTCGCCTCATAGATCCTCCTCATCGTCACCTCGTCGACATCGCCCTCCTCGATCGTCGTCATCACCTCTGCACACACACACCGAGGTTTAGCAGCATTTAGCTTCACGCAGCAAACGCATTTTCAACAGCAGCTACCTCTGAAAGGCCATCCTAGAAAAGACTGAAGTCTGGCTGAGTATCGAACGGAGAAATAGTGAACAGCTTGGTGCTGCTCGGGAGTTTGGGGGGCGCAAAGTTAATTTCTTTTTCTCCACATTGGTGTTTTTCGGAGGGCAAATTTATTCACAAAACCACTTTAACTCCATAGCCTAAGGAACAAACTAAAAAAAGCCGGTCTTGAGGGTTTTGCCAAACAGGAAATCAGGATGGAGGCAGACTTTAGGTGAAACTTCTGCCCTTTCTGGGGCATCAGTCCAGAAATAAATGAGTTCAACGTTTCGATTCTCACCATTGCGGAGCAAAGGCGTGCCCTGTCACCTCAGGCCGAGATCTCAAACTTGTGTAATGGAGTTTTTTGTTCTTTTTTTCCTTCCCCAATTAAAATCAACATCATTGTACCCGACGAAGCTCTCGTTCTGGCTTGTGCCTTCAAGGCTTCAAATTGACTCTCAAACGTACGTACAGGCTGAATATCAGAAAGATTTTCAGCTCCATTTTAAACTGGAAGTCTCATTGCAATGATGAAATTCTCCTCTGTTTATCACAGGTTCACATGTGGAAAAGGCATTTAGGCACAAACATTTACAAAAGAAAGAAGAAACGAACAAAGCTAACAGGGGGACACAAAAGCACATACAGGCACAACACACGAGAATCACAGATGAGAAAGACTGCAATAGCGTGAAAAGAGATGTAAGGTGGAGCTGATCAGAATTAATCAGAACTATTCACTCTTACAGGAAGAAATAGGGCAAATCGTTCTATATCAGCCGTAGACCAAAATCAGCCGACGATTTCACGTCGAAGATTAACAGAAGCCTTTCAGAAGCCTCTAAATACATTATCATCACTCACTACACTTTCGTCGCACATCTTTGTTGTTCCAAAGCCCATGGCGTAAAATTGAACAGTGTTCCTGTGCGCAAACTAAAAATGGTACTGCAGCAACTGCTCCCTGACAGCAGGTAATACAATCCTGACCCCTGTAACATCCAGACTTAATTAAAATGGGGTCAAAAAAGTACTTTTCAGAAATGTGATACAAAGGGGACAGATTGTACACAAACCTTTTTTTTTTTTTTTAACTCTTTCTTTGTCCAATCCCAGCATTGTGAGAATTCTGAGTGAGCAAATCACTGCTCTCAGAAATTACACCCCCAACCGGGTTCATTACCTCGTCTCCCTCATTTCACTGACACTATATCAGATGTTTTGCACGAAAACAGGAAATATGGAAAAAATAAAAAACAGGAAACGTAAGAAAGACATGAATGATTTGTAAACCAACAACTGGTACAAAAAAAAAAAAAAAAACACCAAAGGAGGGGGAAACGGCACTCAAACAATGGCGAGGGAAAAAAAAAAAAAAAAAACTTCAGTGGGGAAAAAAATTCAGGGAGGAACAGAGTTAGATTTACAACTGTGACCCCTGCTACTAGGAAGTAGCCAAAAAAAGTATCCAAGAATCCATCACCCGACATCAGCGTAGTTCACTGGGAAGTTACAATGCCGGAACAGCACTTCCTGTACTATCGAGTGAACAGTGCCTCATATAGAATACCCAGGGGTCTTTTCAGCTGGGCACCACAGGAGGACTTTTCCCTCTGAATAAACAAAAATTAATTTAAAAAAACGGTACTCCATGCACAAAACTCCATCAGCAGGAGAAGAACACGATGGAAGATGAGAATAGAGAGTATTCCTGGGGGAAAAAAAATTCGAACTCAAGACTTATCAGGAAAGACAGGTCACAGAAGGGGGAAATGATAGTCCATCAGCCAATAGGAGTCCTTACATGTCAATGGTAAAAAAAAAAAAAAATAACAGTGAGAAGGGGGAGAAAAGAGCACGTAAGAGCATGCTGAGGGGGGGCTTTAATGTAGGAAAACACACAGACCTGTAAAGCCATTGGGAACTGCCTCTGTGAAGGAAAGATTTTGCAACAATCAAAACAGATCAATGGACACCTGACTGTAAAATCCAATATGGCCACCAGACCGCAAGACTGCACAGAGGAGATGCGCAGCTGTGTGTACAAGCGTCAGCTGCAGTTTAAAATAAAACCGAAAAGTACAGGGACTTCAGCTAATGCTGAAAACGAAGCAATTACAAATAACGGTGAATAGTTAGTGTTTATTTCGTATTGAAAGAAAAGAAAATATTGGTGGCTTGTCTCAAGTCATCTTTCTGAGATTTTAGTCATCAACAAAACCTACTCCAACCACTCCAACTCCAACAGCTGTAGAATGAAATTCACAAATACTAAAATAAAACTAAAACTGTTACCATTTTTTTTTTTTTCACAAATAAAATCAGAAACTGTTCATCTGCAACAGTCGTGATGGCATTTCTCAGACACGCCCACTCAACCCAAACCCTGCCCACTGGACGCATACACAACACACAGAGCCCCACCCACTCAAATGCTCACTGAGGGCTGGCCAACCCACTCACTTGACAGACATGCTCATTCCCCATGCCCCGCCCCCTCTCTCACCCTGCTCAGAGCTCTGCTCGTCCTCTGGGATGCCCACGTACACCATCACATTCACAGCGTCTGACACGTCAAGGTGCAGGTTCGTCGTGCCCACCTTTCTGTCCTCCGAGGAGGTCAGACCTGCAGGACAGACGGGCTATCAGTGTCCTCCATTCTCACCTGAACCTCACCTGTAACCGTTAGCGTTACTCAATTTCACCTGGACCTCACCTGTAACCGTTAGCGTAACCCAATCGCACCTGAAACTCACCTGTAACCGTTAGCGTAACCCAATCTCACCTGATCCTCACCCGTAACCGTTAGCGTAACCCAATCGCACCTGAACCTCACCTGTAACCGTTAGCGTTACTCAATTTCACCTGAACCTCACCTGTAACCGTTAGCGTAACCCAATCGCACCTGAACCTCACCTGTAACCGTTAGCGTAACCCAATCTCACCTGATCCTCACCCGTAACCGTTAGTGTAACCCAATCTCACCTGATCCTCATCCGTAACAGTTACCGTAACCCAATCGCACCTGAACCTCACCTGTAACCGTTAGCATAACCCAATCGCACCTGAACCTCACCTGTAACCGTTAGCGTAACCCAATCTCACCTGATCCTCATCCGTAACAGTTAGCGTAACCCAATCGCACCTGATCCTCATCCGTAACCGTTAGTGTAACCCAATCGCACCCGAACCTCACCTGTAACGGTCAGCTTTACTCATTATCACCTGAAGCTCACATGGGTCACGCTTTATGAACGGCATTTTAAAGATGTTATTTAATTTTGCAAGTCCAGCTCAGGGGCTTAAATTCATGATGAATCTTCCCTTCTGAAAATCTGTGACGTATGACAGTCCCTCTACATTTGCTAAGTAGCAGAAGAAAACATCGCTTTGCGTTCAGTGGCATTATTATCAGCAGCGCCATCACAACCGTGTTAGCAAATGCAGTGCTACAATGGAAGTGTAACGTAATGCAATTTTCAGGTCCAGATCTGCTCGCAGTCAGTGATTTGGCAGTCGGGGGCGCTCTCACCATACGCGTTGTACATTTTGGGCCCCAGGTCAGGCCGCACAAAGAAGTCAGGTAAGCGGGCCGCCAGGTTCAGACGTCCATCCCTCTTAGTGTATTCGGGCAGGGGCAGGTTCTCCATGAGGTCATCAAATCTGGGGACAAAGACACAGCGGCACAGAGATATGGTCAACTTACACAAACCAAAGCCCAACGCTGCAGAGTCAGAGCTGCAGTTACACAGAGAAGGATCCCTGCAGACATGCAGTCCAAATATTACAGTGCAGCTCCTGAGTCCAAACGAAACAGCAGTACCTTTAAAATCCTGACCCCCAGTACTGAAGTTAACTCTCAGGATTAGCAACAGTGGATGGTTTACTCGACCAGGTAAAATTATCACAATTATCTAGTTAGCAAAAGGGTATAACCTAACGCTAGCGTGAGGTACTTCGATATGAAATCAAGTGAATTCAAAACAGCGTCCTGGATCACGACAGTGAGTGTGCATGTGCACAATTTTATAGTTCTAGCCAATATACATTTGGTTCCATCCAAATGGATTTGGTTCCATCCAAATGGATCGTGTCTGTGTGTGCGTCTGTCCTTTGTGCATTAAAGGGCTGGATGTGCGTGTCTGTGTGCGTCTGTGTGTTTGTGCACTTGTCCGTGTGGGTGTGCGCGGGTCTGTGTGCGCACGCGTAAGTGTGTGTCTGTGTGTTCGCGCACGTGTCTGTGTGTGTATGTGGGTCTGTGTGTGCGCGCGCATAAGTGCGTGTCTATGTGTTTGCGCGCGCAAATGTGTGTGTGTGTGTGTGTGTGCAGGTCTGTGTGTGTGCGCGTGTGTGTGTGTGTGTGTGCGTGTAGTGTGTGTGTGTGTGTGTGTGTGCGCGTAAGAGTGTGTCTGTGTGTGTGTGTGTGTGTGTGTGTGTGTGGTCTGTGTGTGTGTGTGCAGGTGTGTCTGTGTGTGTGTGTGTGTGTGTGTGTGTGTGTGTGTGTGCAGGTCTGTGTGTGTGTGTGTGTGTGTGTGTGTGTGTGTGTGTGTCTGTGTGTGTGCGGCGTGAAGTGTGTGTGTGTGTGTGTGTGTGTGTGTGTGTGTGTGTGTGTGTGCGCGCGTAAGTGTGTGTGTGCGCGCGCGCACGTCTGTCTCACCGCGTCGGCATCATGTCCCTGAAGTCTTCTCCTGGAGGCCAGTCCTTCAGCTTCAGCACCATGGGCTGCCCGTCACTGCCCTGCAGCCGCTCTGAAAAAATACAAATCCCATCAGCCATTTCACCCACATCTCAAACACATCACAGCCAACCCACCTCTAAAAACCTATGAACATTTGAGGAGTGGAGACCACAAGAATGACCTTATGTGTGAATGTCCCCCCTCCCCATGAGCAGGACTCTAAACTCACTGGAGATGACCTGAAAGCCATCCCAGAATTCCCGCACTTTGACGTCGGAGATTATTGCGCAGTTCCTGCAGTTCACCAGATCCACGTCCTGATCGCCGAACTCCAGACTGAAGGCTTCAGGTCTCCACAGCGCACCGTTCAGCTTCTTATGAATCCCAGAGACCAGGACAGGCTACAGGGAGAAACACAGTCATAGCGCAGGCGACAGGGAGAAACACAGTTACAGCTCTGGCTACGAGAAGACACTCTGCTGCAGCACAGCCCACAATCAGAAAACACAGATTCACATCAGCAGTAACTCCAAACCCTCATGCAAATGCTAACTCACTGCTCTGCTGTGCTAATCTGCCAACGCTTCCTATTAAGCTGTATTAAATCCAGACCCCCATGCTAAAGTGCAAACCCAGCACTCACACATGCTAACAACCCAACACTCCCTCAGGTGTACAAATTCCAGACCCCCATGCTAACGTGCTAACCCTACACTCACCTGTGCCAACGTGTCAACACTCCCTAAGCTGTAGTAACTTCAGAACCCCATGCCCACATGCTAACCCCCCGGTCATCTGTACAAACTCCAGACCCTCATGCGTGCTACCCCCCACTAACAAATGCTAACGTGCTAACACTTCCTCAGCTGTACCAACTCCAGATCCCCATGCCAACTTCCTGACCATGCTAACTTCACACGTTAACGCGCCAACACTCCCAATGCTGTACTTACTCCAGACCACCCCGCTAATGTGCTAACCCCCCACTCACACATGTTGGCGTGCCAACATTCCCTCCGCTGTACCAACTCCGGACCCCCCATGCTAACCTGCTAACCCACCACTCACACGTGCCAACAACCCAACACTCCCTCAGCTGTACAAACTCCAAACCCCCACGCTAACGTGCTAACCCCACACTCACCTGTGCTAACGTGCCAACACTCTCTCAGCTGTAATAATCCCAAACCCTCATGCTAACCTCACGCTCACCTGTGCTAACGTGCCAACACTCCCCCAGCTGTAATAATCCCAAACCCTCGTGCTAACCCCACGCTCACCTGTGCTAACGGGTCAACACTCCCTCAGCTGTAATAATCCCAAACCCTCATGCTAACCTCACGCTCACCTGTGCTAACGTGCCAACACTCCCCCAGCTGTAATAATCCCAAACCCTCGTGCTAACCCCACGCTCACCTGTGCTAACGTGCCAACACTCCCCCAGCTGTAATAATCCCAAACCCTCGTGCTAACCCCACGCTCACCTGTGCTAACGGGTCAACACTCCCTCAGCTGTAATAATCCCAAACCCTCATGCTAACCTCACGCTCACCTGTGCTAACGTGCCAAAACTCCCTCAGCTGTAATAATCCCAAACCCTCGTGCTAACCCCACGCTCACCTGTGCTAACGTGCCAACACTCCCTCAGCTGTAATAATCCCAAACCCTGCGTGCTAACCTCACGCTCACCTGTGCTAACGTGCCTACACTCCGCCAGCTGTAATATCCCAAACCCTCCTGCTAACCCCACGCTCACCTGTGCTAACGTGCCAACACTCCCCCAGCTGTAATAATCCCAAACCCTCGTGCTAACCCCACGCTCACCTGTGCTAACGTGCCAACACTCCCCCAGCTGTAATAATCCCAAACCCTCGTGCTAACCCCACGCTCACCTGTGCTAACGTGCCTACACTCCGCCAGCTGTAATATCCCAAACGCTCGTGCTAACCTCACGCTCACCTGTGCTAACGTGCCAACACTCCCCCAGCTGTAATATCCCAAACGCTCGTGCTAACCCCACGCTCAGCTGTGCTAACGTGCCAACACTCCCTCAGCTGTAATAATCCCAAACCCTCGTGCTAACCCCACACTCACCTGTGCTAACGTGCCAACACTCCCCCAGCTGTAATAATCCCAAACCCTCGTGCTAACCCCACGCTCACCTGTGCTAACGTGCCAACACTCCGCCAGCTGTAATAATCCCAAACCCTTGTGCTAACCCCACGCTCACCTGTGCTAACGTGCCAACACTCCGCCAGCTGTAATAATCCCAAACCCTCGTGCTAACCCCACGCTCACCTGTGCTAACGTGCCAACACTCCGCCAGCTGTAATATCCCAAACGCTCGTGCTAACCCTCACTCACCTGACCCTGCTTCCAGCACTCGCGGAAGATCTTCCAGTTGTTTCCGTTGCTGGGGTCCTGCAGACAGAGCAGGCGGCCATCACACAGCCAGGTGTGGGAGGTGTGGGGGTCGAGCACGCTCAGACCCATCACCCCCCCGTCCCGCCGGCCGATTGGCCCCGCCTCTGATCCGTCAGCGCCAGTCCCACCCCCGCCCCGCCGGAAATCAGCCTTCTTCGTCTCCACCACGGACGCGATGATGTGATCCAGGAAGTTGGGCAGGCTGCTTTTGGACTTATCGCCCTGAGAGGGAGAGAGGAAGAAAGGGGGAGAGTGGGGGAGGGAGGGAGGGGGAGAGAGAGAGAGAGAGAGAATATAGTACTGCAACTCAAACCATTTTAGATTATTGGCTCTACATTCCAGCACAACTTCCAAATGTTTATAGACTACATCATGTTCAGCAATGATGCAGCCAAACAAATACCGAACACAAGCTGCACCAAATCAGAAAACACTCAACGAACAATTCCATGTAATTAAAACGATAAAATCTGCGAATGACGTATGAATACAAATCAGTGTAAATCAGGCACATTTTGAATAACAGCACTTCTCGACTTCATCGCTTTCGGCCACAAACTCTAGCCTGTTGACATTTTGAGGTGGATACATTTTAGTTGGATATTTCTTGAATAAAAAAATCTTTTATGGATAAAAATCATATGACTGCTAAATTGTTTCCAGTTGGTACTAGTGGAACTAGGGCCTCTGTGTGTGTGTGTGTGTGTGTGTGTTAGGGTGGTTCACAAAATTGTAATTAAATGGTATTAACCAAGGCACCTCCTCATTTTGTTTGTTTTACTAAACTATGTAATTATGCCAAAAATCTTAGTGATATTGTTGATAGAAAGCAGTGCTCATGGGGTCATCTATATCCAGCGTTTCCTTCAGGATTTTTTTAAACTGTGGCGGAGGGCTTCAGCGTCGGGTCAAAACTCAGCATCATCAGGTGTGGCCAGTTTTCATTAATCAGCACGCAGGGGATGTAATAATTGAAGTCCTTGTGCACGGAGGTTTATCAGTTTCACATGCGTCACGGTGGATTTCACCACTAGTAACATGGAAATCAATTATGACCCCGGACTCCTCACGCTTTTCTTTACTCAGGGGTTGGAAGCAACGGAATTGCATACAGACGTTTCAAATGGTCTTATTTCATTTAGTGTATTGAGTGATCTGCTGTTTGTGGTTGTTGCTGTCTTTTTGAAATTTGTTTTGTTTAAATCAGAAGTGAATGACCTAACTTTTGTTTATGATATGTTAACAGTAGTAAATGATCTAGTATTAGTTGAATACAGCTCTTTGTGTTATTTGTTGGATGGAATAATATATGCACTCGGAGGTTTGCAGGTTCTCTAATAGGGCACAATGATAGCAAATAGCTTGCGAAATTGACCCATCATGAGCACTGCCTTTACGTTCATATATCAACTCAAAATTGTGCATGTTGGATTTAAAGTGATAATTGGAACATTTTGAAAAGGTGCCTTGACTTCTACTGTATATAAAAAAATTTCAGCACATTATTGGACCACCCTAGTGTGTGTGCGTGTGTGGCTGTGTGTGTGTGTGTGTGTGTGTGCATCAGTGTGCTTGTATGTTTTTGCATGCGTGCGCGTGTTTCCACACATACCCCGGAGGACGTGGAGAAGACGGAGGGAAACGGGACCCCGGGCTCAGTGAGGCCGTGTGGCAGTCTCCCCGGCCCAGAGTTGAGCAGGTCTCTGAGGCTGGAGCCCTCAGCTTTGGGCTGCGACGCCCCGGGGCCCAGGAGCAGGCTGTTGAACAGCTTAGGGCTTGACAGCGAGGGCTTCGAGAGGGAGCCCAGAGAGTCCAGCCCAAAGGGGGGGCGACTGTCCCGAGACATCACCGAACGGAGGGACCCCGAGTCTGAGGGGGTGAAAGAGAGGGAGGGAGGGAGGGAGGAGAGATTACAACAATCCATCCAGAGGACTGAGAACACTCATCTCTGCAGCAAAGATCAGAACAAAGATTTCCAGAGATTTCACAAATCAGGATTACTTAACACCTTTCCGCAGACGTAGACGCCTGCAGACATGGAGCAGCTCTTTTTATGGAAGCAGTTGCACTACTCTATCACTAGATGGCACCCCCGGATCAGTTATTGAATACTCACAAGCCAGCAGAGCTGGAATGCAGTCTAGAATATTGACGAGTTCACTCCTATCCCTGTTTTTCAGGAGTTTTATGAATTAAACTCCTCAGCTAAGCCTGATGTGCAAACTGCTCAATATCCTTGCCCATAGTATCTATCCAGCAGTTTAAAAAAATGATCTCTTGCAACAGAAAAAAATCGTTGTCCTCTGTAGCAACCACTTCAGTTACAGTGACCCAATGGTATTCCAAGTAGTTATAAAAAAAAAAAAAAAATCAGTTTCCTGAGGCAAAAATTCGCCATGATATTGACACTGTCATTCTACTATCAATTTCAGTCATCGCATATTAAAAACGCGCAATTTCCCATCATGGATTAACACGTAGATACGTTGAAGAATTTAGCGGTCTTTTAGAGCCTCATACAAGCTCTCACGGAAATCCATTATGGTAATTCAATGGTATCTGCATGAAAGCCCCGCTGTAGTTCACGCCCACGTGAAATTCTCTTGGTAATTACCAATTGGTTGACACGATTTTTATCCAACAGCAGACAGAATAAGCTTTCCTCAGTAAGTGAAAGACATTGATAGGACCTTAAAAAACATATTAAAATACTTGCGTAATAGGGTTACGTTGTATTCAATACACTTAACGCAGCTCAGACTGACGTGGTTGCATGGGAACAAAAAACCTCCAGAACTGAGCCTGGAGAGCTGAGCTTATTTGCAGGATGGAAATGTGATTCTGAGATGGAAAATAGCACTTATTCTGAATGGAACAGACAGGAGGGCTGACAGCATTGATACTTTTAAGCAGCAGCTCAATAATTCTTTTGGAAAGTGAGTAAAGCTGTCTTTGTATGGTGTAGCTCTATCTTACTTTTAGCCTGCTAGCTAACTAGCCAGCTATTTCTTATTTTTGGTTTACCACCGTGATCACAGAGCTAGTTTGTCACATACAATACAATACAATAACACACAAAACATAGCAGCCTAGCCATCAGTAAGCCTCTGTGCGTACAAGCGCTACCCTGAAGCTGATTGGTTGGTATGCAAATGAGGAACATGGTTTCCGTTCGCGCCCCTAATGAGTGACGTCCTAGCGGAAGACCCGCCTTGATGAGACGCTAACAGATTGCATTTTAATTTTCATTGTGTCCCAGAAAGAGCGTGGTGACATGTATTTGAAAATGCAATGGACTGGGAGGCGCTGTTTCCCTTTCTGCATTTGAATATTGTCCCATGTATTGCAGGATAAGTCTTTGAAAATGAAATGTCAAATGTCGTCATCATTATTATATCATTATTATTTCCAAGTGATTAGAAAACAGCATTTTCATTATCATGTTGACCCTAAAAGAGCGTGATGACATGTAAATGTAAATGCAATAGACTGGGAGAGCTGTTTATCTTTTTGCATTTGAATATTGTCCTCAGTAGAGCAAGTTAAGTCTTTGCAAATTAAATGTTGAATGCCGTTTTCAATATCATTTTCAAACAGTCAGAAAATAGCATTTGCATTATCATGTTGACCCTAGAAGAGCGTGATGACATGTAAATGTAAATGCAATAGGCTGGGGGTGCTGTTTTGCTTATTGCATTTGAATATTGTTCACTGTATTGCGGAGCATGACTTTGAAAATGAAATGTAAAACAGCTTTTCATGATCATTTGAATAAAGTCATAGATTTCCCATATGTGTATGTGAAAATGAAAGTGATAATTGGAATAATGCATTTTCAATTTAATATTGTCTCAAATAACTCATAAGCGGAAAATTATAACGCAATAGTGGGATTACATTTTCATTTGAATGTTGTCCACTATGGGCTTCCATAGTCTTCATAGCCAATAATATCACCGCTCATTTGACAGACGATTAATAATATCACGTTTCCGCTGACCAATCAGCTGTAACCACCAGAGTATTTATACGTGTCACTGAAAACTCTCACATCATTTGACTTTGAAGAGGACTTCCGCTCAGGCTGTCGGAACGTTAGTCACCAACAAAAGTCCTTTTCAGGACTACACTCACCTGAACGATCAGATCCCATTTAGTGATACCACTCCTGAGTTCAAACCTTTTTCCATTTTCTACGGTACATTTGAAATTTAAACAATCGGGACTTCCTAGCTTACGAATCACCGGTGCATTTAAAACTTCTAAAATTTTTACATATGACACCATTTGATAATATTTTAAAAGTTGTTCCACTGCCTATACAGTCAATCTACCAGTCGACATAGACATCTCACAAAGTATGCTCCAACTGAATGAAGTAAGGCTGGGCAATATATCAATATTACATTGACATTGTGACATAATATTAGATATCATTTGGGATTTTGGATATCATAATTTTGTGGTGACATAAGAGGTGTCTTTTCTGGTTTTAAATGCTGCGTTACAGCAGAGGGATGCAGTTTTCTGCGCTTCTCAGGCAGTTCTACACAGAAACAGAATAAGGGGGTCGGTGGGGATCTTTGTAGCTGCGGCTGCTCTGAACATCTTTGTGCTTTTCTTTCAACAAACAGCCTCGAACAAACATGCATGGAGCCAACAGCTGATTTTAATTACACAGTGAAATGCTGAAGCGCAGAGAGAGTCGGCAGATCATGGGGCTCTCAGAAGTGCTGTATGAAAGCTCTGTTATACTGTGAACAACAATTACTCCACCACACAGCCACCCACACTCACACAGAGGCGAGGCAGTGATGTCATTGACTCCACCCCTCACAAGTGCTCAGCGGTGTAAACAAATCAGGAACAGCTTTAGTTCACAGGAAACAATCATTTTCAAAACAATTAAAATGATTGGACTTCTGAGTCAGTGATCCCTACACAATGCCAAAACATCAGTGGTCCAAGCTATGTGCTTTCCTGAGATTTGCATCTAATTTTGAAGTCAGAGAAGTATGCAAGAACTCACTTGAAGCCCAAGCAGCAGAGCCGGATTTGCCATTTAAAAAGCCGGATTTGTCAGTGAAATAGAAGTCGTAAGCTACACGATGGATATACTGGTCATTCTTTCACAGGTTTGTAAAATATACTTCAACTTTGATTCAGAAAACTGCTGGCTAATGTTAGCAGTTGGTAAAAAGGTTGCAGGAGTTTCCAGACATATCTGTTTGTGCAGTCAAAGACAGCGGCTCATTCCCATTTTAAAAACAATACTCAAGTAATTTTAGTCTAAATAATTCTGTATCTATCTGTACTAAGTACAATCGGAGCTTTTTATTGCCAGTGGGTGTGACGTCACTGGCCCCTGTGACAGTGATGTCATGGGCATACTGTGCTTCAGGAAATCCGCACTATGCACAATTAAAAGGGTCATATTTCAACAACATTTCAGCAATGAAATACGTGCTTCTCCCTGCTCATTGTTCAGCAGTTTGATAATCATTTTTACCAGCTGCATAATACTGATGTTTTGCTTCAGAATCAACTAGATAACTCGGTCGCCACAGGGACCGAGTTGTGTATCTCCCCGATCCCCATATTTCGGACAAAATGGCTGCCGGCAGCCATATTGGACGTCAAAAATTGCCAAAAATTAGTCTTGAGCATTGTGGAATAAATAACTTCGCCTGAGCAAAATTACAAAAAAATTCCTGTAATAATTGTGGCTTCCAGAGCCCGGAACAGAAAATCTCTGCGGGCGCGGCAGCGGTGGAACCAAACCATAGTATTTCCCGACTATCGTCGTCGGGGAGATACAATTAACCAAGAAGAATAATGCGTACATGTCTGGCACGATAATTAACAGCCCAAGAGCACAGTTTTGAACTATGACACAAAGAAAATATAGCAGAGAGCTAGCTGTCGATTTTCAAGAAAACCACCATACTGATGTGATCAGAATAATCTCCAATCTGTATGTAATAAAGATCATCGTCTTATCAAAGTGGACTTTGACTGACAATTCAGAGCACAGGATTCTTCCACTACACAAGGACACCACTATGAGTAATGCTAACTGAGAGAAGTTGACCTCTCACCTTTAGTGTCCTCTTTAGCCTTCTGGGTCGCCAGGTCTGCCAGCCAATGAAGCGCAGAGGAGGAAGAGGAGGAGGAGGAGTCTGAGCCAGAGGGCCGGGGCTCTTTAGCAGGAGGCGGGACACCATTGCCCCCGGCGTCACTGGTGGGATCGGCCCCACCTTCTGCAGCTGGTTCCGCCTTGACGGTCGATGGCGCGGGGGGGGTCGGCATCTCCCCCTCATTTCTGGGTGTGGGCGTGGCCGCCCCTGCGGCGCCCCCACTGGAATTAACACTGGACTGCAGGGAGATCAGAGAGGCAGTTAGACACAAAATCCAAAAGCTGGGCACATGCCCAATTCAAACTCAACACAGAAATTTCAGCTGCTATTGTCAGAAAAATTCACCAATTTTGTTGGTACCGGTATGTTTTTGTATTGCAAAAAAAAAATCTTAATTTGCACACTGTAACCTGATTGGACAAGCAGGTGCCCATGTGACAGGATGTTGGTGTTTGAGGGGGACAGAATGTCACCGTTTGGGGAGTGGACATTAGGGATGTCACATGAACCGATACTTGCGATACCTTTCGATTCTTAAATGAAAAAACATCGACGATGCCTGTTATTTTGAGGCACCGTAAGCACCCAGGCACGGTATGTTTCGGTGCTGTGACTATTCTGGAACTATTGGGGGCAGTATACGCTTCAGAGTGTTCCAGTTGATACTTGCATTCAGAAGGAGGTCACGAAGAAGTACACCTCACATGTCTCAACAAACCCCTTGTGAAAGATGGAAACTGCGGCTGCAGCACCCCGACTCGCTGACAAAAAAGGCACCAATCAGTGACGTGCAGTCGGAGGTTAGTTAGATGAGGCAGAATCCTTCCCTTTGCTTGATTAGCAATCAGACGATTAACTAGTTTAGTAAGACTATTCGGCAGAATGACGGGCCAGTTTAAGTTTCCACGGCGTTATTACTCAGTATATCGAACCTGAAATGCTCACTAGACAGCAGATTTGCGCGTACTTGCTTCCAGGAAGCCGAAGCAATGTCATCAACAAATATTAAAACAGTTCGACTTACGCAGAGTTCAATGCTTAATCAATATACAATGTATTCTCCTTTAAATTCGCACTTTTACACCCAAAAAAAAAAAAAGGGGGCGTTTATTTTCAGTCTTCTTTCATAATCCGATTAACAAAATGTTTAAACGATACACAGAATTACCGAGAGCCGAGAATTTTTCCCAATTGATTATTCAGATTTCCATCCTTGCGGTCTCGAATTGAAGCGTATACGTGAGTGAATCTTTTTGTCATTATCTCCTCTATCAGTATCAGGCTTCCTATAGGCTTGGTCTTAATTGTTTTGATTGTCAATCAGGAATAGTACGAGGGAACAGGTTCACAAAATCCTGTGATAAAAGTTTGGGTCACTGCCTCACCTCACCGCACATCTCTGGCTTCCTGTAAGCAAGTACTCGCAAATCTGCAGTTTCGGGAGCATTTCAAGTTCGATGTACTGAGTAATAACGCCGCGGAAACTTAAACTGGCCCGTCATTCTGCCGAATAGTCTTACTAAACTAGTTAATTGTCTGATTGCTAATCAAGCAAAGGGGAGGATTCTGCCTCGCCAAACTAACCTCCGACCGCACGTCACTGATTAACAACTTCCAAACGTTTCAACGCATTATCGTTTTCTTTTTTTAATGTGTCATACTGAAATACACGTTACATGATGTTTGGGATGGCTCACGGGCACATGTGTTGCAATGCCTTATCCAGTGTTGTGCCTGAACATGTTCCTTTTTTTGAAGAACAGGAACTGAACGCCCCCCTCTTTGGCTGATTGAACTTTGAACTAAAAGAGTTTATTCTGAACGGAGTGAACGTGAACAAAAGGACGACGTTCTTTATGATAACTTCTTGTCAGATCGTGGGACTTTTGTTGCTCGACTTTTCTAGGCAAAAAACAGTGGCGTTGCCTTGGGATCTTTGAAAATCCTTTTTTTTTTTTTTTACCGTGGTATCGAATTGGCAATAAGAATCGTGTAATTTTACTTGTATTGGCACCGACTACTGAATTTTTGGTATCGTAACATCTCTAGAGGACATGATGTCGGCGTTTGGGAGAGACAGGATGTTGGCATTTGGGGGGTGGGGACGGGGGCATGATGTCGGCGTTTGGGGGTACCTGAGGGAGGCCGTTGGGGGCGCTGGGCCGCACTATGGGTTTGGTGTGTCGGTTGGTGCAGGGGCAGTTAGCCTTAATGCCCCATTTTCCCCGAGCAGCGTGCACCATATCCCCAATGTTATACAGGGCTGCAGGAGAAAAGATGGGGCCATTATACCATTAACAAGAGACAGAGAGCAATGGAAGATGGGTAACAGACATACCAAAAACAGCAAAACTGCATTCAGAAGGTCAGGGTCTGATTCCGCAGAACAGGATTACTCAGTTAGCCGGATAACAGCACAAAACAAAACCTGAAACCTCTCAAATCTGGATCATAAGATCTGTTCTGGGTTCTACTTAGAGCAGTTATCTGTCGAACTCGTAGATCCTACTTCATGGAACAAGCCACAGGTAACATTTACAGCATTTATACACTTTGAAAGGTAAACTGTGTTGGGGTCAGACCTAATTTACAGTAGTGCTCCTCACGAATTCACAGGCTTATCTGCATTTAACTAAGCATGCCTGGTGCACTGAAATTAAATGACCCCCGAGTGTGTAAGCCCCGCCCATCTGATTCGCCGGGCAGGTTAAAGCACAGCAGGTAAGAACGGTGCACAGCAGGGTGCACATTGATCCCAAACAAGCCCATCTGACCCCAGGCGCAGTCGGGGTGATGAGGTGCAGGGGTGCAGGGTCACACAGACCTGTCCCGGGGATGATCTGAGTGGGCATGAGGTTCTGCGGTATATGTGGCTGCCCCTTCGCACACTTTAGCCAGGAGAACACCTCATCATCCAGACCCTCATCCGGCTCTGAGAGAGAGAGAACAGGGAGAGATTAAACACACACACACACACACACACACACACACACACACACACACACACACACACACACACACACACGCTCACACAGATACACCTATGACACGGGGTGCAACAGGGTCGGATTAGAATCATGGTGTAACAGCAGGCCCTGGGGACAAACAAGCACAGACTACAGATGCACCGATGATGATATCAGGTATTAGTCCTGCGCTGACTAAAATAGCTGGATTGGGTATTGGTGATACTAGGCCGGTACCATCATACACGTCTGTATTCATTTGCTACTTATTCTTCAACAGAGTTGGGAGAGCAATGTTTACGTCAAGCTCGCTGTTGCCTTACTCATAACCGAATGACCCCAATCTCGCCACCACAGCGAGGCTTACAGCTTACTAATTAAACACTGGTTTCAAATCGATACTCGGTATCGGCTGATACCCAAACCCAGTTATCAGCATGGGTTTCGGGACTGAAAACGTCAGTTTGGTGCATCCCTAGCATGAACACATTTTGTGTGCAGCCACACATGCATACATTCGAGCACACAGACAGTCGGAAACCCATGCACGCGCACACACATACACAAAAGAACAAAACTGAGCGTAACGGAGCGTCTTACCCTCCTGAGGTCTGCTTTTGCGCAACCTGTAGCAGTCCAGACACACACCAAAGCCACACTTGCGACACACCCAGTGTATGTTGAAGAGTGTCGTCTCGCACACGTCACACATCTCCCTCACGCCGCGAACCGCTCGCTTCCACGCCACCTTCTCTGCTCGGCAACAAGAAACAACACATCAATCAATCAATCAAGGGTAACGAACGCATGTTATTCGAGATCAACATCTGAGAGATCAGTCATCACAAATGCTCCTCCTAGCTTTGATTCCAACTTTAAAAGGATATTTCAACATTTTGGCAAATTATCCGCAAATTATCCGTGCCTGTTGTTTTGAGATTCGGGGGGGGAGAGACGCGAGCTGCTCAGCGAACGTAACAAAAGTGAACGGTACAGGTCCCTCGCCCCTTCAAAACTCATCAAATACACAATCCGACAGCTCCAAAACACTCTCGTGGACAAGTTGTGACCTGCACATTCACCATGCTATGAAATAATAATGTATAATTATGTAACATTACAACACATGAAGCAAATACTCGGAACTACTTTCTTATTCGGAACAAAGTATTGTTTTGAGTTCCGGAGTAGCTGCAGTAGCTGCATACGCTTTTGAAATCACTCCGCCCAGCCGGTATGTCTGGAATGTAGTTCCAGTTATGCATTTGCCTTGAAAATAACTGTCTCATAATTATACATTATTATTTTATAGCGTGGTGAATGTGCAGGTCATAACTTGTCCACGAGAGCGTTTTGGAGCTGTTGGACTGTGTATTTGATGAGTTTTGAAGGAGCGAGGGACCTGTACCGTTCACTTTCATTATGTTTGCTGAGCAGCTTGCGTCTCCCTCCCCCAAATCTCAAAACAACGGGCACGGATAACTAAAGGTAATGTACCTACTCATATAACTATAGGGATTATGGCAATAGGCCAATTTGCCAAAATGTTGAAATATCCCTTTAATTGGGCACATGTGATTCTATATTAGCAGCTCTATGAAAGCTATCAGTTGAATGAGGTGAGCTTTGTTAGGGTTGGAGTAAAATCCTTAAAGATTGTAGATCTCAGGAAGAGGCTGGTTTCCACCATGTTACATGAACAGGGGATGATAGAGAGAAGAACAGACGGGGGTCAGGAGAGCAAACGTACGATGCGGTTCCACCATCATCATGGCCTCCTTCTCGGACATGACGAGCTGGCAGAACTGGTCGCCCACATTGGCCAGGATGTACTTGGAGGTGTCCAGGTCCACACCCTCCTGGCTGGTGGAGGGGAGCCAGAGGCCCATGGCCAACGGGTCGCTCTGCTGGGGACTGAGGAAACCCTCCACCCTCAGCACCCCCTTCCGCGTGAACGCCAACCTGAGGGGGGAGAGTGAGTCACACCCCAAAACTTCAGCCCCAACACCCCACATATTTACACCCCAAAACTTCAGCCCAAACACCCCAAATATTTACACCCCAACACTTCAGCCCCGACACCCCGAATATTTACACCCCAAAACTTCAGCCCCAACACCCCAAATATTTACACCCCAGAACTTCAGCCCCAACACCCCAAATATTTACAACCCAAAACTTCAGCCCCAACACCCCACATATTTACACCCCAAAACCTCAGCCCAAACATTCCAAATATTTACACCCCAAAACCTGAGCCCCACCAACCCAAATATTTACACCCAAAACTTCAGCAGAAAACACCCCAAATATTTACACCCCAAAAATTCAGCCTCAACACTCCAAATATTAACACCCCAAAACTTCAGCCCAAACACCCAAATATTTACACCACAAAACTTCAGCCCCAACACCCCAAATATTTACACCCCAAAACGTCAGCCCCAACACCCCAAATATTTACACCCCAAAACGTCAGCCCCAACACCCCAAATATTAACACCCCAAAACTTCAGCCCAAACACCCAAATATTTACACCACAAAACTTCAGCCCCAACACCCCAAATATTTACACCCCAAAACCTGAGCCCCACCACCAAAAAATATTTACACCTCTAAACTTCAGCCCCAATACCCCAAATATTTACACCCCAAAACTTCAGCCCAAACACCTCAAATATTTACATCCCAAAAATTCAGCCCCAACACCCCAAATATTTACACCCCAAAACTTCAGCCCCACAGCTGAAACCCCAATGCTACAAATTGCAAAAGGAGAAACTCTTGGGAATATTCAAGACCAGGCTTCATACAGTGTGAAACACCTTCTAGTCATTAAGTATCAGAAGTTTTTTTATTCACTTTAGTGATGGAAAAGCCGAGCTGGGGTGAATGGCCTACCCTAGCCACTTACGTTAGCTCATGTCACATCATTTAAAATCTGCACTCCCCTTCACCAACTTAATCCTTCAAACACAACACACCAAAACTTCACTAAACATAGATGGCTACAACAAATTAATTTGCTGCAAGTTGGGGCACACTATTCAGCCATGATATTGGTGGGGAGCCTCACACACACACACACACACACACACACACACGCACACAAGCTCACCTGCGGAAGTGGAAGAAGCGACAGGCCACGTTGGGATCGTCGTCATCGGAGTCCTGCTCGCGGGATTTGCGATAGCGCTCCAGACGGCACTCGCGGCACTTGTGCAGGTGCGGGGCCACGTTAATGCAGGAGCCGTCCTGCAGGAACGACTCTCCCGACTGCTTCAGCCGACGCACTTTCGACTGGTCCTTCAGCACCGACTGTCCCACTGCCGGCCACCGGGGGGAGCCAAAATACAACACGAAACATCAGCACTGCCCCAAGAGCTGCGCAAACACGGCACCACCACCACAGGAGGAGCTATGCTGCAATTATTAATTCAGAACCGATCAGGGCAGGGGTAGGTTTCCAAAAACACAAACACTAACTTTCATTAATTGGTTAAGTATGTTATTGCTCGCATACAGTCAAAACGGCCTGCCAATATATCTTGTTTTGGCCGACCTGGATTGGCCGAGTTCGGCACGTACACAAGTAACCATTGGCAACTGTGGCATTCGCTCTCTTCAAAGAAGCAGACGACAGTCGCGGACCTAGAATTTAGATTTTTAATGAGTCTTGAAGTCGCGGACTTCAGAAGTCATAGTCATAATATTGTCATGATAGTACAACATACTTAACCAATTAATAAAAATATCATAAATTGCTTATTTGCGCCTGTGGCCTCAGACCAATACAGCGACCCTCAGGCCAATAACAAGGCAATACGGAAATAAGCAGTTAATAACATATAATAATAGTTGGAAGCAACAACTGTATATGGTTGAACTACACAAGATGCGACCATATTTAAACACTGCACACGAGCAGTGCCAAGGGCTGCAAAACATTTTCATTGATGCAAATTTTAATTATTGGCATCCATCACGCTTAGATCATATTGGGAGAGATGTAATAAAATGGGAATGGGCAAGACAGACACGCTGTTCTGACCACAGAATCTCACTCTCCGTGCCCACTGTCCCTTGACAAGGCGTAGGACTCCACCATTGGTGCCAGCCTCCAGCCTACTGCAGGGCTGCCCAAATCCAGCCCTGAAATCCAAATCCAGCTCTGGTATCTCACTTTCCAAACATCTCTATGAACAATCATAGCCACTGATTGGCCAGATTGTGATCACATGACTCCCAGGCAAAGTTAGGGGAGGAAACCAGTGGTTCTCGACCCTCAAGGACTGTGATTTGGGGAGCCCTGGCCTCTTGCGTACCAAAGAAAACAGCCGAGCTGTAACACTCACGAGAACCAAACTCACGAGTGCACATGCACAGTCGGTTCCTCTCTGGCTCTGTTACAGGCCGTGCGATTTATATGAGTTTGGTTCTGGTGAAAATGTATCGACTTTAAAGTGCAAAGTTTTGCAGGAATGCGGCATGTTTTCCAAATTCGTGTTGCTGCTTATTTGAAAAGGGTAGATTATCTGACAAACTTTTGTTCCAGTTTGGCTGTTTTCCTCGGTAGGCCAGGGCCCAGTAGCTAAAGCAGTTGACCGAGACCTGGAGGGCTGCTGGCTGAAGCCACCGTGTAGCTACAGTCACTTACAGTCTGTGCAACAGTTGGGCCCTTGAGCGAGGCTCTTAACGCCATACTGCACCACAGGAAGATTAGCCCAAATCTAATGTAAACCGCCTTGGACGGAAGCGTTAGCACAGATGCGATAAGACGTAGCCATGGGACGCTCACCTTTGAATGGGTTTGCTCCGGGGCCGGCCCTTCCCCACGCCTTTGCCCTTGCCCTTCTCCTCGGCGGCGGAACGTTCCGGGATGGGGCCCTCGGGCTCCTCTGCCTCGCTCAGGTCTGAGAGGTCGCTGTTGGAGCTCGAGTCAGAATCACGCTTCGCCGAGACCCCTCGCTCCCCGAGGCCACCGAAAACGGAGAACCCGGACCCCCCCGGCTCGACCCCGCCTCCCTCAGCGGACAGACCCCCAACCCCCTCCCCACTCGGCGGGGACTCCTGGGGAACCATGGAGACCGGTGCTGAGGAGGAAGGGGAGAAGCCTGCGGACATGGCCGTGAAGGATGGAGGGGCGGAGCTAGAGGAGGGCATGGCAAGAAAAGAAGAAGAGGCGGGGCTTGAAGAGGACATGGCAGGGAAAGAGGGGGCAGGGCTTGAGGACATGGCCGTAAAAGACGGAGGGGCGGAGTTTGACGAGGAGACGGCAGGAAAAGAGGAAGGGGCGGGGCTTGAAGAGGACATTACGGTAAAGGAGGAAGGGGCGGGGCTTGAGGAGGGCATGGCAGCAAAGGACGGAGGGGTGGAGTTTGAGGAGGAGATGGCAGTAAAGGAGGAAGGGGCGGGGCTTGAGGACATGGCAGTAAAGGAGGAAGGGGCGGGGCTTGAGGACATGGCAGTAAAGGAGGAAGGGGTGGGGCTTGTGATGGTGGACATGCTGGTACTGGTGGAAGACAGGAGGCCCCGCGGCGGCTCTGACATGGTGAACAGGTTTGGCTTGTTCTCCGCTGCCACGTCAGCCTCAGAGGGTCCTGCGCTGCTGGAGGGGGCAGTCGGGGCGGCGGAGGGGGTCTGTGGAGACGGGCGTCCGCTGAAGGGGCTGTGGGAGAGCTTTTTGCTGAAGGCCAGGAAAGGGTTGGTGGACTCCTCACGTTTCGGAGTCTGCAGGAAAAGGTTCTTGTGCGCTTCCGACTCCTTCGTTTGGCCCAGTAGGCCCAAGCCGCCTGCCAGCCCACCAGCAGCACCACCACTAGCACCGGCTCCGAGCCCCCCCAGACCCAGGCCCGACCCCCTCAGCCCTCCAGATCCAACACCGCCTGGGAAACCCGTCGAGAGTTTGGGCGTTGCGTCCGTGCCGAAGGGTTTGCCCATGACCGCCCCATTTCCCAATAACGGAGCGTCGGTCGGTTTACTGGGGTCCTTGAGCAGGCCGGAAACGGCGCCGAACAGCCCTGTGGTCGCTGGTGCGATTATGCTCTTTCTGAGACTCTCAGAGGGGGCGGGGGGCTTCAGCAGAGACGGCGGCTCCTTGCCGAGGCTCTCTGAAACTGCGGTGAAGTAGTTGGTTCCCTGCGCTGCTGCCGGTGTAGCTGTGCCACTAGGCTGGCCGGCTCCGGTCGGCTTCTGGTTCATGCACTGGAAGAACAGGTTCTGGGAGGAGTCCGGGTTCTGCGCCGACTCCTCTTTGGCCCCGAAGAGGAAGCCAAAAGGCCTGCCGTCTGGGCCGGCCGTCCCGTTGGTCTGAGCTGCAGTCTGGGCCCGCGTCTCGCCGAACAGAGTCTGGGACAGTCCCCGGAACCCCGCCGAAGGCTTGGAGCCCTGAAACAAGAGGAAACAAACATCAATAACAGACAAGCGCGCCGTCATGGACATTCACCGCGAGTTCAAGTCAGACTGGCAAGCACCACCCATGACATCACATCACTGATGGCCAGATGGTAAACATCCTCTAACGACCCATGAACTCTGCGAGATGATTTCATCGATTAGCTCTACCTCGACTGAGGAACTGTGCCAGTAATGTAATCTTGGTGATGACACCCAAATATTGGAGACATTCCTTTCTGTAAAGGAATTTTGCACCTCTGCTGCCGATTTGCTGAAAGCCCATGGCCAAAAGGCGTAGGGTCTTCCAATGACTGACACCCAATTTCCCCCAGAGGGCTGCAGTAAAAGAATTTTTCCATCTTCAGGATTAAAAAGATAATTCAAAAGTAAACAGAAGACAATTGCATAGCATCATACATTCTGCCATCCTCTAGTTTCTGCCTGTATGGCAACTGCTGATTTTCAAAGCACATGGTTTTACATTGATCAAAATATAAAGTCCTGGATGGCCACATGTCATTGCCGTTTTTTAAAATTTTCAATTAACAGTCAGTTCAGGCCTTGGAAACAATGTGTGAGACACTACAGTCAAAAGGAATCTCAACCCTAGTCCTGCCTCGAGGCTAAAGCTTATCGAGGACTGGCATACAGGGAAATGGCTACCGGGGAGTGACATACTGATGAGCGGCACACAGCGAAACGAGTGCGGATCCTCTACAAATCAGCAACCGGCAGGACAAGGGTCAAATTGAGCTCACTGCCATCAAAAACCAGCAGAAAGAGCAGATTTGAAATCAAAATCCCAGATAAAGTGCATCCATCTTCAACCTGTTCTCTCCTCCTGCAACTTGTAAAGCAGTAAATTACAACCCCAATTCCGAAATAGTTGGGACAAAGTGTAAATTGTTAATAAAATCAAAATGCAATGACTTTCAAATCACACCAGCCAGTATTTTATTCACAATAGAACAGAGATAACGTAGCACATGTTGAAACTCAGAAATTTTACAATTTTATCCACAAAATGAGCTCATTTCAAATTTGATGGCTGCTACATGTCTCAAAAAAGTTGGGACAGGGGCCTGTTTACCATGGTGTAGCATCCCCTCTTCTTTTTAACACAGAGTGGAGGCGTTTGGGCATTGAGGAGACAAGTTTCTTGAGTTCAGCCATTGGAATTTGATCCCACTCTTGTTTAATACAGGCTTCCAGCTGCTGGAGAGTTTTGGGTCTCCTTTGACGGACTTTTCGTTTAATTATGCACCAAATGTTCTCAATCGGTGAAAGATCAGGACTGCAGGCAGGCCAGTTCAGCACACGGACTCTTCTACTACGAAGCCATGCTGTTGTAATAGCTGTAGCATGTGGTTTTGCATTGTCCTGCTGAAATACACAAGGCCTTCCCTGGAATAGATGCCGTCTGGAGGGGAGCATAAGTTGCTCAAAAACCTTTATATACCTTTCAGCATTCATGGTGCTTTTTAAAACATGCAAGTGTCCCACACCATATGCACTAATGCATCCCCATACCATCAGAGATGCTGGCTTTTGAACTGAATGCTGATAACAGGAGGGGTGGTCTTTCTCTTCTTTAGCCCGGAGGACACGAGGCCCATGATTTCCAACAAGAATGTCAAATTTGGACTCGTCTGACCACAGGACACTTTGCCACTTTGCTACAGTCCATTTTAAATGAGCCTTGGCCCACAGAACACGGCGGCACTTCTGGATCATGCTTAACAATGGTTTCCTTTTCGCATGATAGAGTTTTAGGTGGCATCTGTGGATGGCACGGCGGACTGTGTTTACAGACAGTGGTTTCTTGAAGTATTCCTGGGCCCATTTAGTAATGTCAATGACAGAATCATGCCGATGAGTGATGCAGTGGCGTCTGAGGGCCCAAAGATCGCGGGCATCCAGTAAAGGTCTTCGGCCTTGTCCCTTACGCACAGAGATTTTTCCAGTTTCTCTGATTCTTTTGATGATGTTATGCACTGTTGATGATGAGACCTTCAAAGCCTTTGCAATGTGACATTGAGGAACATCGTTTTTAAAGTATTCCACAATTTTTAACGCAAGCCTTCACAGGTTGGAGAGCTTCTGGCCATCTTGACTTCTGAGAGACTCAGCCTCTAAGACATCCCTTTTATAGCCAATCATGTTACACACCTGATGCCAGTTAACTTAATTACTTGCTAAATGTTCTTTCAGCTGATTCTCTTATATATTAATTGCTTTTTCAGCCCTTTTTTGCCTGTGTCCCAACTTTTTTGAGACCTGTTGCAGCCAGAAAATTTGAAATAAGCTCATTTTGTGGATAAAAATGTAAAAAGTCTCAGTTTCAACATCTGAAATGTTCTCCATGTTCTATTGTAAATAACATTGGCTCATGTGATCTGAAAGTCATTGCATTTTGATTTTATTCGCAATTTACACTTTGTCCCAACTATTTTGGAATTGGGTTGTAGATTCTGCAGACACTGCTCTCAAAAACTCCACCACATTTTCACTTAAGCTTTTCTCTTACTCCCTCGCTCACCTCGGTTTGGGCCCCGCCCCAGGTGGGCTGGTTCTGCTTGAAGCCCAGTGGGGCAGTAGGAGGGGTCAGGCCAGGGGTCCCGTCCTCAGAGGGGTGCGCGGAGGGGGCTGGTGCCGGAGTGGGGGTGGGAAACGCAGTTAGCCGGCCCTCCTTCTCCCTCTCGGGACCGGTGGGTGCGGCAGGGACCGGGGGGCTAAGTTTTGAGGGGGTCCCTGCGACCAGGCTGGGCATCTGTCCCAGGGAGGGGAAGGAGGTGCTGGAGAAGGGGGAGGAGGCAGGCTTTAGGAGGGGCAAAGCGGTGGAGGGAGGGCCCGCAGGAGGCTCGGAGGCGGGACGGTCTTGCACCCCTTGTGTTTGGCCGTTCTCTTTGGCGTATGCAGCGAAACGCGGGTTGCCCGGGGGAATGGTGGAATTCACAGGCCTCTGGGCGGGGCTTGTGTCAGGGGCCGGGCTACTGCTATTGCTGTTGTTGCTGGCCAGCCTGACTCCTCCCCTCCAGGGCCCAATCCCCTCCTCCATGGCCTCACTCGCCCCGCCCCCATTCTGCCCCTGGGCGTCGCCCTCCAGCTCCCCTTTGAAGCGCTTGAGCACACCATCGCCCTCGCTCTCTGACGCACTCCTCCGGCGACGACCCCCATCCCCCTTTCCTCCATCACCGCTGTCCTGCCTGCGCTGGGTCTGAGAGAGAGGGAGAGAGAGGAGGTAAAGCATAAGAGAGCAGGGAGGGGAGAGGGAGAGAACAGGAGTGTAAAAAAGAAAATGAAAACACACGCAAGAGAAGAGTGCAAGCCATTTAGAAAGAAAGGGAAGGGAGAGAAACAGCAATGAGAGACGAGCAAATCAGAGGTAAAATGAAGGAATGAGAAGAAACAAGTGGAAAAGAGAGAGAGGACTGCGGAGGAAGAGAAAGGCGTAGGAGGAGTAACTTGGGGAACAGGGAGATGCGGAGGAGTGCTGCCAACATCAGGGCCCGCTTTCATAGAGCCGGATTACCAAACTAGACTGATAACTGCCTGAGGCAAAAGCCCACACTCACCAAAATCTTTACATGGGCTAAAACATATTCCATTCCAGGTATTACTCTACCGTTATCCAGTTCAGTCCACAATCCTGCTTTGTGAGACAGGGCACTAGTGACATTCTGAATTACCAACATGCACAGCGTAGAATAACGGTCCTCAAACAAAAATATTGAGCTCACCTCATCGGAGACGCCCTCTGCCAGCATGACATGAATAACTCGAGGGTCCACCACCTGGGTCGCCTTGCCCTGTTAGTGAGTGACATCATCAGCTACGCCATTACAAACTAGGTATACACAGCGATAACTGCCCTGTCCTAACTGCTAGCTGCTGCATGACAATCCCTAGGTCATTTTATTGTCAGTAAGTTCTGGTTGGTGGGTTGTTTGGTGGTTAGGCTGTATGGAGATTGAGCCATTTGACTACCAGCGGATTTTGGTGGCACAGCTGTATTGTGATTGGGTCATTTGTCCATGGGATTTAGCCATCGAGTTACTTGCAAATTTTAGGTCATTTGTGGATTTTTGGCAGTTTGGTTGTTTGCAGTTTTTAAGTTGCTTGATTGCAGATTTTGGTTGCTTGGTGGGTCAGTCGTACGGTGACTGAGTTGTATGGGTGTCTGTAGGTTTTTGTTGTTGGGTTGTTTGGTGGTTGGGTTGGACGGAGATTGCGCTGTTTGACTGCAAAATGGTTTTGCTGGCTGGATTGTTTAATGGTTGGGCTGTATGGTAATTAGCTTGTGTGACTGTCTGTGGGATTTTGTTGATGAAATGTCTGGTGGTTGGGTTATACAGGGGTTGGGTTGAGGGGAAATGTGCCCAGCACACCTGGTCCAATGCGATCTCCATGATGTGCGTTCCCAGGTTGTGCTGGGAGACGGTGCCGACTGCCCAGGGCTCCTCAAACTCGGGCTGGTACACACGAACCCGGCGCCCTTGGATGGGGAACGACCCTGCGGGGGTACGTAAGGAGAGACCCCGTTACCAGTGAGGTGAGGGGGCGGGTGACTCATAACTCTTCTCTGCATGTAATATTTTCCTGGGAATTTCCCAGCTCCACAGGCAGACAAGTAACCAATCACAGCAAGGATGTTTTCAAGTAACAGCAAGCTTTTCCGAATTTAATAGTGTTACACCTTGCTAGTTCCATTCAAACCTTAAAAAGGCTTCCTTTAGAGTGCGCTCAAGAATATTGCACACACTTCCACACAGAAGGCGGACACAGAATTTTTAAAGCTGCCGTAACTGATTTGGTCATTTTCGTAGCTTCTCGTCCAAAGCCTATGTAAGCAGTCCCCGCCCCCGCAATCCACAAGCCACACACAGGAACGCGCATCGTTTTCTGACAGAGGAGAGTAGCGACTCAGTTACAATATAAGTACAATACAAATGGACACTCTCAGTGATTGTCGTGTGAAAGCCTCACAGAAAACATGGACCAACGGCACATTACATTCATCCAGAAACTTCAGTATTAATGGCTTTTTGAAGGTATTAGCTAAAACTAGCTAGTGTCCTATAGCCACACATGCGATCGTTACACAGCTAAGCAAGCAGTAGTCGGCCACAAACAATGACGGTTCATTTATAAACTGAAGTTAGCAGGATTAAAAACCACCAATAGGACTATCCGAGACAGATAAAACTGCAAAACTACAACAGAGTAAAACAAAGCTTACCTGTCCAGTAGCTGCAAGGCTAGCTGCGCATCGCTGTTTTTAAACCCTTTGATTCCTTCAGTTTTCCCCATTGAAAGCAGCACCGATATAAATACAGCTCTTGGCGTGTCAAGTTTTTCCTCCTTAATTCTATTTGTTACTCTACCATTCTTTGGTGCTTTGGCTGTATAATTGTGTACACCGTCTCCCGCAGCGCTGGGATCGGAAGCTTCATCTGTTCTGCTATTGCCAACAACAGATTTTTCTTCTAATGATTTTTCTGACAGATGGCACACTGACAACGCAGATTCAGCCCTGCGCGTTCACAAGCAGAGAGAAACGCGTCTTTATGGCGTTCTCTCACCGGATTGGATAGAGGCAGTCGGTGACTCCAGAATTTTATATGCTGCTTTATTGCAGAAGACAGTGACTGAGAGACCTGCGTTATCGACCAGATACTCTAAATAAATGATCTCTGTCGGAATGTGGAGCTATTTAACACTTTTTTAAAAGCAAAAAAATCACTTACAGCAGCTTTAATTTGCAAAAGTTTATTCCCAGGTGAAATGTGCACATGATCATATTCATCAGTATTCGGCACTAGTGAACCGGAATTGCCAGGGAAAAATGGAACCCTGAGAACAATCCTGTGCACCAGCCGAACGTCGCAGCGCCAACACAAACGCCGACGCTGGGCTGGCACAGAGGCACTCACCTTTGCGTAGGATTTCCTGGAGCTCAAAGTCGCTGCGCCAAATGCTGACCTCCGTCTGCAGGGAGGGCTGTTCCAACAGCAGGGTGTGTCTCAAATCCTGCTCCACCTGCGGGGCACAAATACACCTGTCAATCACTGAGGCCTAATCAACTATGAGTTCCATCACCCACTGCCCACCAAATACACTTCAAATCTCATCAGCTACTGCCCACCAAACACACTTCAAATCCCATCAGCTACTGCCTGCCAAGTACACTACATATCCCATAAGCTACAGCCTGCCCAATACTCTAAAAATCCCAACAGCTACTCCCAGCCTGATGCAATACAAATCCTATTAGAAACTACCTGCCAAATGCACTACCAATCCCACTAGCTACACCCTGCTTAATGCACAACAACCCCTATCAGTTACAGCCTGTATATTGCACAACATATCCCCTCTGCTTCTGCATGTATATTACACTACATATCCCATCAGCTACTGGCTCCCAAATACACTACAAACCCCATTAGCCAATAGCTACTACTTGCGGAATACGCTACAAGCCCTACCAGCGACACTAAAACTCACATCAGAAACTACCTGCCTAATACACTATAAATCCACTCACCTACTAACGGCCTCATATACTGTATAACCAACAAGGACTGCCAACATAATATACTGTAAATACCATCACCCACTGCCGGCTAAATATACTGCAAAACCAAACAACCACAAAGGAACCAATGTACACCCCATCAACTAATACATGATGCACAATAAGTTTCAAAGCTCATCAATCACAGCCTCAGTGAATAACTGGCCTCTAATATACCGCAACACCCTGGCAATCACTGACCCCAAATATGCCACAGAATGCTACCAATCAATGCTCCCTAATACACCACAGAACGACGGCACACACAGCCCACCAATACAGCACAGAACACTGCCTATCACTGGCCTCCAAAATATCACAAACCCTGCTGCTCATGGGCCTCTACCATACCAAAAATTTGAATCACTCCCTCAGGGTTTTCCCTGGGTTTTTTTTGAGACCAAGGTGGCGAAGGGCGGGGAGCGATATTCGTGGCGTGCAAAGTTTATGAACACACCTTTAGATTGTTGGGCGTTAAGTGAATAATCACGAATTGATCAATAAACATTATAATTACATTTATTTTAAATAAATTTGTCCAGAATTTCTCATACAAACAAAACAAAGTGATTCACAAAAACAATAAAACCTAACAGCAGATTGTGCAGTCTTTGTCCTTGCGCTTAACTCTTCTGTATTTATTTTTCTGATAAATGATAAAAAAAAAGTCTTACTCCGTTACGCTAAGTGGCGCTGTAGCCCCTTTAACTAGCGGTAAAGAGCCACTTGCGGCTAACTGATCAGCTGGCATTTCGACAAAATCGCCGTTCCGCGTTTTCCTCCCAGCCATAAATTTCAGAATATTTAACTCTTGGGGCTGTTGAAGCATAAAACGTCTCTTTGACCGTCCAAAAGTGTATTTTCGGTCGGGCCGAGGCCGTTTGTGTCACTCGATGTTTCCAGCAACAACACTGCTCGAGCATGCGCAGAACGCAAAGTCCGACTCTGATCAGATAGTCAAATTATTCACTGCTTGTAAATGTCCTATCAATCAAATTATCCAGTGGCGGGTCTAGAGCAGGGAATTGGGGTGGCACAGATATGTCCCTTTTCGTCCTGGCAAGTTCTCAATCATTTTCCTTTATTGATGCGTTTTCCAATTATCGTAATTGGCAACTGAAGACACGGTTTCCCTCCATATGCGATCTAACAGCGATGAAATCATGGGCTAAATTCAGTACAGAAAAATAATTTACTTATTAATAGGCCAATGCTTCGCGTTGATTGATATGGTCCGCGTTCCAATGAAATATTGCTTTTCACTCTCGGTATTGCGTGGGTTGATTAAAAAAAGTGGCACTCGGCAGTTATATAGGCTATAAAAAGCCTGCGGCTCAAGCTATTTACTTGAGAGTCAGGTATGCAATTTTGAAAAATGTTGATTTGAATACAGCAAATACGCGTCCAGATGAATGATTGTCGTCTTACCTAATCGGGGAGAACAAGCAACACCTGTTAAGTGTGGAGTGCTCTCGGAGTGAACCTTTTGTTAATAATGAAAATGACTGTGAACAGGTCAGGACTAATAATTGTTTTAAACGGATGTTTTGTGCACCCAATTCTCAGTTCTGGCTTTGCCCCTGTTGCCTACCGATTCTGAATTTAGCCCATAATTTCATCACTGTTAGATCGCATATGGAGAGAAACCGTGTCTTCAGTTGCCAATTACGATAATTGGAAAACGCGTCAATAAAGGAAAATGATTGAGAACTTGCCAGGACTAAAAGGGACGCGTCTGTGGCACCCCAATTCCCAGTTCTAGACATGCCACTGCGCGTTACCGTGTGTGATGACGTAGTAGTTGTCCTTTTGTTTGGAATATCGCCTTGTCCATTTCGCGCGCTAGGAGTAAACGGACATGTACGCAAGCGATGTAAACGCTCGTGACGTATGACGCATGTGAGGCTTGTGTTTTGTTGACAGCTGTGTTACTCAAAGAGCCTTGGATACAAAGATTACGTAGTGCAGTTCTATGAATCCTGTAGTGATGAAACGGAACCGTCCTTCCAGCCCCCTTTCAACTAAGGCGGCGGCCAAAATGACCAAGGCGGCCCGCCTTGGCGTTAGATAGGCAGGGAAAACCCTGCCCCCTGACCTCCAATATACCACAAAACAGCAGCCAAAAAAATGCAGTCTCATCTAACACAATACATAAAGCCACACACATCCACCTACACGTCAAAAACACACCCTACCACCCACAAACTTGCACCCCCAAAAGCTGCTTGGCACCAAGATTAACATACAGCTGTTGCACACAAAATAAAATAAAACATTTACGCCAGACACACTGAAATATCGCCATTGATGTCTTCTGCCCCAGACATCAGGTGAGAATCTAGCCTTTCTGAAATTAATCATCCATTAATCATAACGCATAAATTAAATGGACAAAGAAACACACAGGCCATCACAACGGGTACTTCGGCAGAATGCATTCATGGGAGTATCGTCTCATACTACACCACCACAGACTATGGGGTACCATCCCAACACGAACATACTCCCGACACTAACCCACAGGTCCATACTCAGCCTCTTAAACTGCACACAATCGCTAGCTGAACTACACAGGTTAGAGCACAAATATTTGTGCTTTAGCAAACTAAGTCTCAATATGCACAAACACTGAAACAAGGCATGTCATACTACAAACACAGCCTCACTGCCGAGCACCACCTCTGACTGAGTGTCCATACACAGAAACACACACACACACACAAACGTGCTACATCACACATTTTACCAGAAACATGCCCTCCCAAAAATTTTAATATTTCAAGACCTTCCAACAGAATGACGCAGCATCGAACACCCACACGAGCAGTGACTACCACATTCTAACTGTCAGCACTCCAAACAGCGACCATCTATGATGAAAACAGCACACCCACTCAGTACACAGACACACACGCCATGATATGAACACAAAGGTTTTCCCCACAGTCATTCATGACCCCCAACCCAAGACCCCAAACTTAACCTCCTCTTTCCAACCCCTTACCTGAAATGGCTGCAGTGAGTTTCCATCGGCGACAAAGTTCAGAGCCTTGTTCCCGAAAAACTCCACTGGAACCAGACATCCCAATCCCAGGCGGTCTATCAGCGGCCGAAACGCCTCGGGGCGGAAACAAACATCAACTCAGAGGTGCTGCCCTCGCCAGTTCACATTGCCCATCTTTACATGAGCAGAATTAGAGATGACAACCGTGTAACTACATCCAGGCTCACACGCAGAGCCAAAATGGCGGAGGCTATACAATACGCTTGTACACGAGAGTTCGCATACTCCCATAATGGCTCCGCACAGCTCATCAGGGATTGGCTGAGGGATTGGAAAAAGGCAGACAACGTTCATCTGCCCATCCACTTCCAGTACGTCTGCCCAAACCCAAATGATATTCGCTTGTGCAAGAGCAGCTGTGCAACAAATATAACAGTTGTGGCTCTTGGAAGATTGACAGACACCGAGAAGCAATAAGGTGGGATTGGCCAAATTGTGAGTTCTCATCTTTAAAATGCCCAATCAGAGTCCGACTGATCTTCCCTGTACTCACCAATGCAGGCCAGACCGGGACTCCAGACCCCGATAAATTTGGGTCACTGCGAGTCGCCCAGACGATGGAGCTCTCCACCAGCACAGCAAGCACCTCCTCCCCATACACCTGCACCCAAGAGCGCCTCCGCCAGGGACAGTCTTCAAACTCCACAAACACCTGGAAAACAGAGAGGATCACGCACAAGGCGACAAGTATCTACAGTTCTCCAAAATTGGGGGGGGCGGAAAAATGGAGGGAAATGGACACAGGCGGACAGAGAAAACAGACCATATGAGTGTTAAGATTTTACGAAGAGAAGCCCCACGATTTCTGGTAAACAACACACAGGACAGGCTTACACACTTAGCGTGAACAACTCCACAGCAAGCCAAGCGGTAACACCCCACCCCCAAACAGACAGAAGCGGAGGCTGATTAGCACCCAAAGTGCCGAGGATTGGAGCGCAGCCAGCTCCCTAGAATCTACCAGAAGACGGGGGTATTAGGTCTGATTAATCGGTTAGCCATCGACGTCGCGAAGCGGAAAACGCTGACAGTAAAGCTGCTTTCACACCGGACGCGAAACGAATTTTTCGCGCGACAGATTACATTCGAAGTCAATGCAAAGACGCGAATATTCGCGTCTTTGCATTGACTTTGAATGTAATCTATCGACCGAAAAATTCGTTTCGCGTCCAGTGTGAAAGCGGCTTAATGCACAACCTGGTCCTGCTGGCTACACGAACTTCAGTTTCAGCCCCATAGTTATACACGACCGAACTCAACATCAGATTTACTCTGAAGCTCGTTCACACCAGGACAGGTTTTCTTCGACGAGCGCAAACTCGATCGGTTCGCAAGTCTAAACGGCTGTAACGGCTCCACTTGAATGATTCTGATAAACTAATTCAATACCTGAAGAAAAATTAATAAAAAACTGCGAACACTGCTTAAAAATCTCTTTAATCACACAAAATTAAAATACACAAATTTAATTTAGCACACATTAGGACACAGATAAGGGGGCACACAAATATCGTCGGCCTGCTGATAAAACCTCGTATCTCCAAATTTGATAAGAAACAGAAACTCGTATGTCCACGATAATAACATAACATTGCAACATACAAAATACATTCTTGGAAGAAAAATAGTCATCCTACCCGAACATAGCTCAACTGCATTCTTCAATGCAAAATTAAACATTTTTATGCTCTCCTGGTAAGTTTATTATTTAGAAGATACGAGGTTTTATCAGCAGGCCGACGATATTACAAATTAATGCAAACTATTTTACCCGAGTCCCTACAATTAAGAAATCGTACTAGACTGTATTTGCAACCTATATTAGTGAACATGTATCAACAGTCTACCTCCCATTTCTACAGTGAAACAATTACTGAAGTATGTCTTTCCATTGTTGTTTTTATTCACAAAATAGTACACCACCGAACAAACCGTTCCTAAGGTTTTCATATTTCCAGTAAGTGGCTAATTAACCCAAGTAAACGAGCACCGAACGGCGGTGTTTATGATTAGCTAGCCTCTTAGCTGGCTCGCTAACTTAGCATGAGATCCTCTCACCTGAGTAATGCAAGATCAAATCCAGTCCAAATCGGATCATACACCTCAGTCAGCAGAAATGATGAATGTCACGAAAGTCACGATTTTCGTTTGTTTCCAATTGCCTGCAAATACTATTGCGGATGACTCAAAACATTTATTTTGCGGGGAACATCTTGGGCCCAAAGCCACGATCTGTAGTAGTTAGCATATTAGCTACAAAAATGGTATGTTTAGCACACAAAGGCGGTACATATTCACAATAAGACTCCCGCCGCATGCATGTCCGATGCAATTATCCGGAGCCACTTAACATCATTTTTAATAACATGTTTCGCGTCGATCGTGCGTATAAAGACGACTACTGTTGTTCACTGCATATCCATGCATTCATGCGTAAACACTGACCGTCAGCCCCGCTGCTGTAGCTGTTGTTGTTCCCTCTTCGCCGCTCACCTCTACCCCTGGACTGGCCAAACCAATCACGCTGACCGCCCGGACCGTCCCTCTGACCCAATTGCGCGTCCAGACGGCCTGCTCCGGTTCGGATGCTGCAGCAGGGCCTCCGTCGCGTAAGAGAAGGAGCAACCTCTTTCCTACCAGACCCAAAGAGTCTCCCATAATTACCCAACCCGAAGACCAACTTCCTGACTGGGAACTCCAATGCAATTACGAGGGCCGTAGCTACGAACTAAACCAGCCTCAGCAAGCCCTGTAGCGCCGTGCGTGAAGTAGAGTCCCCACCGATCGAGGTTCCGAGGGGACACTCGATCGGATCAACTGACAAATATCGCAGCTTTGCGGTTTTATTGTTCACAATTGTGTAACCCCGATCTGTCCGCCATTTACTTGCACAACAATCAAGCACTACCCTGTGCAGTGGAGTTCAAATCCTCGACGTATACGTAAACCAATAAAACAGCGCCTCCTGGCGGTCATCTCAAAAACAGCACAAACCCAATATCGAAGCGTAGCTAGCGCGTTTAGGTTTTTTGCGCCATATAGTGTATTGTGGTGGTATTGCAATTAGCTGAGAATCTCGTGGCCATTTTGTTTTCGAACATCCCACTGGATTATGAGATGTTCGTCGAAATTATTTCACTCATTTTTTTACTTTCAAACCAGCTGGATGCGCACACATTGTCCACATACACATGCACGCTGCAGTACTTTTGTATAGTATAAAATGGAGCCCATGTCTTGATAATATTTTCGGCAATACCTTTCTCTTGCTTTTACAGTAGCGCTGTTGAACTGCACGCCTTCCATGCCGGTTTATGGTGGACTGCAGGTACGCAGAGAAGTACTTATGTCGACAGAGGGTTATCCATCATGACTAGAACTCTCTCTATCTGACAGATATTATTCCAGTTGTGTTTGTCACCCTACGTGTCACCATAAATTACCCCTGAACGCAATAAAGAGATAAAATAGTCATGATTTTAATCAGAGGTATGAGCAGAACAACTATCTCATCAAGCTAAAATAAGTGCACAAGATAAAGGCAAAGTATATCAGTTCTAATAGCACATAATTAGTGCAACATGAAGGGATATTAAAAAATAAAGAGTATTCTGGGTTACTGGGAATTATTTTTTACTGCATCATAACAACAAAGCAGTTTAGTTTCAGGAAATTGCAGTTTTTTTGTATTTGAGAGCTGAATATGCAAAAGCTATAAACCAAGAAAAAATACTTGCAACCATCATTGTAATAAATGTAATTATCAGAGTATTACTGAAGGACTCTACTGTACTTCAGACTCATTAGTGCAGACTTGCAATGCTGCGGCAGGTCTGACAAGGTTGACAACTCAAACTACAACTCTTTCCGACTGCATTTCAACTGCATGGCATTTCAGATTAATGTAGAGTTAACTGCCACAGAGTGGTGATGTTTAAACCCTCTCCATTTTGATGCATTATATTGCATTACCATTTCTGTACATTATATTCCAATCATTTAGCTGACTCTGTCATCCAGCGTACCCAACAATGTGGGTGAAACATTAAAGCATTCACCTGATCAAAAAGAGCAAGACTGGGTGAACAGTGTTCTCAGATCAGCAAGTTCAGATTCAGCTTCACGAAAGAACTCTTGCCCAAACGTTGATGTTAGCCGAGAACAAAAATACAATTCTGAAAATGCTGAGATTGCATCCATAACAAGGATCACAAAAATGTCATCGGTGAAAAAATAAAACTTGACTGTTCAGTTCCTGACAGGGCTTCTTATGAGCTGTTTCTTGGCCTGTTCTGTTCTCCTGTCCAGTCAGATTAATGATTGTGAACCATTAAGCTATGAGTTTCACCTTCTAGTTTGTGCTGTAAAATATGAATGAAATCATCCAATGTTTATTTGCCTCTTCTGAGATAGAGACTCAGTACCTGGTCACCTGAAATTTCTAATTAACCATAAGAACTACAGACCCATGTACGGGTCCTTAAAATGCAGCCGTTGCATTTTAAACCAGTTGACCCTATTTTAAAATCTCAGGTAGATCCAGGTTTACAACAATCCCAAATATGTCCTGCTGAATAACAGGGAAATGTCCATAAAATGATGTACAAGATCTGGATATTTTCCATTTGATTTCATGCCGTGGCCATAATAACATAGTGTCCTGGGTTTGAATATTTCTTTCAGTTTAAGTGTGATGTAGCTTTAGTGAAGCACTGCGACCAGCAAATACAGAACATGTATGTGATATTGTCCCACATATATATATATATATATATATATATATATATATATATATATAAAAGTTTTTCTGACTTTGAACCTACTTAACTTCATAAGTTAAGTGAAAAATAATTAAGAGTTTAAGCTTTTAAAGGGGAACATGGCATTATTCAGGATTTATGACAACCATTATCTATATTAAATGCTCTAGGTACTGTATAGCTTTGGTTTACTGGTTCATGGCAGGTTAACAATAATACTAACGATGATAATAATAATAATAATAATAATAATAATCATCATCATCATCATCATCATTTATTCAGAAATCAGCGCGTAATGAAAATGCATGCTTTCCTGTTATGGAATAGTTATTTGCAAGTTAATGCATGGAAATGTCATGCCATAGACTTACAGTGTTATTGTGATGCAATTTACTCAGTTGCACAAAGAGAACTTACTGCTGCGATGTTCTCTTTTCAATGTTTCTTTCATTCACGGAGGGTTTTTATTTTGGAGTACTATGCTAATCAGCGGAGTAATTCAACTTTTATAATCCACCACAAGGGGGCATGCTAAACTTTATTTCCACAGCACGATATATGTAGATTGAATACTCAGAGTGTGGTTCTGCTTGGGCTTTCAGAAGTAAAAACAATTTCAGGCTTTTTTTTTTTTTTTTTTAACGAAACCAGCTCAATATTTATTTGTGAGCTACACAAGATAAAATAAAAACATATTTACAAATAATATTTTTCAAAACCAGGAGACAAAAAAAGAAATACAATAATATCCTGTAATTCAAAGTATAAATACTGTCATGATAATGCTGCTCTGGCAAGGATGGGCAGCAGTTACCAAGAAAATTCCCAGTCGGATTCTGTAAGGCATTTTGGTGATTAAAACTGAGAGGAACGGTGTAGTTATTCTGCATTGGAGTGTAACTGCAAGCCTCCGATGAGAGTGGGTAATTTGTAATGCTGTGAGATTACCACTCAGCTTGTAACAGGAGTTTTCAGGTACATTCCATTTTGCAGATTGTGAACTTTACAAATTTGCCAGTCTGCCAGAGGAATTAGAAACAGAAGAACCGGAGGAAGCAGCCCCAGATAAAAATTTCAGACAAGTTCTACAGCTGTAAGGGGTTTGCAAGTGTGTGCATTCCTGATATAAGATCCCAGCACCTTGAACTGATGATGTAACATCATAGTTAGAGTTCAGCAAGACTCAAAAAGCCGCAGTGGCGGATTCACTCAGTGTGCACACTCACACACCTGCCTGCCTGCCCCACAGCTGGCATGTCTGAGGGCAGATTTATGTTTCTGCATGTCAGACATGCCCTGAACGTGAGACATATGAAGACATGGGTGCATATTGAGTGAGGGGTGGAGGGGATGGGGAACTAAATACAGCAGGGCCATGTACAAATCACCGCTCTGCCTCACTGTCGAGAACTCAAGCTGCATTGGAATTGCGTTCAGCTCTTATGCTCAACTGTAGAAAAAAGTGCTGATTCAGATGCAGCTTGGATGTCACAGTAGAGTTCCTAAATAGAGAGCTGCAACCGGAGGATTCCAGAAAATTTGGTCATGAAGCCATTTTGTTTCCATCACATTGTTGGGCACCGTCTCAAAGTGAATGAGTTTCTCCCCCCCCACTTTTCTCATTTCCAAACATTTTCCCCCATTACACTTGTTGACACCATTGTAAGCTAATTTGTTTTTCCCTTGAAATTATTGCATTTCTCTTCCGAGAAAAGAACAAAAAATCTAACGATTTCCATTGTGCGAAACGGCTCAGTTTCCTGCAATGAAAATAAAACGGTTCTTTTCCTTGAGTTGTTCCGGTGTGTCCATCTCGTGACGTCATGTTACAGTTGGTGGCAGTGCCATCTCCTGGAGAGAATGTGTAGTGCATGTTGGTGAAGCTGGTTCAGAGGACGATTTTGGGTGGTGCCTGGACTGGTAGCTTTAGCAGTACAATGTGTCTGTGTGTTTGTTTCAAGCTAAATTGGGTGTCAGTGCTGCACCAAGACCTGGCGCTGGTCTCAGCGTTGGGGGCAAAAGTGTGTTTAGTATCAGCGTTGAGGGCAGGAGTGGGATTAAGTCTCAGTGTTGGGGCAGGAGTGGGATTAGTCTCAGTGTTGGGGCAGGAGTGGGATTAAGTCGCAGTGTTGGGGAAGGAGTGGGATTTGTCTCGGTGTTGGGGCAGGAGTGGGATTAGTCTCGGTGTTGGAGCAGGAGTGGGAATAAGTCTCAGTGCTGGGGCAGGAGTGGGATTAGTCTCAGTGCTGTTTTGGGCAGTGGGACGGGGTACACTCGCTCTGCTCCTCCAGTTCGGGGCAGGGGGTCCCACTGTTAGCGGGGCGAAGGAGTATGTAGCGGGTGCGGTATCTGACCCCACCCTTAGAGCAGGGGCCCAAACACAGGCCCCAAGATGACCAGAGAGACACCTCACAGTCCAGAGGAGTTTCTGTAGAGGGGAGGGGCACAGAGCCGTGAGATTCATGTGCTTTTATATAACACACACACACACACACACACACACCTGCGCATACAATCCCACTCACATATCCGCACACACAAAATCTCAGACTCACACACGTCTGCACGCACACAATCTCACACTTGCATACCTGTATACACACAATCTCACCCTTACTCGTACTCGCTCACACATGCATGCACACATGCACAAACTCTCATACATGCACAGCCACAAACACTCACTAAAAGGGCACACGTGCGCACTTTCACACATGCAAATGTACACTTGCACATACACTCAGGCCTAATCAAACATTCACACTCCAAAAAACAAATTACATCACATGATTTAGCTGAAACAATGTTCAAAATGTTACATAATTCATACTAAGAACATCTCATCACACCCTGGTGAAACTGAGGTAATACTCAGTGACATTTGATAACACCATGAACATTTAACTCACCTGAGAATCGCTTAGGTGAGTTAAGATGAGGCAGGATGTGATTGGATAGGGTGTTCTGGTGGGAGGGGTTTCGGGGCTGACGTATGAGCCTTATCGTGGCCAATGGGGGCAGCTCTTTCAGACGGGGGTAAAAGAAGGAATTTGCCGGGTGGTTGGGGTTCTGAGACGTGATCTTTTGAAAACAGAGAAGAAGCATAAAAGTGTTCAGTGATGCTAATATGCGCTCACATTGCACAGCCAATGTAATTTCCAGTTAATTTGTACTCAAATCATACAGCTGATGATATTTCCTGTTACTATGCCCTAAAATCATACAGCGGATGTCACTTCCTCTTAATGTGTTCTCATTGTACAGCTGTTGTCACTTTGCATTAATATGCCCTCAAATTACTTAGCTGATGTCACTTCCTGTTAATATGTACTCAATTTGCACAGATGATGTCACTTCCTGTTAAAACGCATTCAAATTGAACAACAAGAGTCACTTTCTTTTAATATGTGCTCATTTCTATTATTAAATTATTACAATTAACAGGATAGATTTTTATGTGAAAGTGAGCGAGGCAGGTGTGGATTACCTGAGTGATGTTCTCATGTGTGTTTGAGTACAGGTGTGGATTACCTGAATGATGGTCTCATGTGTGTATGGGTACAGGTGTGGATTACCTGAGTGATGGTCTCATGTGTGTATGGGTACAGGTGTGGATTACCTGAGTGATGGTCTCATGTGTGTATGGGTACAGGTGTGGATTGCCTGAGTGATGTTCTCATGTGTGTTTGAGTACAGGTGTGGATTACCTGAGTGATGTTCTCATGTGTGTGTGGGTACAGGTGTGGATTGCCTGAGTGATGTTCTCACGTGTGTGTGGGTACAGGTGTGGATTGCCTGAGTGATGTTCTCACGTGTGTGTGGGTACAGGTGTGGATTACCTGAGTGATGTTCTCATGTGTGTATGGGTACAGGTGTGGATTACCTGAGTGATGTTCTCATGTGTGTTTGAGTACAGGTGTGGATTACCTGAGTGATGTTCTCATGTGTGTTTGAGTACAGGTGTGGATTACCTGAGTGATGTTCTCACGTGTGTGTGGGTACAGGCGTGGATTGCCTGAGTGATGTTCTCATGTGTGTTTGAGTACAGGTGTGGATTACCTGAGTGATGTTCTCATGTGTGTGTTTGAGTACAGGTGTGGATTACGTGAGTGATGTTCTCATGTGTGTTTGAGTACAGGTGTGGATTGCCTGAGTGATGGTCTCATGTGTGTGTGGGTACAGGTGTGGATTACCTGAGTGATGGTCTCATGTGTGTTTGAGTACAGGTGTGGATTGCCTGAGTGATGGTCTCATGTGTGTGTGGGTACAGGTGTGGATTACCTGAGTGATGTTCTCATGTGTGTGTTTGAGTACAGGTGTGGATTACGTGAGTGATGTTCTCATGTGTGTTTGAGTACAGGTGTGGATTACCTGAGTGATGTTCTCATGTGTGTATCGGTACAGGTGTTGATTACCTGAGTGATGTTCTCATGTGTGTGTGGGTACAGGCGTGGATTGCCTGAGTGATGTTCTCACGTGTGTGTGGGTACAGGTGTGGATTACCTGAGTGATGTTCTCATGTGTGTTTGGGTACAGGTGTGGATTACCTGAGTGATGTTCTCATGTGTGTGTTTGAGGTACAGGTGTGGATTACCTGAGTGATGTTCTCATGTGTGTTTGAGTACAGGTGTGGATTACCTGAGTGATGTTCTCATGTGTGTTTGAGTACAGGTGTGGATTACCTGAGTGATGTTCTCATGTGTGTGTGGGTACAGGTGTGGATTACCTGAGTGATGTTCTCACGTGTGTTTGAGTACAGGTGTGGATTGCCTGAGTGATGTTCTCATGTGTGTTTGAGTACAGGTGTGGATTACCTGAGTGATGTTCTCATGTGTGTGTTTGAGTACAGGTGTGGATTACGTGAGTGATGTTCTCATGTGTGTTTGAGTACAGGTCTGGATTGCCTGAGTGATGGTCTCATGTGTGTGTGGGTACAGGTGTGGATTACCTGAGTGATGGTCTCATGTGTGTTTGAGTACAGGTGTGGATTGCCTGAGTGATGGTCTCATGTGTGTGTTTGAGTACAGGTGTGGATTGCCTGAGTGATGGTCTCATGTGTGTTTGAGTACAGGTGTGGATTACCTGAGTGATGTTCTCATGTGTGTATGGGTACAGGTGTTGATTACCTGAGTGATGTTCTCATGTGTGTGTGGGTACAGGCGTGGATTGCCTGAGTGATGTTCTCACGTGTGTGTGGGTACAGGTGTGGATTACCTGAGTGATGTTCTCATGTGTGTATGGGTACAGGTGTTGATTACCTGAGTGATGTTCTCATGTGTGTGTGGGTACAGGTGTGGATTGCCTGAGTAATGTTCTCATGTGTGTGTGGGTACAGGTGTGGATTACCTGAGTGATGTTCTCATGTGTGTATGGGTACAGGCGTGGATTGCCTGAGTGATGGTCTCACGTGTGTGTGGGTACAGGTGTGGATTACCTGAGTGATGTTCTCATGTGTGTGTGGGTACAGGCGTGGATTGCCTGAGTGATGTTCTCACGTGTGTGTGGGTACAGGTGTGGATTACCTGAGTGATGTTCTCATGTGTGTTTGAGTACAGGTGTGGATTACTTGAGTGATGTTCTCACGTGTTTGTGGGTACAGGTGTGGATTACCCGAGTGATGTTCTAATGTTTGTATGGGTACAGGTGTGGATTACCTGAGTGATGTTCTCATGTGTGTTTGAGTACAGGTGTGGATTACCTGAATGATGGTCTCATGTGTGTGTGGGTACAGGTGTGGATTACCTGAGTGATGTTCTCATGTGTGTATGGGTACAGGTGTGGATTACCTGAGTGATGTTCTCATGTGTGTTTGAGTACAGGTGTGGATTACTTGAGTGATGTTCTCACGTGTGTGTGGGTACAGGTGTGGATTACCCGAGTGATGTTCTCATGTGTGTATGGGTACAGGTGTGGATTACCTGAGTGATGTTCTCATGTGTGTTTGAGTACAGGTGTGGATTACCTGAGTGATGTTCTCATGTGTGTGTGGGTACAGGTGTGGATTACCTGAGTGATGTTCTCATGTGTGTGTGAGTACAGGTGTGGATTACCTGAGTGATGGTCTCATGTGTGTGTGGGTACAGGTGTGGATTACCTGAGTGATGTTCTCACGTGTGTTTGAGTACAGGTGTGGATTACCTGAGTGATGTTCTCATGTGTGTTTGAGTACAGATGTGGATTAACCTGGGTGATGTTCTCCGGTGGGTCAGTGGGGAAGTTCGGAGAAGAGAACGTGAAGCCGCTGTCAGTCCCAGCATCAAACGGGTGAAGGTCAAAGGTCACCTCTTCTTGCCACTGGCCACCCTTGCAGAGATTCAGGCTGTCCACCCCAACAAACCAATCAGGACTGGGAATTATTTTCACCATTAAGGACAGCTGGCGAGAGACAAATCAGAAGTTACCCTGCAGCCAATCGCTAACCAGATAAGGACTAATAAAAGCTACCCAGCAGCCAATTACAAGTCCGATAAGTTGTTACATCATTATCCTGCGGCCAATCACATGTCAGTTACAAGCTGTAGCAGCAGTCATTCTGCTGTCAGATAAACCATATCCAGTTTCCTTATAGCCATTTAACCATCACAAGAGCTCCAATCAGGGACAGAAACCTGCTTTCACAAATACATCTCAATAAAACTGGCATACCTCTGCTTTTCATATTTCATACATTTGATTGTGAGCAGGTTAGGCAGCCCCATGTTGGATAAAAAGCCAAAATTTCACCCACTAGTTTAACCTGATCGATTTCATCCAAAAGTAAGTGCCTGTTTCTTTGGTTTGTGCTTCATAATCATTTATCCTGGAGAAAATAAAGGTGATATAAGCATCATCTGTTCGGCTGAGGGTCCCGATGTGGGTTCCTACAGGCAGCAGACATCCTCTTCCAATTTTCTCGGTCCTGTGCAGCAGCCTCCAACTCTGATATCGATGGTGGTGTGTCCTTGTTTATGAGGGCTCCAATATATTGATGGTAGAGGCGGGTCTGAATCCCTCTGGATGTTTTGCCACGTCATGGGGAGAATAAGGCATATTGCCGAACTGGCTCATCAGCGTTCCGGCGTAAGCAGTATAAGCAGTGGTTTCAGAAGAAGGTTGATTGACAGATAAAAATGGGTCCCAGTGAAAATGCTGAGTCGGGACAAACCAGTTGCCACCATTATGTCATTTACCAGTGCGGCCAATCACTTTCCCAGATCTCATTTCCTTAGACTATGTCATCGGCCTTCCCAGCCAATCGCTTTCCCAGATCTCATTTCCTCATCCGGAGGGGATATAAATCTTTAGAGCAGCTGGAAGCATCTCCCTGTGGAAACTTACATCAGCCCAGTTTGGGCCCACTGTCATTGTGAGTGGGCTGACACTGACTGACTGCAGCACAGTTCTGATGGATGTTTCCTGTTTCCTGTGACATCATCCAGGAAGGCCTTATGAAGTAACATGGTACAGTTTCTGGCAAATGGGATGGTGGGGTTTGAGAAAACACTGAACAAAAGCGGGTTGGAGCCAGAGTTAGGGAGGATGTGAGGTGGCCAGAGTTTCAGGAGGACAGGGCGGGGCTGGAGTCAGGCGAGGACCCTCAACGGGAGCTGATCTTCAGAAATGGAGATGAAAACTTAGCGCAGACTGTGCTGCATTAATTTCCACAGCAGACCACAGTCACCTCAGAGCCTCAGCTGCAAAGACACTACGCTACCAAGATCATTCAGCGATAGACTGAAAATATCTCTTGCGTTTGCCTTGAAAGATAATTTAGCAATAGGCTGAAAAGATTTTTGGCAATACCTAAACAAGATCATTTAGTGATATACGTCAAATTTTATTGCTATTCGTCTTAAGCGATAATTTTGCAATAGCCTGAATGCACTTTAAGCGACACCAAACAAGGTCATTTAGCCATAGCCTGACAAGATGGTTCAGCAACACCCTGAAAAGATGGCTAAGCGATAGCCTGACAAAATCATTTAGCAATAGCCTTAAATGATCTTTAGCAACAGCCTGAAAAGGTGAATTAGGAATAACCAGAAAAGATATTTAGCAAAACCCTGAAACAATGATTTATCGATAACCTGAAAGGATCTTCAGTGTGCTCTGAAAAGATACTTTAGCAATTTCCTGATAAAAAGAGAGTTTAGTGATGGCCTAACAAGATCATGTTGTAATAGCTGGAAAAGATGGTTTAGTGATAGCCTGTGAAGATAATTTAGTGATGGCCCATCTTCTCTTCTCCCTGTTCCCCGCTTTCGTCCTCCCCCCCTTCTGCCTCCCTCCTCTTTTTCCAAGAATCGCTCCTGCTATATCGATTTCAGACGGTCTGGAGGAGTGACTGCGTCTCTCCATATTCTGGCCCGATGAAATGTCAATACACCACAGGAGCACCGGATGAGCGCTAACATCAAACACACACACATCAAATACTCTGCACGTGCATACGCACACACTCACTCACGCATCAAATATTTTCCACGTGCATACACACATACACGCACACACACACACATACACGAACATCAAATACTCAGCACATGCATATGCACACACACACTCATGCATCCAATACTCTGCATGTGCATACACACACACATACACACAAACATCAAATACTCAGCACATGCATACGCACACACACTCAAGCATCAAATACTCACAGCCTATACATTTACACACACACACACACACAAATCTCAGTTTCCCCAAGTTCCAAACTCTGGTCACAGGAGCAGTGAAATTCCCTTCAGGCCCCGTTGTCTGCCGCCCATATAAACACACTCCTCCGCCCAGGACTCTCTTCAGAAACATATTGCTTTCTCTGGGGCTCGCTGTGTAAGGCACTGATACGTGTGTAGTGGCCTGAGTGTTCGGGCATGAATGAGTGTGTTTTTGGATATGTGCGTGAACAGATTTGAAAGGCAGGCATTTGTGAGTGTGTGTGCATAGCTTGTGTAAGTGTGTGTGTTCAGTAGTACTGCATCTGTATGAATGTGCATGTGAGCCTGAATGTGTGTGTGTGTGTGTTTGAACGTATGGGGTGTGTGTGTTTGCTTGTGTGTGTGTGTGTGTGTGTGTGTGTGTGAGAGAGCATGCACGTATGTGTGGTGTGTGTGTGTATGTGTGTGTGAGTTTGCACAAGTGTGTGTGTTTGCATGTGTGGGGCGCGTTTGTGTGTTTGCATCTGTGGCGTGCGTGTGCGTATTCACGTGTGTTGTGTGTGTGTGCATATGCACGTGTGTGGTGTGTGTGTGTGTGTGTGCGCCTATGCACGTGTTTGTGGTGTGTGTGTGTGTGTGTGTGTGTGTGTGTGTGTGTGCATATGCGTATGCACGTGCATATGTGTGTGTGTGTGTGCGCGCGTGTTTTTCTGTGTGTGGTGTGTGTGTGTGTGTGTGTGTGTGTGTGTGTGTGTGTGTGTGTGCATGTGTGCGTGGTGTGTGGTGTGTGTGTGTGGTGTGGTGTGTGTTTAATTGCCAGAACAGCAGATGTTGAGGGTTGTACTCAGCATAATCTCATGTTTCACAGAGCTGTCGGCCCTCTTCAATACACCTGTTATTAAAAACCTCCCCATAACCCCCCTCCACACGCCCCCTTCAGCCCCACACGCCCGCCTCCGAGTTTGGCCAGAGCTGAAAACAAACCACACGCTGTCCCAGCTCCACACATCTCCCTGTAAATCCAGGAGCCAGGGGGATCCGGGGGTTCAAGAGAATGCCTCCCAGAATCCCAGAGCCCTGCCTCTATCACGCCCCAATCCTGACCAGCAGGACTTCCAGTGAGGTTAAACACCGGTCCAATCTCTACCCCCCTTCAAAGTGCAGATCCGTGATTTAACATAACATGAGCCGTGAGAACAGGCCGTTCGGACCAACTAGGCTCGCCAGTTTCCAGGCCCGGCGCTAAAACAGGGAACTGGGGGGGCACAGACACGTCCCTTTATGACAAGAATTAGTCCTGGCAAGTTCTCAATCATTTTCCTTTATTGACGCATTTTCCAATTATCATAATTGGCATCTGAAGACACGGTTTCTCTCCATATGCGATCTAACAGCAATGAAATCATGGGCAAAATTCAGTACTGTGGCAGAACAAGAACAGAGAATTGGGGTGCACAAAACATCTCTTTAAAACAATTATTAGTCCTGACCTGTTCTCAGTCATTTTCATGATTAACAGAAGGTTCACTCCGAGAGCGCTCCACACTTAACAGGTGGTGCTTGTTCTCCCCGATTAGGTAAGACGACAATCATTCATCTGGACACGTATTTGCTGTATTTAAATCAATGTTATTCAAAATTGCATTCCTGCGCAAATAGCTTGAGCCGCATGCTTTTTATAGCTTATTTAACTGCCGAAATGCCACTTTTTTTTAATCAACCCACGCAATGCCGAGAGTGAAAGGCGATATTTCATTGGAACGCGGACCAGTTCAATCAACGCAAAGCACTGGCCAATTAATAAGTAAATCATTTTTTTGTACCGAATTTAGCCCATGATTTCATCGCTGTTAGATCGCATATGGAGAGAAATCGTGTCTTCAGTTGCCAATTACGATAATTGGAAAACGCGTCAATAAAGGAAAATGACTGAGAACTTGCTAGGACTAACTCTTGTCATAAAGGGACGTGTCTGTGCCCGCCCAATTCCCTGTTTCAGCGCCGGGCCTGCCAGTTTCTTTTTACTTTCGTGAAAATATCACTTCAGATACTTAATGACTCAATGGTATCTAGCTTTGAGTCAACCCTGCAAAAAATGTGCTGTAGGAATCCAATAGAAGTCTGTAGAACTTTAGTACCTCAAGTCCTATAGAAAAAAAGTTCTATAGAAAACAGTTCCATAGAAAATCTCTGGAGGACTTTTTTTTTTGTTTGGCATCTTAAATCCCACCCAAATTTGGAAGGCAACCATTTTATATGACATTTCCCAACTTGCATCTCTGTAGCACAATGACCACTCGTGCGCTACTCTGACCGGGGCTCGAACGCAGGCACTTCTGTTCCGCAATGCGGTGCTTTAACCAAGTGAGGCATTCAGAAGCTTGTATGTTTGTGGTTAGAAATAGCCTTTAGATGTATAAAGATGGTGGGAATAAGTCTCAGCAGACCTCAAATTGTATTCAAATTAATTCTAAATCTTTATATAATCTGCAATCACATGCATGTGAATGGAAAGGCATAATTTGATTGAATTTTTAAAATTAAGGGAAAAGTTCAAAAGCTCAAGCTTTCAACGTCATTCTGTCTTCGTAAGCAAAAGAGGAACACAAGTTTTGCATTATAGCATAATAAATTTGTAATTGTTTACGTTTATATTTTTAATTTGCTGCTAAGGAAATGGAAAGAGGTCTTCATACACCATAACTGAAATACTGCTAAATTGTGCGGTCAGTCAGTCAATCAATCGTCTGATCGGAGAATCAATGAGTAGGTATGTGCCTGGTACCCCAAGTGCTTAAGCACACCATGAAGTTAAAAGGGACACAATTTCCTTGCTACTTCAGCATAGTGGATATCACTGCATATCGCACATTTTCATACCATTAGTCCGGTCTCTCACTTCTAGAACCCGGGAACACATAAGGTAAATTGACCCTTCGACAGAGCATTACAAGGAGTCATGAGATGTCTTTTCCATTAAGCTTTTGTTCTATTAGCAGGTCCTAAAGACCATCAAAGTCCTATAGAACAGGTTTTTCAACTAGGGTGTTCTATAGGAAGGTCTTATAGAACAGCAATAATATTATAGGACTTTCTTTTCCATAGAGGTGTTCTGTAGGTTTCTATAGCAAATTCCTATAGAACACACAGAAAATCCTATAGAACATGCTGTTCTATTAAAATGTTCTATAGAATTCTATAGAATTCCATAGAAGTCCTATGGAACTTTTGTTGCCGGGTAGCTTAGTGGCCCTTCTCTGAACTTTTTCTAGAGCCTCTATATCTTTCTTAAAGTATGGTCCCCAGAACTGTACACAATACTCCAGATGTGGTCTGACGAATGTGTTGTACAAGAGAAGTATGACCTCCTTGGATTTGTACTCAATACCTCTGGCAAAATATCCCAGCATCCGATTGGCTTTTTTAACTGCTACGGCACAATGGCTAGAACCTGTGAGGGTTTGGTCAACAATCACTCCCAGATCTTTTTCATGTGGAGCACATTCCAGTTTTAAACCTCCCATGAAGTAATCCCGTCTAATGTTTTTATCACCTACATGTACAACTTTACATTTCGCTACATTAAATTTCATTTGCCACATTTCTGCCCAATTCTGGATTCTGTCCAAATCATCCTGAATCACTTTAGTAGACTCTAAACTATTTGCCAAACCTCTCAATTTAGTATCATCTGCAAATTTAACTAATTTGCTCTCAATATTCCTATCAAGGACATTAATGTAGATGAGGAACAGCAGGGGTCCCAACAACGATCCCTGAGGGACTCCACTCCCCACCATACCTAGCTCAGATGAGATACCACTGACCACCACTCTTTGTGTTCTGTCCTGCAACCAGTTTTGAATTCACTCCAGAAAACCTCCTGTAACTCCAATGGAGCTCATTTTAAAAATTAGTCTCAATATGCGGTACTGTATCAAATGCTTATTGAAAATCCAAGTATATGATGTCATAAGCCCTGCTCTGGTCATAAGTCTTGGTGGCCCCTTCAAAGAATTCCAGAGGTTTTGTCAGGCATGACCTTCCCTTACGGAAACCATGTTGGCTATCCCTCAAGCTATTATTACGTTCAAGAAATAATTCCAGCTCGTCTTTTATGATAGATTCCAGTATTTTGCATGCTGTGCAAGTTAAACTGACTGATCTGCTGTAATTTCCTGGCTCAGTACGGCCCCCTTTCTTATATATTGGTATTATATTGCCCTGTTTCCAATCATTTGGTATTTCTTCAGTTTCTAAAGACCGTCTGAGGATAGAGGAGAGCGGTTTAAAGATGATCTCACTAACTTCCCTGAGCACTCTTAGGATATAAGCCATCAGGACCCGCCGCCTTATCTGCCTTTAGTTTATGCAACTTGTCTAATACTTCGTTATCCCTAACCTCAATTTCCACTAAATAATCTTGAGCATTGGACATACCCTCTGGCCGAATAAAAACCTGCTCCGTGGTAAAAATCTCAACTAAGTAACTGTTTAAGGTATCCACAATATCCTTGTTATCATATAGCAGCGATCCATCTTTATTCTTTATACACTTAACCTCCTCTTTGACGTTCCTTTTTTTGCTACAGTACTGTAAGAAGCGCTTAGGATTAGTTTTTGCCCCCTCTGCAATTTGCCTTTCATACAGTCTTCTAGCATTCCTCAGCTCTTTTTTGACCACAGCCCGTATTTTACAGTATTCAGCCTTAGTGTTCTCATTGTTATCCTTTATGTACAGCTTATAAAGATTCCTCTTTTCCCTCAAACTCCTACGAATAGCTGTGGTCATCCACTGAGGATTCTGCTTTTTCAGCTTACTTTTGGACACCTTTGGAATTAATTTGCATTGTGAATCAACTAAAACCCCCTTAAATCTTTCCCACATCTCATTCACAGACTCACAGTCCAGGAGTGTCTCCCATTTTATTTCACTTAGATATGAGCGCATCCTGTCAAAGTTTGCTCGCCTAAAATTGAAAATTTTGGTTTTCAAAGACACCTTTTTAACTTCCCATGAAACATCAGAATTAACAGTAGAGTGATCACTAGTCCCAAGTGGCTCCACTACCTCAACATTGCTAATTCTATCAGGGTCATTACAGAGCACTAAGTCAAAAATTGCCTTCTCTCTTGTAGGTTTATTAACATACTGCGCCAAAAAATTGTCATTTATAACATATAGAAATTCTTCCTCCCCTTTACCCTGTACTTTCACCATTTCCCAATCGATACCAGAATAATTGGAGTCTCCCATTATAATAGTCCCTCCTCCTCTACAAGCTTGCCTAATCCTCTTAAAGAGCATTTCATTGACTGTACTGTCCAAAGCTGGTGGTCGATAGCATACTCCTATGTTTAAACCTGTCTCGTGTTTGCCAGTGAGCCTGACCCAGATATCTTCACAGGGCAAAGAATGTTCAATTTCAGGAATTTCCTGCACATTTATGTTTTCGTTCACATAGAGTGCTACACCCCCTCCTCGCCTATTGCATCTATCCTTCCTAAAGAGCTTATAACCTTCTATATTATATTCATCTCCATCCTCTTCACTGAGCCATGTCTCTGTCATCCCAACTATGTCATCACCCTCACTAATCATAACGGCCTCAAGTTCTGGAAATTTATTTTTTATGCTTCTTGCATTTAAATAAAAACATTTCAGGTTATTATGAATGCTCTTCTCCTTAGATTTGCCACGTGCCCGCTGCTCCAAGCCCCCCACTATGCTTTGTTGCTTGAAAAATATGTCATCAATAGTGCATGTAACGCCGTCAGCTTCCATCAGGGCAGTTTGCATTTCCCTCTGTGTAACACTCACTAACCTCCCTGCCCCCCAAGTCCCTAGTTTAAATAATCCTGTGCTACCCTCAACATACGCTGACCCAGTGCAAAGGTACCCCTCTGGTTCAGATGTAGCCCATCCGGCTTGAACAGGTCACCCCTGTCCCAGAAGTAGTTCCAGTGCCCCATAAACCTATACCCCTCTTTCCTACACCAGGTTTGTAGCCACGTGTTAAACCTCCAGATAAAATTCTGCTTCCCTCTGCATGCACGTGGTACTGGTAGAATCCCGGAGAACACTACCGTGGAGGATCTGCTCCTAAGTTTTTCAGCTAATTCCACAAATTTGTCTTGCAGAACCTCAAACCTACCCTTACCTATATCATTTGTCCCAACATGGACCATTACCACTGGATCCCTCCCCGCTCTGGCCAGGAGCTTGTCTGCGCACACCAGGAGGTCTCCTACCTGGGCACCAGGCAGGCAACACACCGTACGAGACTCCTTATCGCGCGAACAGATTAAGCTGTCTATTCCTCTAATAATTGAGTCCCTCACTATCAATAACTCTCTTTTCTGAGGGAAAGAGGCCAACTGGGTGCCCTCTTTTTTAAGCCATATAGAAAAAGGAAGATGTACGATAACGTCTCACTCTGGCATGTTTGTAGCAATATCGTTTCAGAGGCCCCTATTCAGAAAACTGACTATGAGCGCTGATCTAGAATCAGTTTATTTCCATCACTCACAGTGGATGTAGTGAGTGGGTTGGCAGGGAAATATGATCTGAGATCAGTGGTCCTGCTTATGTTGCGCCTTTATGGATTTGGGTCAATGTGTTCGCAATCCTAAATTCGTGGGCTGAGGATTAACTGGGCCTATCTCCACTTCTCATCAAAAATTATGTTCTATCATAGAAATAACCTCAGAATTAACAGGTAGTATATCCTGATGTAATTTTTTCAATGATAGATGGCAGCTGGGAGAAACATCCAGAAAGTGCATAGTACTTTGCATGAATTTTCAGTCTACTTCAGTTTAAAAAGGTCTATGTCCACATTGTCCAATCAGGGAGCTGGAAATAGGGTCACCTGATCAGGATGACAAGATCACTGAGCAAAGGTTCTATCCTCTCGACCATTTCGAAGCAAAATCCCTCTAATATACCAAATCGAAGGTTGTAAGATGACAAAATCTGGGATATTTTAGAGAGGTAGGTACTACAGCACTTGAATGAAGCGTCTATGTCTTAAAACCCTTCATTTGTCTTATTCCAGGGGCCCATTTAAGATAGTACTACTTGATTTTCAATCTTATATTTTATCCATTGCAAGATGCATGTGTATGCACATGAACAAGTACAATATGATGGACATAGTACTAGTTGAAACCAAGCCCATGGCCAGAGTTTGTTTACTATGTAGTGTGCATCATGTCTGCATTAAATGTACTCAGATTAACTTGTACTGGTTATAGAGACAGGAGCAGTTGACACTGAACATCCTCGAGACTCCATAGCTCATTTCAGCGTTACAGGGTTTGTTTCCTATTTATTTTCAGACAGGACGCGGCTGCCCATTTTCTGTGATTATTATTGTCAGATACTCTGTTTTTCTTTCAAATTCTGTATTACCTTTTACAATGAGCATGTGTTGTAGCAATTTTCTACACATATAATTTAAGATAATTTGAATCATTATTCTGTTTGAGATGTTCGGGTTTGAAGTATTTTCTGTTCCGTGTTGTAATGTGGAATGAAGGTTTGGCCAGTGACTAATGACGTGATAGAATGGTGTTTTCTCATTGGCTGCTGTGTGTATAGTATAAATACATCGTGAGTCTGCGAAACGGCAGAAGCCACTGGACCTTGATGCAACACGGTCTTTTGACCAGCGCACTACTTTCGGTTAGTTTACTAAGAAAAGTCGAAAGTCTATTATTTTTCTATTTTGTATGATTTCAGTTTTGTAATAAAGATACTAAAAGAAGAATTTAGCTTCAAGACTTTTGCTTTCCGATGTCAGTGTGTTGCGTGCAAAAACTTTGAGGTCCGGAGCTAGTGAGGCAGCCAGCTGCTGCACCCACATCAAAGTCAAAAGACCTTCATTTCTCTCGGGAGCTAACCTGCTGTTCAGACGGCGCACCTGCGAGTTCGGTCGGGAAGACAGTTTGGAGTTTGAGTTGAAGCCCCGAGAATACCCGAGAAAAGCTTGCGGAATGGAGATTTCCCTGGATCAGGTCTGATATTCTTTATTGACTCTTGTAGCCTTTTGGCGACGCTGGCGCAGACAATCGTCTGAAAGAAAAGTAAATGTTCTCTAGATATTCCGCTACGAAAGCCATCGAGTTTTAGTGGAATAAATTCCGCACATGTAGAAGCTCTTTTCACAACGGATTAGATGCATTAGAAGAGTTAGAAGCTGTGGATAATTCGAGGAATTGTGGCAGTTTACATGTAGAGGATTCCGTAGCTAAACGAGATGGCAGAGAAAAGCGCAGCCGCGCGTGATGACCAAAAGAGGGCACCAAAGCCCACAGAAGAGGCTGTAGAGGAGAAAATCAACCGGCTGAAAGGAGAAAGAGGGGGAAAATTGGCTCAATTAACCAGGCAAAAGAACGACTTAAGGAAATTGAAGGAAAATGAAGATAATGCTAAATTCATAGAAGATGAAGCATTGCTGATGTTTGAAAAATACTTTGGACAGTACGAAAGGCTTAATGAACAATTGTGTGAATTAATGGATGAGGAAGAAATTCAATCAGATCAAGGCGCTTTTGAGACAAGGCATTCAGAATTCAAGCAGTTCTTACAAGAAATGAATAGGTGGATTTCAGATGCGCTTAGAGACCCTCAAGAAGAGGAAGAAGGTATTTGGCCACAGGATAGTGCATCTAAGTCCAATTCAGTTGTAAGCCGTACTTCCAGCATTAATTCTGCAAAGCTAAAAATCAAAGCAGAACGCGAAGCACTATTAGAAAGAGCTGCTGCAATGAAAAAGAAAGACGCACTAGAGCAGGAGGAAATCCGCCTGAGATTAAAGAAAGAGCAATTAGAAATTGAAACTGAACTTGCTGCTTCAGATGCCAGATTGAAGGTGCATGAGGAATTTGAAGATGCTCATGAGTCAATGGACGATCTCTGTAACACACTGCCAAGATCTAAAGCAGAACCCCTGGCTAGTAGACGTGAAAAGCATTGTGTTGCCAGTGGTTACGTGCATCATGGAGCTAGTGAGCTTTCTCTTGCTTTCAACCCAAAGCCAGCTGTGCAATTTGGTACTTCAGACAGAAGAAAGCCATTGTCAAGTTTTGGTGCTGCCAGCAGTACCCCGCGTCCTGATCGCCATGACCACACGGATACGTCTACAGACAACCTACATGAAGTTCTGCAGCGGCAAAATGAAGTCACTGAGATGCACATTAAACAGCAGAGTTTGTCCCAACTCCCTCATAGAGACCTACCAACATTTACAGGAGACCCTCTGACATATAGATCCTTCATTAGGGCCTTCGAACATGCAATCGATAGCAAGACAGACAGCTATCAAGATCGGTTGTACTACCTTGAACGGTTCATGAGTGGAGAGCTGCTTGATCTCATTCGTAGCTGTGAGCACATGAGACCAGACAAGGCTTACAGAGAAGCTAGAGCATTGCTTGATCGTCACTATGGAGACAAACTGACCATCGCCACAGCGTATATCAAGAAGGTAATGGAATGGCCTCAGATAAAGCCTGAAGACAGAAAAGGATTGAATACCTTTGCATTGTTCTTGATTGGATCTTGTAACACAGTGAATGATGTGGACTACATGGACGAAATGAATAATCCCACCAACATGAAGTGCATTATATCCAAGCTTCCATTCAAACTGAAGGAAAGATGGAGGAGCTATGCTTATGACATTCAAGAAAAAAGAGGAAAAAGAGCCAGATTTCCTGACTTAGTGGAGTTTGTTTACCATCAAGCGAAAGTCGTAAATGATCCACTGTTTGGAGATATCCTAGGCTCCACCTTTGGAAATCAGAAAAGCATGAAAAAGAAACCAAGTCCTGTGAAAGCTGAGTCCAAGAGAAGCAGCTTTGCTGTGAATGTATCTACCACAGAGAAGGATGCCGGTAAAGGTCAGTCAGAGAAGAAAACAGCCACAGTCAAGTCTGCAAATGTTTTCTAAAGTCCCTGTCTTTACTGCCAGAAGAACCACGCACTGAACGTGTGCAACAAGATCACAGGCGAACCTTTCAAAGAAAGAATACAGTTCTTGAAAACGAACGGTCTTTGCTTCAGCTGCCTGACAGCAGGTCACTTGGCCAAGGACTGTAAGAAGAAAGTTTCATGCCCAGAGTGCTCCCGCAAACACCCAGCTATCTTGCATGTGGCAAAAGAAGACGCCGCATCGGCCCAGAACAGCGCAGATGACAGTTCACAAGGCACAGGAGAAGTCACAAGTGCCCTCGTGTCTGCGGGCTGTAGAAGAGCGGACCACACTGGGGCCAGGAACAGTGAGAGTATACTGCCCATTGTACCTGTACAGATAAAGCACAAGAAAGGCACAAAGATAGTCAAGACCTATGCATTCCTGGATCCAGGAAGCATAGCGACTTTCTGCACTGAAGCCTCGGCGAACCAGTTGAACATAGGAGGCAGAAAGACAGAGTTCCTTCTCCGCACCATAGTACAAGAGCAGAAAGTGAGTAGCCATGTGCTTACTACTTTGGAGGTGTGTGGCCTAGAGGAGGAAGAATACAATCAGCTGCCCAGTGTGTATACTCAGCCAGATTTACCTGCGAAGAAAGCCAACATACCACAAGAGAGAGATTTGGTGAAGTGGCCTTACCTGAGAACGGCTATGCAACAAGAGTTCCAGAAGAGCAGTTGAGTCGCAATGATGGAAGAGTGTGGTTCATCCCGCACCACGGGGTGTATCATCCGAAAAAGAGAAAGCTGCGAGTCGTCTTTGACTGCGCAGCAAGGTATCAAGGCATGTCAGTGAATGATCAATTATTGCAAGGGCCTGACCAAACAAACACCCTCATCAGAGTGCTGCAGAGATTTAGACAGGAGCCCATCGCTGTGATGGCAGATATTGAGTCTATGTCCTATCAGGTGCGGGTTTCAGACACAGACGCTGATCTGCTACGCTTTCTGTGGTGGCCAGGCGGCAATGTGAATAGAGAAGCAGCTGAGTACAGAATGTGTGTGCATCTGTTTGGTGCTACATCATCCCCCAGTTGTGCGTCGTATGCACTCAGAAGAACGGCAGAAGATGCAGCGACTGAGAACACACCAGAGGCCACACAGACTGTCCTCAAAAACTTCTATGTTGACGACTGCTTGGAGTCGGTAGACACAGAAGATCAAGCAGTTGCTCTCGTGAAGGAGCTGATGACATTGTGCGCTAGAGGTGGGTTCCACTTGACCAAGTGGATCAGCAACAGTAGAGCCCTGCTGTGCTCCATCCCTGGCTACGAACAAGCAGATGACGTTAAAGATCTTGACTTGGAGAACGACGAACTACCTGTGGAACGAGCACTAGGCGTGCAGTGGTGCACTAGTTCAGACAACTTTAAATTCAAGATACACCTTCCAGGCAAACCGTGCACAAGACGAGGCATCTTATCTGTTGTCAGTTCGGTTATGCGATCCAATGGGCTTTCTGGCGCCTCTCCTCTTACCCATCAAGCTCATTCTGAGAGATCTCTGCAAAGGGAAAAGTGGTTGGGATGAAGAGATCCATAACAAGCCACGCAAAACATGGCTGGGGTGGCTAACAGACCTCGACAAGCTTTCAGCACTGGAGGTCAACAGATGTTTCAAGTCTGCCACGTTTGGGCCAACCAAGACTGCCCAGATCCACAATTTTTCTGACGCCAGTCAAGATGGATATGGCGTTGTGTCGTATCCCTTGTCGACGAATGGCCAAGTTGAGAAACACGTATCCTTCCTGATGGGAAAGTCTAGAGTCGCTCCGCTCAAACAGATCACGATTCCTAGAATGAAGTTGACAGCAGCGATGGTTGCAGTCAAGATTGATCGGATGCTGAGAGAAGAACTCGAAGTTCCCCTGATGGAAATGGTCTTCTGGACAGATAGTACAACAGTACTAAAGTACATTGAAAATGATGCCCTTCATTTCAAAACGTTTGAGGCAAATCGAGTTTCGTACATTAGAGAGGCGACAACTTTGTCTCAGTGGAAGTATGTCAACACCTCACAAAACCCTGCAGATCAGCCCTCAAGAGGTTTGAAGATTGAAAGCTTCATGAAAATTAAGAGCTGGTTTCAGGGGCCTAGCTTACTGCTAAATGAAGCTGAGTGGCCAGAACAACCTGAACAGTGTATTTACCTGACAAAATATGACGTTGTGGTGAAGAAGTCCGCTTCGGTGTCATGCACAAGTCCAGACGAGTGCACAGATCCATTTAACCAGCTTGTAGAGTATTACTCGAGTTGGCATAAGCTGAAAAAGGCAACAGCTTGGATTCTGCACCTAAAAGAAATGCTGCGACACCTATGTAAGAAAAGAAAAGAGTTTGAACGGACCATAAAGCAATCTGAAAAAGATCCAGAAAAACACAGATCCATGATTGAACAGCAGATGGGGATGTGTAAGAATAACCGTTGAAGACCGATCCAGAGCAGAAATGAAACTGATCAAATACAGCCAGAGACAGACCTATACTGAAGAGATGAAAGCTCTGCAGACAGGAAACACTGGTGTGAAAAGGACCAGTTCAATTTTTAAGCTGGATCCACTCTTGCAGGAGGGTGTGTTGAGGGTTGGGGGGCGTTTGAACAGATCGGCGATGCCTGAGGAGACCAAGCATCCTGCTATTCTGCATAAACATCACAGAATAGCCCGCCTCATCCTCCACGACATCCACCAAGAGCCTGGACATGGAGGACAGAATCATGTCTTAGCCAGACTACAACAACGGTATTGGATACCAAGAGCCAATGCAGCAGTAAGAAGAGAGATATCAGAGTGCGACCTCTGTAGAAGACTGCATGCAAAGGCAGGAGAGCAGAAAATGGCAGATTTGCCGCAAGACCGTCGTACTCCCCGACAAACCACCCTTTACTAACACGGGTGTAGATTACTTCGGTCCATTTGAGGTCAGAAGAGGACGGGCCAGAGCCAAGCGTTATGGAGTTCTATTCACATGCTTAACTGTCAGAGCAGTGCATATTGAAGTAGCCCATTCCCTTGATGGATTCATGCATTAATGCCCAACGGCGTTTTCAAGCAAGAAGAGGACAAGTGTCAATCATTCATTCCGACAACGGTACAAATTTTGCTGGCGCTGAACGAGAGCAGCGAGAGGCATTAGCAGAGCTGGACCAGTCTCGTATCAATGAAGCAATGATGAGAAAGGGGGTGCAATGGATTTTCAACCCGCCTGCCGCATTCCACCATGGCAGAATTTGGGACCGTCAAATCCGCACGGTAAGAAAAGTGCTGAGCTCTGTTGTGAGGCAACAGCAATTGGATGATGAAGGGCTACAGACTCTCCTTTGCGGTTGAGAGCATCATCAATGGAAGACCCTTAACCATGAACACAGACCACCCGAGTGACCTCGAGCCACTAACGCCAAATCACTTACTCCTACTGAAAGCACAGCCCTGCTTTCCGCCAGGCATGTTTACCAAAGATGACGTCTATGCCCGCCGTCGCTGGAGGCAAATCCAATATCTGGCGGATCTGTTCTGGCGAAGGTGGACTCTTGAATACCTACCTCTGTTGCAAGAGTGTCAAAAATGGCTCAGTCTGAAGAGAAGTTTCAAGGTTGGAGATGTCGTCCTCGTCGCTGACTTGTCCCTCTCATGAAACGTCTGGACATTGGGCAGAATCACCAAAGTGATGCCAGACTCTAAAGGGGTCGTCCGAAGCGCTGAGGTCCAGACGAAGACCAGCGTCATCCAGAGACCCATAACAAAACTGTGTTTATTGCAAGAAGAAGAATGAAGAGTGAAGAGAAAGACTTATAAATTATAATTACCTGTTGAATAGACTGTAAATACTTATCTGTGAAGAGAGAAGTAGACTCTAGTTAAAGAAAAAAGATTTGAGAAATGTTAGTAATGACGTAAATGGCTCCAAGTTAAGTAAAGTTGGTGATTGATATGCTAAGGCTTAGTCAATTACGGGCCGGGATATGTTGTAGCCATTTTCTACACATATAATTTAAGATAATTTGAATCATTATTCTGTTTGAGATGTTTTTGAAGTATTTTCTGTTCCGTGTTGTGATGTGGAATGAAGGTTTGGCCAGTGACTAATGACGCGATAGAATGGTGTTTTCTGATTGGCTGCTGTGTGTATAGTGTAAATACATCGTGAGCCCGCGAAACGGCAGAAGCCACTGGACCTTGATGCAATGCGGTCTTTTGACCAGCGCACTAATTTCGGTTAGTTTACCAAGAAAAGTCGAAAGTGTCATTATTTTTCTATTTTGTACGGTAATAAAGATACAAAAAGAAGAATTTAGCTTCAAGACTTTTGCTTTCCGATGTCAGTGTGTTGCCTGCAAAAACTTTGAGGTCCTAAGCTAGTGAGGCAGCCAGCTGCTGCACCCACAGCATGTAATTTGCAGATTTGGGTGGAGTCACATTGTTGTGTTCTTTTTTAAAAAAACACAAGGCAAGACAGAACTTTGTGGCTAAACATTTCTGGAAATACAAGGAACTATCTAGGAGACAGAACCATATACCTGCGAAATTTATGACATTTTGAAAATTCCAAAGGTCTACCTCCATTTATATTTTCCTAGATCCCCTATCTAAAATCATTCTACTAAAGGTATAACTGCATCATACTATACCTTTCCTTCCCAATAACTCCCCTGAATACAAATATCTGAAAAGTATACTTGGAGTGAGAAATTATGATGCAGTAAAATTTCACATCCCATTTTCTTCATTTAGTAAAAAGTGGAGATAGGTCCAGTTAATTCTCAGCGCACGAATTGCTTTGCTTATTTGGGGTTTTCCACTTATGTTCTCTATGTGACGTTCACGATGGGTGATAGAACATGATGACTCACGTGAAAGAGCACTTAATGCGTGCGAACGAGTGGCCGATATCCAAAAGGCATCTTTGAAACTAGGTTGGATATGTTGCTCAACATTACTGAATTAGATGACATTGTTTGTCTTTTGGCAGTCTTTTAGCTCCTAAATACACTCTCCAGGGATTCTCCTCAATGAAAAACCCTTGATGTGCTCCAAGTAGCAAATAGGTTTTGAATGGAACTCTGGTATTTGGAGCATGAAAACAAACTCATGTGACCCCACAGATGTCACAAAATCCACTGATACTGAGATGCAACGGGCTGCTGCAGGGAAGTACAGATCGTGCTACCCTTAAGCCGCTTTCACACCGGACGCAAAACGAATTTTTCGCATGACAGATTACATTCAAAGTTTATGCAAAGACACGATACGGCAACATATAGCATAATGATGTCCGGTTTATGTTACACTGCAGTTGCTTTAACATAATAGTAAAATACTTTACACAGGTGGAAAATACAGTGCATCCTCCCACATATTCCCAGAAAAAGAATCAACAGAATGTACCACGGTCTGTTACTTAGGTATGTAGGGGAGACTGGGGTCCGATGAGCCGTGGGGACCAATGAGCCATATCACTATTTTGCGATCAATCGATGACATAGCTGCTTAAAACGGGCAAAATATTTGACCATTGACTGATGAATCATGGGGATAAATGAGTCATGTCACTATTTTGCCTATTTTAAACACCTTTGGCATCGATTGATCGCAAAATAGTGACATGGCTCATTGGTCCCCATGGCTCATCGGACCCCAGTCTCCACTACGGAAGTGGCACTCGCGCCTGCGTGATTGTCATCTATACATGAGAGTCGGTAACAGCTCGGTATTAGCTTTAGTTTTGTTCGCGAAGTCTTCAAGTTTAATATTTAGAAACGATCATAGAAGAAATTCTGCATTAGTTATTCTCCTAATTTTCTCCATTTTGGTAAACTGCAATGCAAACACGGGAATACACACAAAACGCAATGACTTTGAATGTAATCTGTCGTGCGAAAAATTCGTTTCGCGTCCGGTGTGAAAGCGGCTTTAGCTGGCAACATTTTTATTCGGCGCATTTTAATGCCAGCTAGCGAGCTAAATGCTCGCGTTGCAACTCCAGCCAAATTAGTTCGCATAATAATGGCTATACGCATTTTAAATTGACTAAATTTAAATGCATGAAATATACATCTGCACCTCCTCATTGCTCCATGGTGCGTTGTTGTTGTGAACAGGCATTTCCAAAAATGTTTTTCTCAAAACAGTAGGCGAAACGGTTTCCGGCCGTTTCCTTATGGAAGTCGCCCTAGAGTGACGATTCTGTTGGCCAATCAACAGACGGCAGTGATGACGATTCTCGACCAATACAGAAGGCGTGTTATAGCTCCGCCTCATTAGTATCGGATGGTAACCCTTGGGGCCCCAACCGGAGGGGTGAGGAAAAATGGTTGTTTGTCAGAGCCAGCCTTGAGATCAGATTCGTAATGGCGATTGGTCTCCACCAATTTACCCCCGCATTACAACCACATTCTACCATTCATTCCAGCGAATTCTGCATTTTGATTGGTTAACACCAGGTGTCTATTCACCGGTAAACTACCTCACACTGGGTCAAGACCTCGCGCTGCGTCAAGAGCTCTCGCTTGATTATCGAGCCGCTTCAAGAGAAAACGTAGGCTATTAAGAAGAACGGTTCCAATCGGTCCATTACATTCAAAAGGTTTTAAGAATCTAACACACTCAGTTATGAAACATCGATGAAATTGTATTGTACTGTGATAAACATCTATTTTGACCGCAAATAAGAAATAAAAGTGAAAATCATTCTGTTATGCAATCCACTCTGCCTTCGTTGGACAACCTCCAAACTCCCCCCAGTGGTTGATCCCAACTTTGCTATAAAAAATATATTCGTAGGGTTGTTGACAATAGTCATGGTTGAATGGTAGAACCTACCGTTTTTTTTCAAGCGCTCGGTATTTATCGTAGGCTAGACACCTGGAAATTAACATTTGAAACCTCGCGCTTCAAATGAAATTTCCAGGTATCTATCCAACGATAAATACCTCGTGTTCGAAAAAAAATGTAGGTTTATCTCCTAATTCAACAGCTAGAACAGGGCTGCCCAACTCTCAGTGTTGGAGGACTCGAGGCTGGTTTTTCCCCGTCTTGGCCTCGGCCTTATCCTTGGATTGCTGTGACTCGGACTCGTCCTCGGCCTCGTGCCATCTGGCCTCAGCAATTCGGGCCGAGGCCGCTAAATATTGACATATTTTGTAGGTTTTGTGAAATATTTAATTTTTATGGGGTTTTTTTTTGAAATATTTACCTGTTGGCCTAATAAGATTAGTCGTTTTGCAATACCGTGTGACATTATACAGGCTATTTTCTCTTCCTCTTTGGAGTTTTCCGCAACTTGCAACCTGCATGTTGCACTACTGCCTCCTTCCGGATGTACTTCTCCCCTTCTCATTAGGCCTACGTCATTTGATGGAATCACCACGATCTCTCAGCTCCAAACGTGGACTGTTTTTCTTTGTAAACATGTCTTCAACTTCGCGGATAATTAAATTCGCAAACTACGACCACAAAGATTATGAGGAACGAGGGAAAAAGAAGCATCGGGCAAGATGCAAATTCTGTAATCCATCACCCCCGAAACTCAGTGAGTTCAAGGGAACGACTTTGAATTTCAACCGGCACCTTCAATGTGTACACAAAACAAAATAAGTGTGCCTGGCTGGTGTATAGGTCTATCAAAATCAGCCGCCGCTTGAAATCGACCGTGGGTAACTTAGGTCTAGCCAGTTTTGTTTTGGAGAGTATTAAATGATGGTTTCCTGGGCATTAGACTATGGCGTGGTGATGATGACTTGCGCTGTCTAATGTTAACGATTGTTAAAGAATTTCAAAAAGGGAGTCTCTCAGTGTCTCTCAGCAGCGCTCAAGTAACATCTGGCAATACAGAAATACAGTATGGACTGCGGGAAACCACGAATAAAAATTTAAAACTGAAATAATGCTTGTGTTTCCATGCTCAGTACTATTACTGTCACTGAGGTTTTATCGTTTTTAGTGGGGGAAAGGTATAGCTTATTAGATTGCCATGATCTCGTGCTGGGTTAAGATCAGATATTGAAAAGAAATGTGTCCCATATCTTGCGTTGTTGTCCATGCGTATTAATACCGAAACCTTGTGCAGCAATAGGGTGTAATAATAGGAACACGCTATCCATTGTCACTTTTCCCAAGGATGCATGCAGGTAAGAAATACATGAGCAACTGCCGTACTTAATTCCAGCTTCATTAGTTTGAATGATCGAATGTTTCGTTTTGCGATGCACTTCAAGCTGGCAAACGGCCATTACAGTAATTCGAGAACGCCCTCGCTAGCCAGCTTAATCATATTCGTAATGGTAATTATTGACGTTAGCGGCGTAGAAAAAAAAGTAAAATAAAATATAAACGCATCATGCAGATAGATATATGACAGATGCTTGTTTATTCCAAGATTTATTGCGAGCAGAACGCTCAAAATACTTCCGCGACTGCGCTGGTCTTGTTGGCCACTAAAACTCCGCCCCACGTAATCGGTGCTCGGCTCTGGACCAGCAAGGAGTTGGTGCTGCTCTGGCACCAGTTTTGAGAGCCAGGAGCTGGTTCTTAGGCTGTGGAAAAGCAAAAAACTGGTGCTAAGTCAGGCTCTGGCTCCGAACCAGCACTGGAACCAGCTCGGTGGAAAAGGGGTATGGGAGGGAACCTTAGACGTAACATGCAGTGCCGGGTGGTGGACAGAGAACAAGGAGGGCGATAAACATGTCTTTAAACTGCTTATTAGTCTTGATCTGTTTTCAGTCAATTTCCTGGTAAAAGTAACTTTAACTCTCCCATCTCAGGTGTAGCTAATTGTCTTCGTTAAGACAAGAAATCAAACGCATCAGTTGAACTCAAAAAAGAGCGCATTTCAATCTTTTTCAATTAAAGGCCCAATATGTAATTCTCTGCCGCTAGAGGGCGCTTAACAATGACAAGAGGCCGAGTTTGATGACGCAATGGGATCGCGTGGAATCATGGGAGTCGTTGTCTTCATCAATTTACACGCACCGCTGACAGCTAAATTCTCCAAAGTGACTCAAATAGGAGCAGCGAAACCATATACATGGACGAGGTAAGGTTATATTTCTTTACTTTTATATAACTTCATCTTATTTCATTCCAATTTAAAAAAATGTAAGGGATAATGATAAGTCGGCCGTTTACAGCGCTTATGATGTGCTGCAGGTCAGAGGCTGAGATAAGGGGGCGGGGCTGGTGTTCCAATTTCAGATTACCCCCCCATCACCATACCCCGCGGTAATCTGAAGTTAACTTCATATGACCCCCCCGGTACGTTGAAGTTGGGTTAGGATTAACCCCCGGTAATCTGAAGTTAGCTTCAAATTACCCCCCAGTGCGTTGAAGTTGGGTTAGGGGTTGGGGTTAGGGTTTTAGGTTGAAGGAGATAGAGGGGGGTACTTTGAAACTGGGGGGGGGGGGTTAATTTGAAGTTAACTTCAGATTACCGGGGGGTAACTTGAAAGGGGGGGGTAATCTGAAACTGTTACACCGGCTCATGTTGCCCATCTTTGCAGAGAATAATAACCTAATAACAGATGTGAACACTCCGTTGCTGAATGCAAATGCTAAAGGTAATAGATATCCAGGAAATGCCACTGTCAGCTGGCAATGTACGCTTTCAGTTGCTCCTGCCGCTATTGCTGTAGCTTCCTTAGCAACAATGTGCTCAACAGACCAGCTGGCCAGCGGTTATCTGTCGAGACACGCTGATAGACCAAACTGAATGGAGTATTCAAGGGAGCCGTGTTCTAACTGCAAGTAATGTAGCTAACGTAGCACTGACTTCTCATAACGCACAAACGATGTGCCGTACACATCAGCTTTCTGTTTGTCATGAGGCATCACAAGAAAAATGTTTTGAAGTGGAGTAACGTTACGTTTATGTGACAACTTGGCTAAATTTGAACTTATACTGCTGGTGAAATAGGCCAATTTGCTAACTATGTGAAGACAAATAAATAATAGCCTAACATGCACTTTGACAGGGAGAGAGAGCAGTGGCGGGCGATGGACAGAGAACAAGGAGGGCGATAAACATGTCTTTAAACTGCTTCTTAGTCTTGATCTGTTTTCAGTCAATTTCCCTGGTAAAAGACACTTGAACTCTCCCCTCTCAGGTGTAGCTATTTGTCTTCATTAAGACGAGAAATCAAACGCACCAGTTGAACGCAAAAAAGAGTGCATTTCAATCTTTTTCAATTAAACAATCATTACGCACAGGTTTGACGACTTGCTTAGGGTGTGACAAAATTTAATGCGGAAAATCCACAGTGGTTTTTTTGTGAAGAGTTGCCTATTAAGGCATGTGAAGTAAACATTTTATAGAATTTATTATTCACTCGCCTAAGCATTTCATTATAAGGGAAACTAACATGTTGACCAAGAACAATGATTGAAATCGGGTCACTAATCTCATCCGTTTCAAAGGATGTTTTCCGCCCCCCCAGTTTTCCGTCCACCGCACGCCACTTAGAGAGAGAGATATCTCACAGCTCACTATGTCCTCCAACAGACACATAGTGGCAGTTTATTTAGTAAGGTAGCTAACAACCTGAATAAAATTTGATCTACGACCATTTCTGGTGGAAAATTAAGTTCCCGACACAAGATGGTTACCATCTTGGCTTGAAACTCTTTGGCAACGGCGAAGCATGCGTGCTTGAAGGGTGATTTTCTCGCTCTCGTGCACTCTTTGTGTTGGGAGTGACGTCAAATATGCGTCGAAAAGAAACGTCCCGTGTCCCTACATTGATAATACAGATATCTCTGTCTTTGATAATCATTGAATGCATCATGGAAAATGTAAGTACACAACACCAAAACATATATAACATATCTATATATTTTATAGATCTTTGAATTTGGAAATTTTACATATTGGGCCTTTAAACAATCATTACGCATAGGTTTGACGACTCGCTTAGGATATGACAAAATTTTATCGCGGAAAATCCACAGTGGTTTTTTGGTGAAGAGTTGCCTATTAAGGCATGTGAAGTAAACATTTTATAGAATTTATTATTCACTCGCCTAAGCATTTCATTATAAGGGAAACTAACATGTTGACCAAGAACAATGATTGAAATCGGGTCACTAATCTCATCCGTTTCAAGGGATGTTTTCCGACCCCTCGGTTTTCCGTCCACCACCCTGCACTGGTAACACGACCCTCCCAGGGTTCACATAAAATTAATTTCAGACACTAAATTCGGACTTTAACCCCTTGTTTCCCGTATATTTACATCGCGACGACCTCGCCTTTGCGGTCTCTTTATCAGTACGCTTATCGCACTGGCCCGGAAACGTGTGTACTCGTATTACCGCTGACCGGCTTGAGTCCTGGGTCCGTCTGATCACGACGCTCACTTTGCATCTAAACACGCGGAACCGTAATGAATGTTTTTTTTTGCTTTGCATCTATACACAGACAATAGTTTGAGTTCATGTGACATTATGATTGGTGTCAGGTGACATAAGAAGTCACGTGCATACAGTAAGAAGCCTCATGCATACAATCCATTACTTTCAGTTAGTCAATTTCGTTTCGTTCATTTTCACTGTGACCACATTGTGACCGCCAAACAAACTGATGCTGGTCCTGCTGCGACAGGAAAAAAAGCTTGTGAAGATGCTGTCAACCGTACACCGGGCCACCATGTGTGAAACAGTGAAGACGAATCGTCAGGGTGAGCGAATGGTGAAACCACGTCGTGTTCTTGATTACAACTGCGGAATGATCAGCATTAATCGCATTAACCAACTGGCTAATTCGCACCTGTCGACTACGAAAAGTTTGAGACCATGCGAGCCTTGTGTAGTTTGCGCCAAGAACGGTGTAAAGAAAGAGTCATGCTACATATGTGTGAGTTATGAGATTCCATTATGCGTTGAACCGTGCTTCCAAACTTACCACACTGTCAAGAATTTCTGATGTAAGTTTTTTCATGTCACGTCATTTTGTCATCTCAAAATTTGTTTCTATGTAAATAAAAAATGCAAATGGCGTCATTGATTGCATCCTTATCGTACATCACATGAACTCAAGTCAGTGTTTGGATGGTTTAGATGCTAAACAGCACAGTTCTTATCACCCATTACGCCAACGACCATAAGTGAAAATAATCCGGGCCAGCGCGCACGGCAGCATTCACTGCTCACCTGTTTATACGACTTGCATAAGCCATCGTTCATAGACGGATCTGGGACTCGAGCACGGCGGTTGTTCACGAGTAAACACAGCTCCGGCACTAAGGGGTTAAACCATAAGGTGGTGACTCGGACTCGGCCTCGGTGGCTGGTGACTCGGACTCGGTCTTGGCCTCGGAGGGTGGTGACTCGGACTCGATCTTAGCCTCGGAAGTTGTGGACTTGACTACAACACTGCCAACTCTGTTCCTGAAGTCCTTTCATCCTGTAGGTTTTCACTCCAAACTTAACAAAGCTCACCTCATTCAACAGCTACAGATGTTGCAGAACTGCAAATTTGCAGAATTCATGTGTGCTTTGCAAGGGCTGGATTGAAAACCCACAGGACCGTAAATTTCCAGGAACAGAGTTGAACAGCCTTGGTTTACAGAATGTTTGAAGTTCAGTAAAATTTATGAAGCAGTGTTTCCAAAACCTCTCCTTGAGTACCTCCAGTCAGAACCAGGTATTTGTTGAGATCCACCTTAATCCCAATGAAACAAGGGCATGAACAGCTTTACATTGTACTTCTAACTTAAAATGTCAGAGGTGTTCCTAATGTAATGAGAACTACTTAAAAACATTGTTTGTGACTTTAAAATACATTTTAATATTTCAGTTTTGTTTGTTGACCCCTTTAGAGCGGATTCCTACAGAACTCGAGGGTTAACATCGACCTCATCAACTATCCGAACTCAGCTGGGGTAACTGAGGAGAAGCTCAGTGACCAGAGCAGTACAGGCACTACCATTGGGAGAAAGGCCTGCTGCAGTACTCCTGACTGTCCAGCAGGGGCCGCCACTCACCAGAGGGTTCCGGGGTAGCACCAGGAGCTCAGTGGAGCTGTGCCCGATCCCAGACGGGATGCCGGCGGTTCGGTACATGTTCCCCACCGCCCGCCTCTTCCGGGCCTCCCGAGCCTGCTTCATTAGCGCCACGGTCAGCCCGCGCTCCGAAAAGCTCCGCACCCCGCTGCTCGCCAGTGCCCCCTCCTGCCACAGCCGGAACTGTGCGTTATGTGTCACCGCTGTGGGGTGGAGGCAGGAGAGCCAATCAGAGGCGTAGCGACATGCTATTGGTTAAAGCAGAGGTCACAAACTGGTCCATAAAAGGGCCGAGGGCCTGCAGATTTTCAATCCAATGTAGCAGAAGCATACTTAATACATCTAATCTAATCAACTGATGTCAGCCTGCACAGTGGATTAGTAGTATCAAGTGTGCCTCTCCTCAGCTGGATCGAAGATCTGCAGCCCCTCGGCCCTTTTATGGACCAGTTTGAGACCCCCAGGTTAAAGTCTGTTTTCAATTCCTTTGACAGTTTTTTTTCTTCTACAATATTTCTGCCTCTGCATTTATTCAAAGCTATGGGCAGTTGTTGAGACTAAGCAGAGGTCAGTCTGGAGTGATGCAGAGTTTCTAAAGGGCCTCTCTAAAGGGGCGAACCGCAGCACTGAGGCTACATTAGCATGGTTCCAATTACTAATCGCCTAAGCCTCAGCTAGATGCCTTAGACCAGAGTTTCCCAAACCTCTCCTAGAGTACCATTGCATGTTTTAGATCTCTGCTCCAGTGCAGGTGATTGAAATGATCAGGTCCTTATCAATAGCTTCAAGGGCTGATCTCAACCAGATCATTTGAATCACTTGTGCGGGTGTAGGGAGAGGTCTAAAACATACAAAACAAGTGGTACTCCAGGAGAGGTTTGGGAAACACAACCTTAGACAATAGGCTATGGGCCATCTGAAAAGTAAACCACCCCAATAGTAAACCAAGTCCCATATAAACAAACGCATCTGCACAAAACACAAACAAGCTTGTGTTTTCAGTTTGCTTCTGACGTTCTCTTGACATTCCTCACAATGTTTCATTTTACACTTAAAAACAGAAAGAGACTCCAATGAACTCAAGACCACCTCGTCCCTTCTTGATCTCTTTCTTTCGAAAAAAAACCCCAAAAAAACCCCAAATTCCATTTCTATGATGAAACCAATCTGGAGTGACTTCATCGCCGTGCGTCAAACATACACTCTTAACGGTAATTCTGCTGGGCAGCAACAGTACGGGGGGCATCTTAAATTGAGGAAAAGACCCCTTGGTTTGGGGGTGGGTAGGGGTAGAGAAATCATGCCTCACCAGCAGCTTCCTCTTGTGTAGGCTAGGACGGAGGACCACCCAAAAATAAGCATGACCTCATAGTGCCTTGGGAGGGTGAGTGGGATGGGGGAAAGAGATGTGGGGTTATTTTGTGCATGGGGGGGTGAAAGACTGTGGTCTACTACAGAGACACATCTGCACCCAATCAAGACTGGGTGAGGGGCGGGGCCAAGAGACGTGACTCCACCCCTTAACCCCCACTCAACCTGAACTCGTCTTCATCAGTCTCTCTCTCTCCTTCTCTCCAACCTTCTTCTCATTTGCCTTTTCCCTCCTGCCATTTCTTCCTCCTCCTCCACTCTCGAACCCTTCCCACCTAACACAAAATGTTCTCAGACTGTTTTCTGGCAATGTTCTAACTTCATCAAAATTTTCCAGTGACAGTGTGGGGAACATTAGTGTCAGCTGGGTTACCCCTCAATACCTCAATACCGATGCTCCAGCGCTTCAGCCCAAAATGGCCGCTTCTGTTGCTTCCATTGTTTTCATAACCCCAAATCCCCCTCCCCCACCCTCTCAGGAGCTGAAGGGCTGAGGTTGGGGGGAAGCATAATATTCTCATTCCTGATTGGAGCAGGGGGTTCAGAAGAATGCTATGGACTCAGGCCACCAGCACAATGAGGTCCCATCAACCTTCTCGCAATTTGGTGGCAATGTCGTAACATTCACGGGATGTTCCAGTAACATTGCGCGAACACAGTTCGTCTCAAAGATATAAGACAAGAAAGATTTCACTGTTAACATAGCACGCCCTCCTCTATACAGACTGTTTCCTTCTCTCTCTCTCTCTCTCTCTCTCTTACTCTCTCTCATCCAACCTTTGACCTTTCCATTGAATTCCTTTCCCCCGCATGGATGACAAATACTTGTGGTTACAAAGTACAATCATAATTTCAACCGCAGCTGGCAGCAGTACATAAAAAACAAAAATGGCACAACTGATGAAATCTCAATGAGCCATGAAATGATTTATGCAGCCGGTCTTTCACTGCCTGTGCTGCGGAAAGCGATCCTCACCAATGAGCTTGGACCACTGTGCGGGAGGTCTGAAGAGAGGGTACTGTTTTGGGAAGGACTGCGGGCTCCATTGACCCGTGAACACCAGGATGTAGGAGGCGGGTTCTCGCGTTGAACAGGCCGTCCCATTGGCTGGTCGCGTAGGGCCTGCGCAGGACACGGTAATTTTCAGCAGCACGAATAGCAGCTGCTGCAGCCAACCAGGAGAGAGGAGATCTGATGACATCATCTACAAGAACACAAAGCCAGAAAGTGGTTCATGTTACCAAGCAACCTAGGGGTATAAACCAATGAACAAAAACATTATGATCACTCACCGATGATGCAAATCACGGTATCTCATAACAACATCAGAGTCGAGGTCTGGGCAATACAAAGCAAACTATAGTCTGATCTTTTTGTCGACGTGTTGGGTGCGGGAGAAATGGGCATGGCATTAAAACCTGATTGGCCTTGACAAGTGCTAAATCATCATGGACAGATGACTGGGTCGGTCTGAACTATCAAGGCTTGTCAGGTATTCCCAGCTAGCGATGGTGAGTACCTGCCGACAGAGGTCTGAGCAGCCAAGGCTCATCAAAGCATGAGGGCAACAAAGGTTATCCTGTCTGGTCCAAACTGACAGAAGAGTACAAATCACAGAAAATTTTAACAGTGATTATGGGAGGAAAGTATCACAACACCCATTGCATTGCATCCTGCTGCCTGCCCATGCTGAGCCCTGTCCATGATCGAAAGTTCCCACAATGGAGTGTCTGAACTGGACCTTGGAGCAACGGAAGAAGGTGGCCTTGCCCAATGATTTTACATCATTCACACTGGCCGGTTATGTGCACACAATTTACCTCAGGGGAAGATGGCACCGGGCTGCACTGTGGGAGGGACACAACCTGGGGGTGGGAGTGTAATGATCTGGGCAATGTTCTGCCGGGAAACCTCGGGTCTGAGAATTCACAGGGACATCAACTTGACACGTACTACCGGTGAAACAGCATTGTGGACCAGGTGCACCCATTCAAGGCAACGGTAGTCCCTGATGGCAGTGGCCTCTTTCAGCAGGATAATGCAACCCGCCACTCTGCACAAATCGCCAAAATGGTTTAAAGAACAAGATGAAGAGTTCAAGGCATTGCTTTGGCATCCAAGTTTTCCAGATCTCAATCCAATAGAGCAGGGGTCCCCAATCTTTCCCAGAAAGGGCTGGTGTGGGTGCAGGCTTTCATTGCAACCAAGCATCTACACACCTGATGCTACTAATCAAGCTTATTAGCAAAGAGTCCAGAGGTTGATTAGTAGTATCAGGTGTGTAGCTGCTTGGTTGCAATGAAAGCCTGCACTCACACCGGCGCTTTCTGGGAAAGACTGGGGACCCCTGCAATAGAGCATCTTTGAGTATGTGTACGATCCACAGTAACTCAGCCTTGCGACTTACGGGACTGACAGAATCTGCTGCCGGATACCACAGGACACATTAAGCAGTCTTGCAGAGTCCATACGCGGCGGGTCGATGCAGTTATATAAATAAATTTTGGCAATACCAACAGCATTTTAGACCGGTGACCATATGTTTTGGCTCATTGGTTGTGTGTAAAATTTACAAATTAGAGAAGAAAAATCTAGCAGAAACAAAATGACTAAGTTAGCCAGATAAACAGAGTAAAAACAGCTGGCCTAGGTTTCACTGGGCAAACTGATCCTGCTAACCCAGTAATCACCATCGTGATATAATCCCCCTCCCCAATCACCCAAAAACACCTAATTGCTTAAATTTGGGTCAGGACTTTTTGGGGTGACCAGGTAAACAGCAGTAGAGCCCCAAAAAGAGCCCACCTGAACTAACAGTACAATCTGCTCCCATCATTCAGGGAAAATCATTCAGCGCAAACATTAACTTTCATTATGTGCACATAAATCTTGGTACACAAAAATCTTGGAAACAGCACAAGTAGAGTTATTTCAGGCCAAGGGAAACATAAACCTGAAGCCATTAGCACACAAACATTCATCTACCAAACCCAGTTCCTCTCTTGGAAGAAGGATGAAAGTGTACAAAAACATCTACAGATGGGGGCAATAGAGTTAACAGGATATTTTCTTGAGTAGAATTTTTGATTAAATTCACTTTTCTCCAGATTAGCGCGCATTTTACTGCATGGAAACAGGAAAACATTTACTCTTGTTTAGCGAATGCTCCTAAGCGCATACCTTTGAAATACATACACGTCAGTGGTGCCCAACGAGGGCCAATCTGTTTCAGGACTTCGTGCCAACTTCTGCTCCTAATCATTTCATTACCTCCGCCATATCTTGTGCTGGTATTTGTATGAAGGCCATCCACAGTCATGGACTACAAGCATAGCTTTGAAATTTTTCTGTGCTGAAGTAGGCTACAAGTGTGGACCAGTGGATAGTTGTCAAGGAACTAATTTCAGGCAACGGATTAGAACATAAACCATAAGGCAGAGTGCCCCAACAGGTCTGCAGTTCCGCGCAACTTTTGAATAAACACATACACAAATTTCTACAGCAAAGCATTGAGAGAAAAGATAGAGGATAAATTATGTTGAAGGACCAATGGCAGCATTACTTCATCCAAGACCAAGAAAATCAGGGGGGTTCTGGCATAGGTAACGAACGAAACAGATTTAAATCAGTCATCTAAACTCGTAAAGACACCACTGAGCAGGAATGCAGATGCAGGTAATGAACCCGTGAGGAGTGAGGGTGATGTTAGACCCCTTTTTTTATTACACACAGGAAAAAAATGAAAATCAGCATCCTGACCAAAGCGTAAATCACTCCAACCCAAATCCCAAGCTGTGCCCACCCCCTCCTCGTCTGATTTCCACTGTCTGTCAACGAGATTTACCGGTTCATAATCGCAGTAAGAATCAAAATAACCGCTGTACTGTGACAGTTTGGGGTGAGCTATTTTGAGAATGGGCCAAAGTGAGAGACAGGACCCTTTTTCTGCGGAAAAAAGGCGGCGGGGGCGGTGTTAGACAGCAGCATTCAACATTGAGTCTCCGCAATGGCAGGCTGACGAGGCCGCAGCGCTCTCGCACCACTGTCAGTCGAGCCCTACCCTACAGAGCGACTCTAACGGCCTAACCTGAGGAGATCAAAGCCACAGTCTCTGGCTTTTATTGCCCAGGTCCTTTATGGACCCGTTAAAACCAATAAGGAATTTGAAACGAGGTAAGGGGTTCTTTCGGAAAATTACACTCGGGGCCCAGACAACATGTGTCGATATTCTGTGAAGTCGTAAACCACAAAGAGGTTTGAAGTAAAAAAAAAAAAAAGAAGGCGACATGACTTATATTTTTTCGGACGGGGTGAGAAACCAAATATGAATCATGAAATAAGCGTGAAGGACGAAGCCTATTCAGTGAGGTATGTCAGATGTTCAGACGTCCAGCGGCGGCCAGATTTTATGGTCTGTTCCTCAAACGTTTTTCCGGCACTCAAAATCTGATGTCCTCACTCCCGAAACTTCTGAACACGCAGTAAAGCGTTCAGAGAACATTTTTTTTCCATCCTGTCCGTCCGTCTGTTTGTCTGAATCCCTGCTGCACTTGGACAACATATCAAACAAATGCCAGCAACAGAAACAGGAATGAAGACATCCAAACATCCACAGACGAGGCAGAGAGCATCAACGTCAACAAACTTTTGTAGCTGCCTCAACATTCTGGGTCACGTGACAACGGCTTATTTATACGACTGGGGTGAAGGATGAATCATCGTCCCTGGTCCTCAAAATAACATGAGCGGCAACACGCAAATTTAAAAGGATTCATCACGCTGGGAGTCTGGGATGCCGAGCTATCGAGAATTGCCTGCATTGTGCGGTAAAGATGAGTTCAAAGTGCGCAGACGCTATGTCATCACGTTTATGCACCGCTGTCATGAAGGCAGGTCAAGCGTTCATCGCCTCCACCCCACCTGTCAACACCATCAAAGCCCCCGGGGACTCTCCACTCACGGAAGTAACAAGAACCCTTTTGCACAGTGACCTACTCCCGTGAGAGCCGGAGGCCGTCCCTCCCCGCCCCGCCCGCCAAGCCCCGTCATAAACCGGGGGGAAGCGGAATGGAGCGGACGCTTTGCGGCTTCCTTGCACTTCAGCGCTGTATAATTACGCCCTCCTGAGCGGCTCAAAGCCCACACTTTTCGGAAACAAGGTCAACAGTCTCGCCTTTCAGCGGCGCGCTTGGCTTAAAACCGCAGGACCGAGCAGCGACGCGAGTTAAGAGAAGGGTAGAGAGAGGGGATAAGAGATGGAGAGAGTGGGAGAGAGATCGGGGGAGAGAGGAGAGGTGGGAGAGAGGGACTGGAAAAAGGAGTGAGAGACTGAGAATGAGAGAGCTGCATAGAGGCGATTGAGAGAGGGAGAAGACATAGGAAGAGAGAGAGAGAGAGAGAGAGAGAAACAAGGTCAGCTGGAGAGGAGCAGCATTTGCTAAAGTGTTCAGGATGGAAACGCCCGCAGGCTTCAGGCTACAGCCAACAAGCATTCAGCGGAAAAAGCCGGTAAAAGTCTCCTTGCGTCCCATCCAGGTGCTGCGATACAAGGACAAGGAGATGATGAGGGGGTCGGATGTCGGGGATCCCAATTTCTGGGGCGGGATGGGGGGCATCGTCTCTTACCTGAGCAGGACCCGGAGAAGGTGAGAGGTGCAGAGAGTCGATGGAAGTCTGTGCTGGTTTCCTGATTTCACTCCTCCTTTCAGTCTCCCTCTTTCCTCCTCCTCCTCTTTCTCTCTCTCTCCTTCTCCTGTCTGTCTGCAGAGCCACAGGTCTCTCAGAGCTCCCTCTCTCTCTCTGTCCCTCTCTCTCCCTCCCTCTCTCCCTCTCTCCCTCTTCCAGCCTTATCCAACCTCTGTGGCTCTTCCCCCTTTTCCCTACCTCTTTTGCTCTCTCTCCCTCCCACTCTCTCTTTCTTTCTCTCTTGCCCTCCCTCTCTCTCTCTCCATCTCTCCCGCCTCTCCATGTATGGGAAAGCCATGCTCAGCCCTCTCCCCCCATCTCCCTGACCTCACCTTCATTCTGAATTTATAACACACACACACACACACACACACACAATTATTTATACACACACACACACACACACACATGCAGGCACACACGTGTGCACATATGCGAACATACTCATGTGCGCCCTCACACCAGCACATGCATGAAAACTTGTTCAAAACAAATGTACCTGCACACGCTGAAGAACTCAGTCTCAACTCAACTGTCACAAATTCACCTGCACACACAGGCACACATGCACAATCACACCTGCCCAACTGCACATTCTCACCTGCACACACAGGCACACATGCACAATCACACCTGCCCAACTGCGCATACTCACTCACCTGCACACACAGGCACACATGCACAATCACACCTGCCCAACTGTGCATACTCACCTGCACACACAGGCACACATGCACAATCACACCTGCCCAACTGTGCATACTCACTCACCTGCACACACAGGCACACATGCACAATCACACCTGCCCAACTGCACATACTCACTCACCTGCACACACAGGCACACATGCACAATCACACCTGCCCAACTGTGCATACTCACTCACCTGCACACACAGGCACACATGCACAATCACACCTGCCCAACTGTGCATACTCACTCACCTGCACACACAGGCATACATGCACAATCACACCTGCCCAACTGTGCATACTCACTCACCTGCACACACAGGCATACATGCACAACCACACCTGCCCAACTGTGCATACTCACTCACCTGCACACACAGGCATACATGCACAATCACACCTGCCCAACTGTGCATACTCACTCACCTGCACACACAGGCACACATGCACAATCACACCTGCCCAACTGCACATACTCACTCACCTGCACACACAGGCATACATGCACAATCACACCTGCCCAACTGCGCATACTCACTCACCTGCACACACAGGCACACATGAACAATCACACCTGCCCAACTGCACATACTCACTCACCTGCGCACACATGCACACTCACACCTGCCCAACTGCGCATACTCACTCACCTGCACACACAGGCACACATGCACAATCACACCTGCCCAACTGTGCATACTCACTCACCTGCACACACAGGCACACATGCACAATCACACCTGCCCAACTGCGCATACTCACTCACCTGCACACACAGGCACACATGCACACTCACACCTGCCCAACTGTGCATACTCATTCACATGCACACACAGGCACACATGCACACTCACACCTGCCCATCTGCGCATACTCACTCACCTGCACACACAGGCACACATGCACAATCACACCTGCCCAACTGCGCATACTCACTCACCTGCACACACAGGCACACATGCACAATCACACCTGCCCAACTGCGCATACTCACTCACCTGCACACACAGGCACACATGCACAATCACACCTGCCTAACTGCGCATACTCACTCACCTGCACACACAGGCACACATGCACAATCACACCTGCCCAACTGTGCATACTCATTCACATGCACACACAGGCACACATGCACACTCACACCTGCCCAACTGCGCATACTCACTCACCTGCACACACAGGCACACATGCACAATCACACCTGCCCAACTGCGCATACTCACTCACCTGCACACATGGACACTCAGAATTTCTCTGTAACTAAACCTTCCTAAAGTCCCACAGGAGAGCTCATGTAAAGTGTACTGAATTACCCTATCTTAACAGACAGTTCACTTCTGTTTCTTGTATGGGTCTGAATAGCCAGGGCACAGAGCAGAGAAGTGTGTACTCACTCACAGAGCAGTATCCTAACCAGGAAAAGTGTACACTCACTCACAGAGCACTATCCTAACCAGGAAAAGTGTACACTCACTCACAGAATAGTATCCTAATAGGGAAAAGTGTACACTCTCACAGAGCCCTATCCTAATCCAGGGAAGTGTACACTTACTCATGGTGTAGTATCCTCACCAACAGAAGTATGCACTAACTCACAGACCAACACCCTCACCCAGAGAAGGGTACACTCACTCACAGAGCAATATCCTTACCCGAAGAAGTATGCAATGACTCACACAGCAATACCTTAACCCAGAGGAGTAGACAGTACACCTTCTCACAGAGCAGTACCCTGGCCCAGAGAAGTGTGCATCAGAGGCCATACTGCACACTCAAAAGCATGTTCACAAAGCAGAACTGAATCTATACTTGTATGCCTCCATTACCTGAGACTGCTGTAATTCCTGACAGCATGACTGCCTTTAGTAACTGGTCATGAGGGGCTCTTTGATGATAATGGTGCCCCCCCCCCCCCCCCACCCCCACCCCCGAGTCCGTCCCTGATAACTCAGCAGCCCGAGGGAGATGGATGGGTGGGTGGATGGAGGAGGGGGTAGAGACAGGTCCTTAGGGATCAGTAGGACAGAGAATGCACTGTGTGTGTTGTGTGTGTTGTGTTAGCAAGCGTGTGGGAGAGAGTGAGTGAGTGTGTGTATGTGTAGTGTAGTACATGTGTCTTCCAAGAACTACTTGTACCAACAGTATACGTCATGGCCAGTGGACTTTGATTAAACTCCAATGCACTCACAGTGCTCAGATCTCGACATACACACGCACACAGTCTCGCGGAAACACACATGCGCACAAATTCTTTCACACTCACACACACACACACACACACACACACCCCAGCACAGTCTGGTTGTGAAGCATCTGAGTCAGCTTAATTTGCTGTCAGAGCCAGTGTTCGCAGAGAGAACCAACTGTATATCTGCCAATTCCCCAAACCCCCCTCTATCTCCGGCTTTTTTTGGTCAGATTTTTGTTGTCACTACAGAAGAATCCCCTCTAAAATCTGCGGGTATTGGCAGGCCCCTGACAAAGCTTGTGATGTTCGAGCATCATGGACTCTCCTTTAAGTCCCCGAACTTATTTGATTTTGGATTGAGTTTTTACAGCCGAGAGGACGAGACTGACGCACGGTACTGTGACGGAGAGGTCAGCGCTAACACCGCAAGAGGCATCTCTGCCAGACAGACTGAGAGGAATGCGTCGAGGCTGTCCTGTGTACTAGTTTATACGCCTGTGTGTTCGACACTTGACAAATCTTGTGAAAGACCAGCACATGCGAGTCTCTTTCCAGCTGGACCATGTGTCATGTTTAACTCCGAGCGCGCTCTAACAGTGCTGAGGGATTTGATTGCCCCTCCATGACTGTTTCCGCTGGCCACTGGGCGTCGGACAGGTGCTTGGCTGGTACTCATGAGGTTGTTGGTTCAATGCCCTGTGTAGCCTCTGTTAGATCAGTGCACCTGTTGGGCCCTTAAGCAGGGCCCTTAACCCCCACATTGCTCCAAGAAGATTGCCACCCGTTTAGCCAAATCAACTGTGAATTGCTGTGGATTTTAACTTCGGCCATCTGCAATGTAATGTAATGATGTAAGCGTTAGTGTATGTGATATGCTCCAAGCTTTGGAGGGTGACCAGCAATTGACCCCCACACCACCCCCTCTTTACTGGTCATGTGTTTGGGGAACCAGCAGAGGGAACTGGGAGGGGTGGGAGCACGGGACTGTCCCCATGGCAATATCAGATAATGTCTGGCAGAGAGAGAGATGATACTGCTGATATTAATATTCTGGCAACCGCAGGACCGTGGCTCAGGCTGACCTATCCAGAAACGCTCCCCCGACCCTATAATACCATCTGGTGTTTCAGACTGACTGCAGCTTGTAGCGCTGCATGTTTCCCTTTCTTAACCCTGGACCTCCTGCCCACAACTGGCAACTGTTTGGAGTTCAGCCCTGGATCAGCCCAAAGGCAGCCCAAAATGAGATCATATTCAGCCCAAGTTTGGCCCCATTTAACCCTTTGTTGCATGCCACTTTTCCTCTTTGCCAATATGCCCCAAAGGTTTAAGGCACTGTTTGGCTCAGGTTGCAATCAGTGGGGTGTTCTATTAAGAGCAATAGCAAGGTATGTTGAGCCTCAAGATGGGTTTTCAATGTCGCAAAGGTGGCTGTCTTACAACCGGCTCTGGTAACTTAGATGTAAGTTTAGGGTTTGTCCAGCCAGCTCACGCAAAGACAACTTGACTAATGTTGAGCTGGCTTTGTAGAACATCCCTGAAGTTAAGGCCAGTCCCAGATGGGGTTAATCTCTGGATTAGGCACTGAAACACAACCTCAGGGTTACACCCTGTGTCCCGGCCTGCCCTGGGCTCTCCTCCTGCAGCCGCACGGAGACAGAGGAGCTCCTGTCATTAAACTGTGCTCCACTGCCCTTTTCCTGTGTTTAACAGCCTCACCTGAAAATACTGTTTTTGGGAGTAGCTGTATTCACTGCAACAGAAGCACATTAATGGCATTCCTTTAAATAAAGTGAGTGAATTCATCATTACGGTGAAGTTGCTGTTTTGAATGGAAAAGTCAGTTTTATGGACAATATCAACCCAATATTGGGTATACTGCTATTACCACTCAAATCTAATCACTTTGTGACTTGACTTCAAGTTCAATTTACTTAGAATATCTTGCCACATTGTAAATGAGACACTACAAAAACAGAAAATAAATGATGCCTATATGCTTAGTTTTTAGGTTCATGAAGTTTTGGTTGATGATAAAGTATCAGGATGTGCAGAAATTATACTTCACTCTCAATTCTAAAATAAAAAAAGGTTTAAAAATTACTGAGCAACCTCCCTCCTCATGTCCTCAATATCTCTTTTCTGTGCCCCATCCCTGAACCCTGCTCAATTGCTCTTTTCCTCTCTCCCTTCAATTTCTCCCTCCATTCTTTTCTAATTTCTCCTGTCTTCCCCTCTCCCTTCCTATCCTTCACTTTCTTTCTCTCTTCCCTCACCTGGTCTCATTTCTTCTCCCTATCCCCATTCATTTATTCCCCACTCTCTCGACCTTTCCCTCTCTCCCTCCTCTCTCCCCTGGCCTCCTTATTTTTCTCCATGACTCGGCTAATTCCCCCCCTGTTTTCCACTTGAAAAGTAGGTTAAAGGAAAGCCAGGCCTGCGTGTCCCCGGGGTGTGTCAGCTCATTAGCTTCCCAACATCAGCGGGCTCTGGCGAGGCTCAAAAGGGCTCTCTGCTGCACCCCATCAAATGCGCACCTAACGCAGAGTTCGCGGGTACGCTGCGGTCACGTGAGCTCATCAGCGAGGTCCTTCCTAATCAAAGACATACGGACGCGCGCCCTGCCCCGCATTCGTACAAATAAACTGGAACCGCTCATTTATGAACGCACCCGCCCGCGCAGTATGTAATTTGGTTGTTGACTCTGTCTTCTATTGGGGGGTGCATGCATATCGGAAATTCTGTAAGCATTAACTCGCATTTTTAGTCACAAGTTATTCATTACAGATCGAAATGAGCTCGGGATACTCCTATCGTAACAGAATCGCACAGCAAACCATATGAATCGGAACGATGATTGCGCGAGGTCTACGTGACGGTATATCTAACTGAAGCCAAGCCTAGCAAGGAAACAAGGCAGACACCTCGAAAGGAGCGACTTTGCAGGGAGTGCAGACCGCAGCCCTAATCATTAGCTCAAACTCGCACGTTGTTAGCTGTCCAACTGGCAGATGTTAGTCGACCAGAAGACTGCAAGGTCTCCAAACCAAACGTACAGGTCGTCACGCACGAGATATGACGTTAGCAAGACCTCAGAGCGCTGGGCACATACTGTATTGAGGAAAAAAACATATCAAGTTGTTATAAACCTCTTCCACCCTGCGACCCCATATGTTGGTTAGTCAAAGGCAGCTGCTTTATTCAAATCCGTGGAATTTCAGGCCAATTTTAAATTCCAGAGGGGATCCCAGGTTTTCAAAGATATTCCAAAATATGTCCTGCTGAGTTGCTAGGAGATTTTTCAAAAATATGCATAAGATTGAGATATTTTCTACTTGATGGAATGCTGTGGCCATAAAAACATGATGTCCTGTCTTTGAAAGTTCAACTCAGTGCAAGTGTGATATAGCTTCAGTGAAGCGCTGCTACCAGCCAATACAGAATATGAATGTGACATTATCCTACAATGGTAACAAAATGCTTTGAATAGTTCTAACCTACTTTAGGGGAAATTCAACCAAAAGTAGGGTGTGGGGGGTTTTAAACAAACCACTCAGTCATATTTGGACAGCTTGGCAGAGGATCAAAATAAACACAAAACAAAAAGTTTAGTTTAACATCAGTTTTATATTAAAAAAATAAATAAATAAATACTTGCCAACTCAGAGAGAAGACAATACATGACGTAGCTGGTAAAAATGAGTCAACACTGAAAATGATCATCTCGCTTGTGCTTCACATCTTTCGGTGCGACCATAGACTGTGTATAAAAATGGACAACGCATCTCCACTTCCTAACACTGTACAATAATGGAGCCAAAATATGCTTTATGCAGACGCTGCAATCTTGCACATTTGGAGCCAGAATCTGTACAGTAGTGAATGAAGAGTTCAGCCACGGTCTTGAGGCCCCACCCATTCACCCGCCCTGCTCAGTCACAAGCGCATCCCCTGAAGTTTTCTTGTAGCCTGGCTGGCTACTTCAGTGCTAGACTTAAGACCGGGAGTGGTAATCAAGATGGCGATCAAGATGTTTTGGTCTCGCTTTTGGGGAGCCGTTAGGTTGTGTATGATATTTACACACAGCCTGTGGATGTGACATTACAGATCATGACACTGATTCAGAGTGCACTAAAAACCACAATCGTCGCCCCCTGCCTGTGGAGTGGACCTGTGAGGGTCGCGTACAGTACTGATGACAGGCAAGATGGTGGTGCAGAAAAATAAATAAATAAATACCTTCTTCCATTCCTTGTGACAAAGATATTTTGTTTTGAAGTGAATCCTTACTAATTCTGTCAACAAATGTTGCTCTGACATTTGAAAGAGCTGAGTTTGTGGATAGTTGAGCACTGCCATTTCTACAGAAATTGTCCAGAACATAATTGCAAATTCTCATTAGGGTGGAGCAGACCCCTGACAACTCTATTTGTATTCTGCTGCGAGTGGGAAGCGAGGATTTGAGAAATAAAGTGTATGTGTATCATAGAAGCAGAATTTCCTATATCTACGACATCTTAAACCTCAATGTAAAATGGCCTCCACTTGCCACTCTCGACCCCATTATAAACTAGAAATGGACTCAGTAGCGCGCATACCTCCGCCACGCCATATGTCAGTATTATTAGTTCTTCTGGATCTAGAATCCAGGATATGTTCCGTATCACTTCCAAAATTGAATTAACTCATCCTTAGACTACCACCTACCATCCTACCAAGTTTTGTGCCAAGTCATTCATAACTTCTTGAGTATATCTGGTCATAGATATCACACAGACTTGCGTTAGACAGATATATTGTAATTCTTCAGGATCCAGGATCCAGAGTATGTTCTGGATCACTTCCAAAACTGAATCAACTCATCCTCGGACTACCACCTACCATCCTACAAAATTTCATGCCAACTGTTCATAACTTTTTGAATTATTTGAGTTATCCTTTTAACAGACAGACAAACAAACAAACGGGTGAAAACATAACCTCCTCGGCAGAGGTAAAAACGTTAATTTCCACACCCAACTCAATTATAAAACAATACCCATTCACCACTCCCTTTACTCCACAGTAAAATAGGAACCATTATCCAATACTCAGTTATCCTCACAATATTCCATTATAAATATATGCAACCTTCAGCAACACGATCTATAGCAGGGGTCCAGTCTGTTCTGGGTAAGACTGAGGACCCTAATCAATCCGACTATAATGGAACAATGATTACCCAGACACTGGACTCCATTATAAAATAACACTGGAGAGCCAGTAGGCACTAATATGGACATCAACACATCACACAATTATACAATAAATATGGACCGTCCAGGACAGCACCCCCGTTCATTTGGTAATGGTATAAGCGTGTGTTGAAACTGCATCACACGCAGGGACTTTATGCTTAGGTTCCTGGAAAAGTCTCGGATGGCCGACAATCAACTGGGCCAGAGAGATGACCACATTTCGCTCCCATCCTCTAAAACAGTCTCCGGTCGCCCCCACCTTCCCTCCTCCCCCCCTCGTTAAACCATTTATAGTCCACCTGATGATCCAGTTGTATAGTTCCTTGCAGGGTGCAGTGACTCTTCATCCCCCGTACTCCAGTAAAGATGACCTGGGCCCTCCAGAGCCAGGAGAGCTTTTCCAAGAAAATTTTTGAGGAACTTTCTGTGGCCTGGATAACAAAGTGAACGCAAGAGAAACAAACACAAACCTCCGTGACTCGGCCACCATTTTAAAACCAGTCGGCTGGATGCTTTCCCTCTGTGTGGGCAGTAATGGAACCACAGTGATGTCCAAACCCTCAGAGCCCCCCCACCACCACAACCACAGGTTAGACTCAGCAAGGAACACTTTCCTCTAGAAAACATTGCAGTTTTCAGACAGTGGTCATAGTGTAGAACAGCTTGCCCAGTCATTAAGCAGAGGCAGAAATGCCAGAATTTTTCACAATCAGGCTCCATTAAGAGTGAGATATGATCTCGTTCTGTGCTTCTCAAACCTCTCCTGGAGTCCCACTCATCGTGCATGTTTTAGATCGACACTGTTCCAGCACAGATGATTCAAATAATCAGCTCATTGTCAATCAGCTTTCAGGGCTTCATAATGACCTGATCATTCTCATCACCCCTGCTGAAGCGAGGAGAGATCTAAAACATGCAGGATTACATCAAAAAGAAATTATCTAGATCTTGTGCATCACTTTCACTTTTCTCTACAATTCAGCAGGACATATTTGTGATCGTTGGAAGTCTCCCCCAGAGTTTAAATGAGGCCTAACAGGTTTGGATAAATCAGGTGCATTTGTCAAACCCGCAAATGGGACAGCATACTTGAAGAGGTTAAGTATCCTAAGTGTTCAGTACACTACAGTGCTTGGAAAACGTTGAGCATCATTGGGCAGTAAGGCAGCTCTTCCCACTCCATTACCCGCTTGTGAGCAAAGAGTATGTGTGAACGTGCTGTAAAGCCTGTAAAGCCTCTGGATCATGTCTCAGCATGTTGTTAAGCCTCTGTGTCACATGTTAGCACGTCGTAAAGCCTCTGGGTCACGTGTTAGCATGTTGTAAAGCCTCTGGGTCACATGTTAGTGTGTTGTAAAGCCTCTAGGTCGATTGTTAGCGTGTTGTAAAGCCTCTGGGTCACTTGTTAGCGTGTTGTGAAGCCTCCGTGTCACGTGTTAGTGTGTTGTAAAGCCTCTGTGTCACATGGTAGCATGTTGTAAAGCCTCTGAGTCAAGTGTTTGCATGTTGTAAAGCCTCTGGGTCATGTGTTGGTGTGTTGTAATGCCTGTGTGTCACAATCTAGCGTGTTGTAAAGCTTCTGTGCCAGGTGTTAGCATGTTGTAAAGCCTCTGTGTCACGTGTCAGCATGTTGTAAAGCCTGTCTCACGTGTTAGCATGTTGTAAAGCCTCTTTGTCATGCGTTGGCGTGTTGGAGAGCCTCTGTCTCACGTGTTAGCGTGTTGGAAAGCCTCTGTGTCACGTGTTAGCATGTTGCAAAGCCACTGAGTCACGTGTTTACATGTTGTAAAGCCTCTGGGTCATGTGTTAGTGTGTTGTAAAGCCTCTGTGTCATTTCTAAGCATGTCGTAAAGTCCCGATCACGCGTTAGTGTATTGTTAAACCTCTGCGTGACGTATTAGCATGTTGTAAAGCCTCTGTGTAATGTTTTGGCATGTTGTAAAGTCTCTGTCATGTGTTAGTGTGTTGGAAAGCCTCTGTGTCACGTGTTAGCGTGTTGTAAAGCCTTGGTGTGACCTGTTAGCATGTTGGAAAGCCTTAGTCATATGTCAGCGTGTTGTAAAGCCTCTGTGTCAATTGATAGCATGATGTAAAGTCCTGGTCACACATTAGTGTATTGTGATGCCTCTGTGTAACATATTAGCTTGTTGGAAAGCCTCTGTGTCACGTTTTGGCATGTTGCAAAGTCTCGGTTATGTGTTAGTGTGTTGTAAAGCCTCTGTGTAACGTGTTAGCATGTTGTAAAGCCTGTCTCACGTGTTAGCATGTTGTAAAGCCTCTGTCATGTGTTAGCATGTTGTAAAGCCTCTGGGTCACGTGATGGCATTTTGAGAAGCCTCTGTGCCATCTTAATGTGTTGTAAAGCCTCTGTGTAACTTGTTAGCATGTTGTAAAGCCTCTTTGTCATGTGTTGGTGTGTTGGAGAGCCTCTGTCTCACGTGTTAGCGTGTTAGAAAGCCTCTGTGTCACGTGTTAGCATGTAGCAAAGCCACTGAGTCACGTGTTTACATGTTGTAAAGCCTCTGGGTCATGTGTTAGTGTGTTGTAAAGCCTCTGTGTCATTTCTAAGCATGTCGTAAAGTCCCGATCACGCGTTAGTGTATTGTTAAACCTCTGCGTGACGTATTAGCATGTTGTAAAGCCTCTGTGTAACGTTTTGGCATGTTGTAAAGTCTCTGTCATGTGTTAGTGTGTTGGAAAGCCTCTGTGTCACGTGTTAGCGTGTTGTAAAGCCTTGGTGTCCCCTGTTAGCATGTTGGAAAGCCTTAGTCATATGTCAGCGTGTTGTAAAGCCTCTGTGTCAATTGATAGCATGATGTAAAGTCCTGGTCACACATTAGTGTATTGTGATGCCTCTGTGTAACGTATTAGCTTGTTGGAAAGCTTCTGTGTCACGTTTTGGCATGTTGTAAAGTCTTGGTTATGTGTTAGTGTGTTGTAAAGCCTCTGGGTAACGTGTTAGCATGTTGTAAAACCTCTGTGTCATGTGTTGGCATGTTGGAAAGCCTCTGTGTCACACTACCGTGTTGTAAAGCCTCTGTCACGTGGTAACGTGGTAAAGCCTCAGTGTCACCGGTTAGCGTGTTGTAAAGCCTCTGTGTCAAGTTTTGGCATGTTGTAAAGTCTCCGTCATGTGTTAGTGCGTTGTAAAGGCTCTGTGTAACGTGTTAGCATGTAGTTAAGCCTCCGTGTCCCGTTAGCGTGTTGTAAAGCCTCTGTGTCATGTGTTAGCGTGTTGTAAAGCCTCGGTGTCACCTGTTAGTGTGTTGTAAAGTCTCTGTCATGTGTTAGCGTGTTGTAAAGCATCTGTATCATTTGTTAGCATGTTGTAAAGTCCCTGTCATGTATTTGTGTATTGTAAAGCCTCTGTGTAATGTATTAGCGTGTTGTAAAGCCTCTGTGTCACGTTTTGGCATGTTCTAAAGTCTCCGTCATGTGTTAGTGCGTTGTAAAGGTTCTGTGTAACGTGTTAGCATGTAGTTAAGCCTCTGTGTCCCGTTAGCGTGTTGTAAAGCCTCTGTGTCATGTGTTAGCATGTTGTAAAGCCTCGATGTCACCTGTTAGTGTGTTGTAAAGCCTCTGTCATGTGTTAGTATGTTGTAAAGCCTCTATCATTTGTTAGCATGTTGTAAAGTCTCTATGTCATTTGTGTGTGTATTGTAAAGCCTCTGTGTAATGTATTAGCGTGTTGTAAAGCCTCTGTGTCACGTTTTGGCATGTTGTAAAGTCTCAGTCACGTGTTAGCGTGTTGTAAAGCCTCTGTGTCACCTGTTAGCATGTTGTAAAGCCTCTGTCACGTGTTAGCGTGTTGTAAAGCCTCTGTGTCATTTGTCAGCTGGTTGTATAGTCCCGGTAACGCAATAGTGTATTGTAAAGCCTCTGGGTAATGTGTTAGCATGTTATAAAGCCTCTTTGCCACATGTTAGCATGTTAGAAAGCATCTGTGTCATGTGTGTTGTAAAGCCTTTGTGTCATGTGTTAACAAGTTGAAATGCCTCTGTGTCACATGTCAGCATGTTGTAAAGCCTTTGTCATGTGTTAGCATGTTGCAAAACCTCTGAATCATGTGTCATTGTGTTGTAAAGCCTCTGTGTTGTGTGTTGGCATGTTGGAAAGCCTCTTTATAATGTTAGCATGTTGTAAAGACTCTGTGTCACATGTTAGCATAGCAAAGCCTCGGTGTCACCTGTCAGCGTGTTGGAAAGCCTCTGTATCACATGTTAGCGTGTTGTAAAGCCTCTGTGTCATTTGTTAGCAAGTGGTAAAGTCCCGGTCATGCATTTGTGTATTGTAAAGCCTCTGTGTAACGTATTCACATGTTGTAAAGCCTCTGTGTGATTTGTTAGCATGTTGTAAAGTCCCGGTCACGCATTTGTGTATTGTAAAGCCTCTGTGTAACGTATTTGCATGTTGTAAAGCCCCTGTGTCACATTTTGGCATGTTGTGAAGTCTCAGTCATGTGTTAGCCTGTTGTAAAGCCTCTGTCACCTGTTAGTGTGTTGTAAAGCCTCTGTCATTTGTTAGCATATTGTGAAGTACCAGTCACGCGTTTGTGTATTGTAAAGCCTCTGTGTAACGTAATTGCATGTTGTAAAGCCCCTGTGTCACATTTTGGCATGTTGTGAAGTCTCAGTCATGTGTTAGTGTGTTGTAAAGCCTCTGTCACGTGTTAGCTTGGTAAAGCCTCGGTGTCACCTGTTAGCCTGTTGTAAAGCCTCTGTCACCTGTTAGCGTGTTGTAAAGCCTCTGTGTCATTTGACAGCATGTTGTAAAGTCCAGGTCATGCAATAGTGTATTGTAAAGCCTCTATGTCACGTTAGCATGTTGTAAAGCCTGTGTCATTTGTTAGCATATTGTAAAGTACCAGTCACACGTTTGTGTATTGTAAAGCCTCTGTGTAACGTATTTGCATGTTGTAAAGCCCCTGTGTCACATTTTGGCATGTTGTGAAGTCTCAGTCATTTGTTAGTGTGTTGTAAAGCCTCTGTCACGTGTTAGCTTGGTAAAGCCTCGGTGTCACCTGTTAGCCTGTTGTAAAGCCTTTGTCACCTGTTAGCGTGTTGTAAAGCCTCTGTGTCATTTGACAGCATGTTGTAAAGTCCAGGTCATGCAATAGTGTATTGTAAAGCCTCTATGTCACGTTAGTGTGTTGTAAAGCCTCTGTGTCATTTGTTAGCATATTGTAAAGTACCAGTCACGCGTTTGTGTATTGTAAAGCCTCTGTGTAACGTATTTGCATGTTGTAAAGCCCCTGTGTCACATTTTGGCATGTTGTGAAGTCTCAGTCATTTGTTAGTGTGTTGTAAAGCCTCTGTCACGTGTTAGCTTGGTAAAGCCTCGGTGTCACCTGTTAGCCTGTTGTAAAGCCTTTGTCACCTGTTAGCGTGTTTTAAAGCCTCTGTGTCATTTGACAGCATGTTGTAAAGTGCAGGTCATGCAATAGTGTATTGTAAAGCCTCTATGTCACGTTAGCATGTTGTAAAGCCTCTGTGTCACGTTAGCGTGTTGTAAACCCTCTGTGTCATTTGTTAGCATGTTGTAAAGTCCCGTGTGTCACATTTTGTCTCAGTCATTTGTTTGTGTATTGTAAAGCCTCTGTGTAACGTATTTGCATGTTGTAAAGCCCCTGTGTCACATTTTGGCATGTTGTGATGTCTCAGTCATTTGTTAGTGTGTTGTAAATCCTCTGCCACATGTTAGCTTGGTAAAGCCTCGGTGTCACCTGTTAGCCTGTTGTAAAGCCTCTGTCACCTGTTAGCGTGTTGTAAAGCCTCTGTGTCATTTGACAGCATGTTGTAAAGTCCAGGTCATGCAATAGTGTATTGTAAAGCCTCTATGTCACATTAGTGTGTTGTAAAGCCTCTGTGTCATTTTGTTAGCATTAGTTGTAAAGTCCAGTTGCCTGTTTTGTGTATTGTAAAGCCTGTGTCACATAACGTGTTGTAAAGCCTCTGTGTCATTTGTTGTATTGTAAAGCCTCTGTGTCATGTGTTAAGGTTTTGGCATGTTGTTAAGCCTTGGGCATGTGTTAGTGTGTTGTAAAGCCTCTGTGTCATGTGTTGGCATGTTGGAAAGCCTCTGTGTCACGTGTTAGCGTGGTAAAGCCTGTGTGTCACCTGTTTGCACATTGTAAAGCCTCTGTCACGTGTAAGCGTGTTGTAAAGCCTCTGTGTCATTTGTCAGCATGTTTTCAAGTCCCGGTCACGCATTAGTGTATTGTAAAGCCTCTGTGTAATGTGTTATCTTGTTATAAAGCCTGTGTGCTATGTGTTGGTGTGTTATAAAGCCTCTTTGCCACAGGTTAGCATGTTGGAAAGCCTCTGTGTCATGTTAGTGTGTTGTAAAGCCTTTGTGTCATGTGTTAAGGAGTTGGAAAGCCTCTGTCACATGTCAGCATGTTGTAAAGCCTGTGTCATGTGTTAGCATGTTGCAAAACCTCTGGGTCACGTGTTAGCATGTTGTAAAGCCTCTGTGTCACGTTAGCATGTTGTGAAGGCTCTGTGTCACGTGTTAGCGTGGTAAAGCCCCTGTATCACCTGTTAGCACATTGTAAAGCCTCTGTCACGTGTAAGCGTGTTGTAAAGCCTCTGTGTCATTTGTCAGCATGTTGTCAAGTCCCGGTCACGCATTAGTGTATTGTAAAGCCTCTGTGTAATGTGTTAGCTTGTTATAAAGCCTGTGTGTTATGTGTTGGTGTGTTATAAAGCCTTTTTGCCACATGTTAGCATGTTGGAAAGCCTCTGTGTCATGTTAGTGTGTTGTAAAGCCTTTGTGTCATGTGTTAAGGAGTTGGAAAGCCTCCGTCACATGTCAGCATGTTGTAAAACCTGTGTCATGTGTTAGCATGTTGCAAAACCTCTGGGTCACGTGTTAGCGTGTTGTAAAGCCTCTTTGCCGCGTTAGCATGTTGGAAAGCCTCTGTGTCATGTTAGTGTGTTGTAAAGCCTTTGTGTCATGTTTTAAGAAGTTGGAAAGCCTCTGTCACATGTCAGCAGGTTGTGAAGCCTGTGTCATGTGTTAGCATGTTGCAAAACCTCTGGGTCATATGTTAGTGTGTTGTAAAGCTCTGTCATGTGTTGGCATGTTAGAAAACCTCTGTCATGTCAGCATGTTGTAAAGCCTGTGTCATGTGTTAGCATGTTGCAAAACCTCTGGGTCATATGTTAGTGTGTTGTAAAGCTCTGTCGTGTGTTGGCATATTAGAAAACCTCTGTCATGTTAGCGTGTTGTAAAGCCTCTGTGTCATGTGTTAGCGTGGTAAAGCCTCGGTGTCACGTGTTGGCGTGTTGTAAAGCCTCCGTGTCATTTGTCAGCATGTTGTAAAGTCCCGGTCACGCATTAGTGTATTGTAAAGCCTCTGTGTAATGTTTTAGCGTGTTATAAAGCCTCTATGTCATGTGTTGGTGTGTTATAAAGCCTCTTTGCCACATTAACATGTTGGAAAGCCTCTGTCATGTTAGTGTGTTGTACAGCCTTTGTGTCATGTGTTAACGAGTTGGAAAGCCTCCATCACGCTAGTGTGTTGTAAAGCCTCCGTGTCATTTGTCAGCATGTTGTAAAGTCCCGGTCACGCATTAGTGTATTGTAAAGCCTCTGTGTAATGTTTTAGCGTGTTATAAAGCCTCTATGTCATGTGTTGGCGTGTTATAAAGCCTCTTTGCCACATTAACATGTTGGAAAGCCTCTGTCATGTTAGTGTGTTGTACAGCCTTTGTGTCATGTGTTAACGAGTTGGAAAGCCTCTATCACGCTAGTATGTTGTAAAGCCTCTGTCACATGTTAGTGTGTTGTAAAGCCTCTGTGTCACATGTTACCCACCGCTGTCTGAAAGCCTTTCGATGGGTGGCATTGTCGATTCGGGGCAAGGGGCCCCTTTTCATATAGCCTAGACCCCCAAGGCCAGCAGTACATCAAACCGCACATCAGGATTGGGGGAAAGTCCACTTTTACTGGTCGTCATGAGATCAAATTCAGAGACACAGCGGAGATCATCAGAGTATAGAGACTAATTATCGACAGGTCGGGTTTGGGGTGGGGGAGGTTGACAATTACAATTTCTACTACGTCAAAATTTATGCAAATCACATCCAATCAAAATACATTCACTTACAGAAGCAGAATTCCTCAGTCTAATGAAATACACCATATAACCATAAGCGTGGGGACATTCCACAGAAACCTATTCGGCATGCAAACTGATTTTTTTTTTCCCCCCCAATTCAAAAATATCTTCCATATAAATTTAATTTTAAATGAGCTGTTCTATATGATCCAATAAGAAGTTTACACCTACCTAAGTACCGAACACAATGCAAGCGGACTAACTACCTCCGCATGTGCTCAGGCAGGTCCGATCACATTCCGATTCAACGCATTTACATTTCGTATAAACATGTTTTTCCCCTTTCTGGATAATGTGTTTGGACACACACTCATTGTAATATCAGGTGTAAATAACGCCTCTAGGACTAAAACAAGCCGAGTTAGTGCTCTGTGACAAAAGTGACCTTTGCTCTCTGAATATAAAGAAACTAGGCATCAGTGGGACTGAACAGTCTATAATATACAAGCAAGGCTCAAGCCCAGCCCCCAAAATACTGGAGGCAATTGATAAAAGATGTCACCATGGAACACAGCCAAAAAACAGAGCAAAAGACAATGAGGTTCGTCTTTAGGATTTTATTAAAATATTTTATAGCGGAAGTTACCATCACAAACATGATTGTTTCTAATAAAAAAGTAAACAAAAAAGCTTAAGAGCTTAGTTACAAGGAAGTTTTTTTGTAAATTTTTCACATTTTTGCAGACTGTTGAAAATCAATGACTTTTGTTTTTAAACAAGAGGGAAAAAACACCATGATCACATGTTGTAAAAACACATTTCTCAATTTCAACGCACTTCACACCAACCGATCAACGCGTGGGTATTTATCGGAACGATCGTCTGTGTCGTTCAGCATTTGGGAAACCCGTGCTGAGTGATGGCTCTGGGAGAAGGCTCTGGAAAGCTCAGAGACTGAGTGGGCCCCGGCTGTGTCTTGCTCTGACCGCTTGAAGGATATGTCAACGATTCGTCCCTGAGAGAGAATGACCAGCCCAGTCCGTAAAAAGCCCAGCGCAACTACAGACATGAGCACCCAACTGCTCTGTGACGGCGTTCCAAAAACGTGGACCGGAAGATTTCAAACAAACTCCAAGAATCCCAGTTCTTTTCACTGAAATGTCAGGCGCTCCTATACAGAAAGAGTGGCATCTCATTTCATTTTTTTAACACAGACTTGAGGAAAACAGGACCCTTCACCCCCTCATGCAATACAAATATATCACTGATTAATGCCTTCGCTGTGGCCTACCATCTGAAGAGTCCAGCCACTGCAGTACCACATTTTACCAGCAGATGGGAGTGTGGAGACAGCAAGTGGCGTTCACTGCTCACTACAGAGTAAATGCTGACACAATCGAATGCTACGGCACAGCATCTCAAAAGGGCACAATTATACAATAAAAATACAACACTAGCTTACCAAACAGGGGTTTTCGAAATGTTTCAGTACAACATGTTACACAGCTGAAAAATAACCAAAGAAAGGGAAAAAAAAAAAAAAAAGGCAAAAACAATTTCGAAGTACGGCTCACAAGACGGTGCACAGCTGGTTTCATTATACCCAATACTTTACTGACATAAGACCACTACAAAAGCCTACCTATCCAAAAATACTGGGGATAAAAATGAACAAATGATACATGGAACCAAAGGAGAAATCAAAAAAAAAGCGCCAAAAGAGATTATGATAGTGAAGTTCACTCGCAAAAAGGAGTAAAAATTAAACTACATGTTTGGACAGATGATTGAGCCCCCAGACAGAAACCCCACCAGACAAGTGAAACCCCGAACTCAGGAGGCGAGCACACTGGCGTCAATGTGGGAGGAGTCAGGGCAGTGATCTCATCGAGGCTCCAGCCAACTGCCTTTCCCTGCTAGGCCAGCTCTCCGCCCTCATTAGGCTCAACACAGAATGAGGATAAATTTGTGTTTGGGGGGGCAAGAACATTCACATTCCCAAAAAACGACCATCATCATGTTAGGACTGTTAAGCATTTAATGTCCTTTCAATTCACTCATAAATTACAGAAACGAGATCATGCATTTCGCCTTACATGGAAACATCGACTCATCCTTTAACCCACAGTTAAAACAGCATTGAAACGCGAGCGAGTGGGTGGGTGGGGTGGCGTCGGTAATGACAACAGGTCGGTTAATGCCATTACAGTTTGAAATGAACCCAGTCTGAAGTCACATATTAACCTGTGTTTCAATGAAGATGCTTCCAAACTGTCACAGCCATGTCCGGACTGAGGCAGAATCGCACCACAGTTTGCCCCATCCCCTTTTAAATACCCCCCCCCTACCAGCCAATCTACCTCCCCCCCCCCTCCATCCTTCCCCAGGTAGAAAAACCACACGTGAATGGAATCACAATTATCACACACCAGATTAGTGGCTCAAAGGGCAAGGAATTGTGGGATTGTTTGTTAAACAAAATGTATGTGAATGAAATGATAAAAAAAAAATTCCCACAAACACCAAATGTAACCAGAAGCCAAAGAAAAAGAAATATTTCTTTCAAATGCCTGAGACTGATGACATGAAAGAAGAAAAACGAAATCACCCAATATTGTCCTTTAAAAATTTTTTAAATTACTATTCTGTTTGGGAAACGAGTCAGCGTCATCACCAATAATTTCAGTTTTTTCTCTGATATAGTAAAAGAAGTCAGTCTAAAAAACTGTACAAGAACAAAGACAGATCAGACAGTACATTCAATATCTGTTACTGAGGTACTGCAGAGGTATTCCCGAGTCACTTAACAGCACTCACAGTTAGGAGTCATGCCATTTGTGAGTGTGTTTAAGAGTGTGTGTGTGTGTGTGTGACTGAGAGAGTGTATGTTTGAGACCGAGTGTGTTTTTATGTTGAATTGGTACAAGTGGAGAAACCTGGTTGACCGCAAAGATCACAGAGGACCATATCAGAGGTGCCACCTGCAGGCCAAAACATGAAAAACATCATTATCAACACCTCACCATGCACTGCGTGCGAAGGTGAGAGAATGCAAATGAGAGACCTCGCACATGAGCGCGTGTATGCACATGTGCGTCTGTGCAGGACTGTGTGTACTGGTGAGAGAGCACGGGAGTATGCATGCATTGGCCCAAAGTTACATGAGCCTTTGTAGGCATACAAAAGTGTGTGCTCACGCGCACGGGTGTGTGTTAATCACATGACATCTCCTGGTCGTCCTGATGGCCGGAGCAGTAAGGCAGAGCAGGTGGAGCAGAGCAACAGCTGGAGGGAGGAGACGAACGCATCACAGAGCTGAACCCAATCCTGATTTGCTGGCAGAGGGGTGGGGGTTGGGGGGGGGGCTCGATGTGGGCTGGATATCCAGTTGACTTTCTGCGCTGTACTTCAGGAGTTTGGGGGGGGAAAGCTAATTGGTAATAAAAAATGCAGACGTTCTTAAAAAAATTACAACAGTATTTGCCCTTGAAACAAGCCTTTTCTACCATAATGTAGACCACCTACTCAGTACCTCCCACTGAACTGTTAAAAATTCACCATCCACCAGGAGACTCCGGAATACTAGCATTAAGAGATAAGAAAAGTGATGTACTGGATAATATTCGGTATAACGGCAAAAGATTTTAAAAAACGTACAGCTGAATCCATACAAGTTATTGCTCACTGCACAGTACGAGAGTGAGAGAAAAGGAGGATAGAGGAAGAGAGACAGAGAGAGAGACCCCCAAAGATCGGTCAAACAGGTTTTGGTTGGGGGGGAGGAGTTGAGTTGGACCAGTTTTGCAGAAGAGGAGAAGAGGGGCGTGGTTTGGCCACTATCTGCTTGTCTGATAGGTGGAAGGGAGGGTGAGGGTGTTTGCAGGAGGGCGGGACAGATGGAATGTGCTGGGCCGCTATTGGTCGGCGGGGACGTCTCTGTCGGCCTCGGCCTTTGCCGGTTGGCCAGGGGAGGGGGTGTGAGGCGGGTGGGAGACGGGGGCGATGCCGTGGGCCAGGGGGAGGGCCGCCGACACCATGCCCTCCACCCCAGTCGCGGCCCCCGCCAGCGCCCCGGCCGTCACCCCGATCAGGCTCGCCGGGAACCTGGAGGGAGAGGCAGCTGTTAGCACACAGAGCTACAACAACACAGCTTCAGAGGCTGCTGCACGCACTAATCACACCCAGCACCACACGCTAATCACACCCAGCACCACACGCTAATCACACCCTGCACCACACGCTACTCCACACGCTAATCACGTGCTACACCACACACTACCCCACGCACTAATCACACCCAGCACCACACGCTAATCACACCCTGCACCACACGCTAATCACGTGCTACACCACACACTACCCCACGCACTAATCACACCCAGCACCACACGCTATTCACACCCAACACCACACGCTAATCACACCCCCACGCACCACACCCAGCACCACACGCTATTCACACCCTGCAATCACACTGCTATCACGTGCTACACCACACACTACCCCACGCACTAATCACACCCAGCACCACACGCTATTCACACCCTGCACCACACGCTACTCCACACGCCAATCACATGCTACACCACACACTACCCCACGCACTAATCACACCCAGCACCACACGCTATTCACACCCTGCACCACACGCTACTCCACACGCTAATCACGTGCTACACCACACACTACCCCACGCATCAATCACACCCAGCACCACACGTTATTCACACCCTGCACCACACGCTACTCCACACGCTAATCACGTGCTACACCACACACTACCCCACGCACTAATCACACCCAGCACCACACGCTAATCACACCCACCACACGCCACCCACACGCTAATCACACCCACACACTACCCCACGCACCAATCACACCCAGCACCACACGCTAATCACACCCTGCACCAACGCTACTCCACACGCTAATCACGTGCTACACCACACACTACCCCATGCACCAATCACACCCAGCACCACACGCTACTCCACTTGCGCTAATCACGTGCTACACCACACACTACCCCACGCACTAATCACACCCAGCACCACACGCTAATCACACCCTGCACCACACGCTACTCCACACGCTAATCACGTGCTACACCACACACTACCCCACGCACTAATCACACCCAGCACCACACGCTAATCACACCCTGCACCACACGCTACTCCACACGCTAATCACGTGCTACACCACACACTACCCACGCACTAATCACACCCAGCACCACACACCACAACACCACACGCTAATCACAATCACGTGCTACACCACACACTAATCACACCCCAGCACCACACGCTAATCACACCCAACACCACACGCTAATCACATGCTACACCACACACTACCCCACGCACTAATCACACCCAGCACCACACGCTAATCACACCCTGCACCACACGCTACTCCACACGCTAATCACGTGCTACACCACAAACTACCCCACGCACTAATCACACCCTAGCACCACACGCTAATCACACGCTAATCACACGCTACACCACACACTACCCCACGCACTAATCACACCCAGCACCACCCCCACGCACTAATCACACCCTGCACCACACGCTACTCCACACGCTAATCATGCTACACCACACACTACCCCAGGCACTAATCACACCCAGCACCACACGCAAATCACACCCAGCACCACACGCTAATCACACCCTGCACCACGCACTAATCACACCCTGCACCACACGCTACTCCACACGCTAATCATGTGCTACACCAGCACCACACACTAATCACACCCAGCACCACACGCTAATCACACCCTGCACCACACGCTACTCCACACGCTAATCATGTGCTACACCACACACTACCCCAGGCACTAATCACACCCAGCACCACACGCAAATCACACCCAGCACCACACACTAATCACACCCAGCACCACACGCTACTCCACACGCTAATCACGTGCCACACCACACACTACCCCACACACTAATCACACCCAGCACCACACGCTAATCACACCCTGCACCACACGCTACTCCACACGCTAATCACGTGCTACACCACACACTACCCCAGGCACTAATCACACCCAGCACCACACGCTAATCACACCCAACACCACGCACTAATCACACCCTGCACCACACACGCCACCCACACGCTAATCACGTGCTACACCACACACTACCCCACGCACTAATCACACCCAGCACCACACGCTAATCACACCCTGCACCACACGCTACTCCACACGCTAATCATGTGCTACACCACACACTACCCCAGGCACTAATCACACCCAGCACCACACACAAATCACACCCAGCACCACACACTAATCACACCCTGCACCACACGCTACTCCACACGCTAATCACGTGCTACACCACACACTACCCCCACGCACTAATCACACCCAGCACCACACGCTAATCACACCCTGCACCACACGCTACTCCACACGCTACCCCACGCACTAATCACACACCAGCACCACACGCTAATCACACCCAGCACCACACACTAATCACACCCTGCACCACACGCTACTCCACACGCTAATCACGTGCTACACCACACACTACCCCACGCACTAATCACACCCAGCACCACACGCTAATCACACCCTGCACCACACGCTACTCCACACGCTAATCACGTGCTACACCACACACTACCCCAGGCACTAATCACACCCAGCACCACACGCTAATCACACCCAACACCACGCACTAATCACACCCTGCACCACACGCTACTCCACACGCTAATCACGTGCTACACCACACACTACCCCACGCACTAATCACACCCAGCACCACACGCTAATCACACCCTGCACCACACGCTACTCCACACACTATCATGTGCTACACCACACACTACCCCAGGCACTAATCACACCCAGCACCACACACAAATCACACCCAGCACCACACACTAATCACACCCTGCACCACACGCTACTCCACACGCTAATCACGTGCTACACCACACACTACCCCACGCACTAATCACACCCAGCACCACACGCTAATCACACCCTGCACCACACGCTACTCCACACGCTAATCACGTGCTACAACACACTACCCCACGCACTAATCACAACCAGCACCACACGCTAATCACACCCAGCACCACACGCTAATCACACCCTGCACCACACGCTACTCCACACGCTAATCACGTGCTACACCACACACTACCCCAGGCACTAATCACACCCAGCACCACACGCTAATCACACCCAGCACCACACGCTAATCACACCCTGTACCACACGCTACTCCACACGCTAATCATGTGCTATACCACACACTACCCCAGGCACTAATCACACCCAGCACCACACGCTAATCACACCCAACACCACACGCTAATCACACCCTGCACCACACGCTACTCCACACGCTAATCACGTGCTACACCACACACTACCCCAGGCACTAATCACACCCAGCACCACACGCTAATCACACCCAGCACCACACGCTAATCACACCCAGCACCACACGCTAATCACACCCAACACCACACGCTAATCATGTGCTATACCACACACTACCCCAGGCACTAATCACACCCAGCACCACACGCTAATCACACACCACACACTACCCCACGCACTAATCACACCCAGCACCACACGCTAATCACAACCCACACGCTACACCCCTGCACCACACGCTACTCCACACGCTAATCACGTGCTACACCACACACTACCCCAGGCACTAATCACACCCAGCACCACACGCTAATCACACCCAGCACCACACGCTAATCACACCCTGCACCACACGCTATCCACACGCTAATCACACCCAGCACCACACGCTAATCACACCCAACACCACACGCTAATCATTACTGCACCACACACCACTCACACCCAGCACCACACTCCATCACCAATCACATGCTACACCAATCACACTACCCCAATCACACCCATCACACCCAGCACACACCCCTGCACCACACGCTACACCACTAATCACACCCAACACCACCCCACGCTAATCACACCCCTGCACCACACCCAACACCACTCCACACGCCAATCACATGCTACCAATCACACACCACACCCCAGGCACTAATCACACCCAGCACCACACGCTAATCACACCCTGCACCACACGCTAATCACACCCTGCACCACACGCTACTCCACACACTAATCACGTGCTACACCACAGACTGCCCCACGCACTAATCACACCCTGCACCACATGCTACTCCACACACCAATCACATGCTACACCACACACTACCCCACGCACTAATCACACCCAGCACCACACGCTAATCACACCCTGCACCACACGCTATTCCACACACCAATCACATGCTACACCACACACTACCCCACGCACTAATCACACCCAGCACCACACGCTAATCACACCCAACACCACACGTTAATCACACCCCGCACCACACGCTAATCACACCCTGCACCACACGCTACTCCACACACTAATCACGAGCTACACCACACACTACCCCACGCACTAATCAAACCCAACACCACACGCTAATCACACCCCGCACCATATGTTACTCCACACGCTAATCATGTGCTACACCACACACTACCCCACGCACACCCAGCACCACACGCTAATCACACCCTGCATCACACGCTACTCCACACGCTAATCACAAGCTATACCACACGCTACTGTACATGCTAATCACGTGCTACAACACACTACCCCACATGGTAAATCACACGTGACCCCACGAGCTAAATCACACGCTACCCCACGTGCTTATTACGTGCTACACCACACGCTACACCACAAGCTAATCACTTGCTACACCACACACTATCCCACACGGTAAATCATGTCACCCCATGCTCTAAATCACATGCTACCCCACGTGTTAATCACGTGCTACAACACAAGCTAATCATGTGCTACTCCAGACGCTACACCGCAAGCTAATCACGTGCTATACCAGGCGCTACACCACAGGCTAATCACGTACTACAACAAACACTACCCCACATGGTAAATCACACGCTACCCCTCGCGCCAAATCACACGCTACCCCACGTGCTAATCACGTGCTACACCACAAGCTAATAATGTGCTACAACACAGGCTACACCATACACTAATCACATGCTACACCACACACTACCCCACATGGGAAATCACACGACACTACACGCTACACCACATGCTAATCACAAGCCACCCCACATCCTAAATAACATGCTACCCCACACATTATTCACACGCCACACCACCCGCTGCACCACACACGACACACATCACATGCTACACCACATGCTAATCACACGCTGTACCACACCCTAATCACACAACAAACCACACACTGCATCACACGCTACACCTCATGCCATACCACACCACACCACACACTAATCACACGCCATACCACACACTGCACCACACGCTACACCACACTAAATCACACGCTACTCCCAGATGCTAAATCACATGCTACCCTAAACGCTACACACACTACGTCACATGGTACACCGCATGCTACACCACACAATACCACACGATACCCCAACACAACCAGACACGACCCCACACAACATGGCAACCGTGTGTCGCACTTCATAGTGAATTTAAGTGCCAAACTCACAGATGCCAAGTCTGCATGGATCTACTCCTTGCGCAGTTCACCATTAAATCACTTAATCTGTATTTTCAGCCAGTAGCTAGTGTAGCCAGGAGATTGAGACATATTAGTCCCTATCCAATGACAAATAATGTAAGGGGCAATTAGCACTGCTCACCAGCCAATCAGAGCGGAGCTCATTATCACAGAGACGACGCTCACTCAAAATGGCCAGTTTTTCAGAGGGGAGAGAATGACTAGCAGCAAATGGCTAAGAGATTATGGATTTTATGTGGTTCTTTTGCTAAAAAAAGTTTATGAACCTCCCTTTTGGACATCCAAATATATACTTACTAGGACCTTAAGGTTTATGGACCTTAAATGCATTTGTGAACAAGTAATTAATTCAAAGTGATTCAGTGGTGTTTATATTTTAATTCATGTTCATAACTACAGGAAAGCAAGTTCATGTGACCTTATTGTGCAGTGTTCCTCATAACATTACAATCTGTTGCCCGGGTGACCAGTGACGGACAGCTGTGAAGAGCATTAGCTTGATTACTCAGGCAGCTGTTGTCAGAGAGAGGGCGGAAGGCCCTGCTAACAGCATTACCAGAGCACTGTGTGAATATGCTGCATGGGAAATGTGCCGAAGAGCTAACTGATCAGGACCAACTGAAATGCATTACAGGAGTTTAGCAGCCCCTTATTCAGGGGACCTGGAAAACTTGGCATCCTTAGGCACTGTTCATTTACGCAGGTGGATACCTAAAATTAAGCTATTCAGGTCAAATACCACGGACAACGATTTTTTCTCCAAACTAAGAGATCATTTTTTTTGAACTGCTGGATAGATACTATGGGCAAGTATATTGAGCAGTTTGCACATCAGGCTTAGCTGAGGAGTTTTATTCAGGCAAATCCTGAAAAAAATGGATTGGAGTGAACTCGTCTGTATTCTAAACCGTGTTCGAACTCGGATTGCTTGTGAATATTCAATAACTGATCCGGGTGTGCCATCTAGTGATAGAATATTCTAACTGCATGCATAAATTTGCAGCTCCAGGTCTGCGGGTGGACACATCTGCACAAAGGGGTTAAAGTATGGTCCCCAGAACTGTACACAATAATCTAGATGTGGTCTGACAAATGTGTTGTATAAGAGAAGTATGACCTCCTTGGATTTGTACTCAATACCTCTGGCTATATATCCCAGCATCCTGTTAGCCTTTTTAACTGCTACAGCACAATGGCTAGAACCCGTAAGGGTCTGATCAACAATCACTCCCAAATCTTGTTCATGTAGAGCACATTCCAGTTTTAAACCTCCCATGAAGTAAAGCTGTCTGATGTTTTTACTACCTACATGCAGAACTTCACATTTCGCTGCGTTAAATTTCATTTGCCACATTTCTGCCCAATTCTGGAATTGATCCAAATCATCCTGAATCACTTAAGAGGACTATAAACTGTTCGCCAAACCTCCCAATTTAGTATCATCTGCAAATTGAACTAATAATTCGTTGCAAATTTACTTTAAGTATCAAACTGGTTCTATTTTTAAAAATGCAACAAACATTTGCCAATTCTAAAAACGCATGCATAAAATATACAAAAAATATGCATGATGTTGTAACATTCGTACATTTCCATTAAATTTCTAGATTTTTTTTTTACTTGTACTGTGTGTCCTCAGTTTGCAATAGAAATATAGAGTCAAGAGTAAGGTCCATCATGCTGGTAACAAATTTATATCATCATTAAATGACTACATCTCTTTCAACATCACTTACATTATACATGTACATCCAGTTTGCCACTTGATACACACATTAGTACACATTTTACACAATTTTCTCTTCATAGGGACTAATTAAGTATGCGGCATGTTTTATACATCAAAGAACATTCAAAAATTGTGGAAACAGATAAAACCTTATTTGGATCCTCTGGACTTAAAGTGTCATGACGGGCACCTCTACTTTGAACATTTGGTGCATCAACCACACAAATGATATGTTGTCGGGGCAGGCAGCATTCATCCCTCCATGACATTGGAGGCCAGGAAAAGACATTGTTGCGCGATCTTTTCTTGAAATTTACTAGCACATCAAAATGTTCATCTGATCTGTCCTTAATCTGTCCAACATACCAATTGGCATCGTTACATACAGGCAATGTATCTGCCAGGCTGGCAATCTTGCCACCGCAAACCGCTGCCAGCATGATAGACCTTACTCCTGACTCTATATTTCTAATACTAACTGAGGACACACAGTACAAGTAGAAAAAAAATCTATAAATTTAATGGAAATGTACGAATGTTACAACATTATGCATATTTTTTTGTATATTTTATACATGCGTTTTTCCTTAGAATTGGCAAATGTTTGTTGCATTTGGAAAATAAACCAGTTGGATACTTAAAGTGAAATTTCCAACAAATGATCTTCACATGTAAAAGAATATATTGTAAAAATCTCAAGACTGACATTAACAGCCATCCTGTGGTTTTGGAAGATTGAATAAAGGTCTTTTTCCAAAAATCGAAAAAGTATTTTATTTTGAATGCACACTGTGGGTGAGGTATCATGATTTACAAGCTTTTAACACCATGAAAGTGTTAAAATATATTAGGCAAAAACATAGAAATGATTTCAGCTCAGAATTATAAGGCACTCTCCTGCAGCAGGGCTGCAAAGTTTGGAAACAATTCTGGAATTTTTTTTTTTTTTTCTCCCCATTTTTGGAGCTCTCTGGACAATCAGGGACAAAATATTTTCATGGCAGAAATGGCAAATTAAGCAGAAGTTCTCCTGGTAAAACAAATCTCAACTCTGTAGCTTTAACAGAATGCTGCATGTGCTCCTTCGAACACGGATGAAAGTCAAATTTTCGATAAACAAAAAAATAGCTGAAAGATTTAGATAGCTGTATCTCAAACTATTGCTTAGATTGACCTATAACTTAGTACACATTCATTTCTCAGGCAATACTACATCTATGATTTTTTTCAAAATTTTTTGAGCTGGTGACCTGGGGACCCCTGGTTGATTTGGCATGGAATGACCCGTTTAATTAATTAATTAAGACTTATAGTTAAGCAAACATTTTTCCAAGATAATCACTTTTAAAATAAGAATTATTATCAAAATAATTCTATTAGAAATTGCAACTTAAAACACTGAGTTTCTGTAGCATCACATCAGTGGTTGCCATGGCAACGGCTGTTGTAATGAATACATAGATAATTAGAGAAACGCAGTTACTGAGATTACTAAACCGTGTTTGGTTATAATTTCAGCTGTAATGTGAAGGAAAAAAACATTCCTAATGTTTTTCCAGGTTTCTATGTTCTAGTATTGATTTTGACCCCCAAAATCAATTTCAGCGGGAAACAGCTAATTAAATAAGCATATTTTGATTTACTCATATTCAGAGGTACGTATTGCAAAAAGAGCTCTGTGCAGACATAGATCATCACAAAATGAAGAAAACTGCCAAACATGAAGTTTCTCAGTTGCTGAGAAATCTGTATTTTTTACCACCTTAAAAGGCACCAGCCTCATAAGTAACCCCCTCTTCTTCAATCTGTTTCATCCCTAGTTTTACGTGCTTGTCGAGTGTCTATTTGTTTCTTTTTTTCAAGTTCTAGTGCGCGTTTTTCACTCCGTTTCACACGTTTTCTGTCCATTTTGTGATAGCCTTTCATTGAGTGTGCCCCTGCCTTTATGCCAAGTTTCATGAGAATGGAGGTAATTCCTCGTTGGCCATCATTGAAAGTCACCACACTCATAGCTGTTCCAGCCTTGAAGACAGTGTTCGTGACGAATGTTTCCTTCGGAACACGACTCCATATTATTATTATTTATTATCCATACTGTTTGAAGGACCACTTCATGTTCTTACCTCAAAACTAAAATTTTCAACCAAAATTGGAATTTTGCTTAGCTATAGGTGCCCTTAATAAGCAGTATGCTCCACTGCACGAAGAGACTAGGATCATTCTTTCATCTGTAAGGTAACATCAGGCTTGACGCAACACTGCTTTCCCTGCATTGTCAAACAAAATGGACCAAATGTATACATAGATATAAATGTACTGATTTCTTACATATAAAAATAATGGTATCCAACGACAGATCGGCCCATTATCGCTGACACCTGATTTAGCCGTTTGAGTGAGTATTGGACCGATATCCAACGCAAGTATCAGTGTCGGTGCAACTGTAGAGGTGAATAACAACCACTCTTGGACAGCCAGGCACATGCAGCGGCAAAAGCTAATTGTACACTGACTGTTACCCTCCCACAGCATAGGCAGTGTGTGACTGGCAGTCTGACTGTATAGTATAAACGCGTAGGCCAATCACTGCGCGAGTCGGAGGAACCATATGCCACAGCCTCTTTCTCCTGAGTGAACTGCAGTGGACTAAACAGGGGCGCGTTTCCCAAAAGAGTACTTGCTAACTAAGTTAGCAACTTACATAGCACGTCCATTCACAGTCAATGGGCCCAACTATGTAAGTTAGCATCTGTGATTTTGGGAAACGCACCCCAGGTCGGTTGTGTTCGTGGGGGGCCCCCCAAACCCCATAAAAAACCCCCAAGATCGCAGATCACACGTGTATGCGTGACCACAACATTCCAGCTTCTTCAGGGGATTACTGAGTGTGCAGGGCACAAGTAACAGAAAATACTGCCCCCTACTGTTCTGTGTAGAATAAGAAATGACAGGTTGTCACCACATAATTGTGCTCTAAATAATAAACAGCAGCGCATTCTGGTGGCAGAATTAACGGCAAAAATGACAGAACGACAGTCTGAACTCAGGAAGATGGCAAAGCAGAACACTCCAGAGAGGCATTTCACAAATCAGGATTACAAAGTCAGGATTGCAAGTTAGCCGGAGTGAAAAACCTGGAGCAAACCCTTTTTACCACAGTCGATATTCTTGATGTGGGATTTCCATGTTTTACCCACAGATAACTCCGTAACCCGCTTTCTGAAGCGGGGTTGGGTTACCCAGCGCTGAGCTCACCTGTAGGCCCCCCCGTTGAGTTCGGGGTGCAGGGTGGCGGGGTCCACAGTGGCCCACTGAGACGCTGCCATCAGATACTCCTTATTCACACAGTTCTTCAGGCTGTCCGGGATTCGGCCTGAGGGACAATAAATCAGACCAGTGACGCCAGTCAGATTACACACACCTGAGAAGCCCAATTTATCATTTGTCAAATGAACCCCCCAGCTGATTCAACAAACAGACATTTTGTTTACATTGCAACTTTGGCAAAAAAAAGGCCCCCATGTATACCTGTAAAAGGAGAAAACCCTACCCCACTATATACCTGTACACGAGTGAGCCCCACCCCACTGTATACTGTACAGGTGCAAGCCCCTCCCCTCAGTATACCTGTACAGGTGCAAGCCCCTCCCCTCGTACCTGTGATTGCGCGGCGCACCTCCCTGGCCGCCTCCTCTCGAGCCTCGATGGATGCCTGCTCACTGTACCAGGACGTGTGAGGGGTACAGATCAGATTTGGGGCGTCTTTCAGAGCACCCTGCGAAAAACTGAGGGAGAGCAAGGAAGGAGTGAAATTAGAGAATAGGGCAGGGAGTGTGTGTGTATGTGTGTGTGTGTGTGTGTGTGTGTGTCCGTGTTCAAATGTGTGGGTGTGTCTGTGTGTATGCGTATGTTTTTGCTATTAAAGGTGTAAATTGACGAACAGTAAAAAGTATATGGGTCAATGACAAATAAGCCTTTTAAAAATGTTTTTTTAAATAAATCTTAAAAAATGTACAGAATACATTTATTTGAAGTTGGAAAAGTGTGTTTAAACAAGTCTTAATGGTTGCACAACATTTACAGGGTTTTAGTACAGTTTTAGACTGTATTTGCAATATCACCAGCCAAAAAATGTCAGGTGGCGCAACCAAAGGTTTCTTGAAAAAAAAAAAAACAAAACAAAAAAAAAAAAAAAAAAAACACACACTTCCTTTTTTTTTTTTTTTTAAGTGATTTTTTTAGTAAGTATACCTGAGAGTGTCAGGGGGTGGGTATTTTGGTTTTCCAAACAATTTAAGAGCAAATAAACTATTAAACTTTGTTTATTTGAAAGGTTTTCCAATATAAAATTATGCCCCCATATTAATATTATATTAATTCATATTTTAAATTACATATTTAATACATTTCACATGTCCTAACTTCCTTGGACGGTTGCGCCACCTGACATTTTGAGGGTTTGAGATGGCAAAACATAAAATATATATCATTTTTATGATAAACTGGAAATATGTTCAAATTAAACAGGTTTTATAGAACAAAATGATGCTAATTATGAATCACATAAAAATTATTTTAAACCCAATTAGTGCACTCGGACAATGACATGTCATTGACCCAAATATTTTGTATATAATTATTCAGAAATATGCCAGTTTGGTTGAGAATTAGTACTCGGGTTGGTGGTCTTGGGAGTAAATGAATACGAGTAAATGCTAGCTGTAAATATTTTGGTATACACACACAGGTGTAAGTGCTGGGTGTAAATACTTCGGTGTAAACACACAGGAGTAAGTGCTGGGTGTAAATACTTCGGTATAAACACACAGGTGTAGGTGCTGGGTGTAAATATTTCAGTATAAACACACAGGAGTAAGTGCTGGGCGTAAAAACTTCAGTATAAACACACAGGTGTAAGTGCTGGGTGTAAATACTTCAGTATAAACACACAGGTGTAGGTGCTGGTTGTAAATATTTCAGTATAAACACACAGGTGTAGGTGCTGGGTGTAAATATTTCAGTATAAACACACAGGTGTAGGTGCTGGGTGTAAATACTTCAGTATAAACACACAGGTGTAGGTGCTGGTTGTAAATATTTCAGTATAAACACACAGGTGTAGGTGCTGGGTGTAAATATTTCAGTAAAACACACAGGTGTAGGTGCTGGGTGTAAATATTTCAGTATAAACACACAGGTGTAGGTGCTGGGTGTAAATACTTCAGTATAAACACACAGGTGTAGGTGCTGGGTGTAAATACTTCAGTATAAACACACAGGTGTAGGTGCTGGTTGTAAATATTTCAGTATAAACACACAGGAGTAAGTGCTGGGTGTAAATACTTCAGTATAAACACACAGGTGTAGGTGCTGGTTGTAAATATTTCGGTATAAACACACAGGAGTAAGTGCTGGGTGCAAATACTTCAGTATAAACACACAGGTGTAGGTGCTGGGTGTAAATACTTATAAACACACAGGTATAAACACACAGGTGTAAGTGCTGGGTGCAAATACTTCAGGTGTAGTAAGTGCTGGGTGTAAATACTTCAGTATAAACACACAGGTGTAGGTGCTGGGTGTAAATACTTCAGTATAAACACACAGGTGTAAGTGCTGGGTGTAAATACTTCAGTATAAACACACAGGTGTAAGTGCTGGGTGTAATATGTAGGTGCTGGGTGTAAATTCACACAGGTATAAACACACACAGGTGTAGGTGCTGGGTGTAAATACTTCAGTATAAACACACAGGTGTAAGTGCTGGGTGTAAATACTTCAGTATAAACACACAGGTGTAGGTGCTGGGTGTAAATACTTCAGTATAAACACACAGGAGTAAGTGCTGGGTGTAAATACTTCAGTATAAACACACAGGTGTAGGTGCTGGGTGTAAATACTTCGGTATAAACACACAGGTGTAGGTGCTGGGTGTAAATATTCAGGTATAAACACATAAACACACACACAGGTGGGGTGCTGGTAAATGCTTCAGTAAAACAAAGGTGTAGGTGCTGGGTGTAAAAATAAACACACAGGTGTAGGTGCTGGGTGTAAATACTTCCAGTATAAACACACAGGTATAAATACTTCAGTATAAACACACAGGTGTAAGGGTGTAAATATTTCAGTATAAACACACAGCTGGGTGTAAATACTTCAGTATAAACACACAGGGTGTAGGTGCTGGGTGTAAATACTTCAGTATAAACACACAGGTGTAGGTGCTGGTTGTAAATATTTCAGTATAAACACACAGGTGTAAGTGCTGGTGCTGGGTGTAAACACACAGGTAAGTTCAGTATAAAAACACACAGGTGTAGGGTGTAAATACTTCAGTATAAAACACACAGGTGTAGGCTGGGTGTAAATACACAGGTGTAGGTTCAGTATAAACACACAGGTGTAAAATACTTCAGTATAAACACACAGGTGTAGGTGCTGGGTGTAAATAAACACACAGGTGTAGGTGCTGGGTGTAAATACTTCAGTATAAACACACAGGTGTAGGTGCTGGGTGTAAATACTTCAGTATAAACACACAGGTGTAAACACACAGGTGTAGGTGCTGGGTGTAAATACTTCAGTATAAACACACAGGTGTAGGTGTAAATACTGTAGGTGTAAAATACTTCAGTATAAACACACAGGTGTAAGTGCTGGGTGTAAATACTGGGTGCTGGGTGTAAAATGTAAGTGCTGGGTGTAAATAATAAACACACAGGTGTAGGTGCTGGGTGTAAATACAGGTGTTCAGTATAAACACACAGGTGTAGGTGCTGGGTGTAAATACTTCAGTATAAACACACAGGTGTAAGTGCTGGGTGTAAATACTTCAGTATAAACACACAGGTGTAGGTGCTGGGTGTAAATACTTCAGTATAAACACACAGGTGTAGGTGCTGGGTAAATATTTCAAACACAGGTGTAGGTGCTGGGTAAATACTAATAAACACACAGGTGTAAGTGCTGGGTAAAATTTGATAGGGATCATATAAACACATGACATGTGTTTGGTGCTGATGAACAATATATTGGATAAATGACATGCAGTCAGACACAAAACACACTTGCAAGTGCATTTAATGACATAAAATGCGCGTGCATAAAACACACAGGTTTCACCTCTGACATGTAAAGTGAAAACGGACAGTGTTCGCTTGATGTTTCATTACCACAGTTAAGGTCAATAACGGTATGGCCTCCCTAGCTTGAATGACAGCTTGACAACGTCATAAATCAGAACCCGGATGCTTGCAATTGGAATGTTGTTCCATTCTTCAACAAGGGCATTTCCGAGCACAGGTTGTGGGTTGTGCCCTGGGTGTAAATGCAGCATGTTATAAACACACAGGTGTTAGGTCCGCTGGGTGTAAAGTCCACGCAGACAATTGTCACACAGGTTGATTCACCACCCCTGCTGGGGACGGGTGTAAATACATCAGGATAAATCAGAGCCAACAGCACCTGCGTATGGTCTTAAACATTGAGGATCTCATCCCTGTACCGCACACCCTGTCATCGCCCCTCTCCCCATGACATGCAGGTCCGTTCTGCCGTTCCTGCTTATTCCTCCCCAGACCATAAATCCGCCACCACAACGGTCGTGTTTTGTTGATGTAGGCATCATTAAATCGCCACACGTTGTCTATAAACACACCCGTGTAGGTGTCAGTAAAGTCCAATAATATCGGAACTCATCAGTAAAAGAACACACAATCGTAGTGTGTCCATGTTACATGATGTGAGCCCAATCCAAACGTCATAAACACACAGGAGTCAGTGGGATTGAACACATGGCCTTCTTTGAGTTGAGGCGGCATAAAGACCGTGTCGGAGTATACCCCTGACCCCCGAGGGTGTGAAGGTCATTTCAGTGGTGGCTGTCCACAAAGGATGACGCCGTGCCTGAAGTGTGAGAAAGTGGTCTTGTCGTTGTGTATCGATCTCTGAAACCACACCCATGACGGTGTGCTGCTGTACCAAATGTTTGATGCCGGTTCCACGTGTTCACAACGCTTTGGCTAACGTTATAAACGTGGCACAGGAGAAGCCAGAGTCAAGCTTCGATGCAAATTACTTGAATAAACACACAAGACGTTGAGGAGACATTGTTATTGCTAAATGTAATGCAAAAAAATTTGGGAACTAAATTTTCACAACAAGCAACACACACGCCTGAGTTGAAATGGTGAAGTGTTAGTCAAAAGCCAAAATGTGAGGCTGCACGCTCATTTAATGTCATAAACACACAATGTGTTTTGTGTCTGACTGCATGTCATTTATCCAATATATTGTTCATCAGTGGCAGTTACCAAATCACAGGTTCACAAAAAATTCTATGATCCCGATCAAATTTTGAGTATAAAACACACAGGTGTAAGTGCTGGGTGTAAATACTTCAGTATAAACACACAGGTGTAAGTGCTGGGTGTAAATACTTTCAAACACACAGGTGTAGGTGCTGGGTGTAAATACTTCAGTATAAACACACAGGTGTAAATGCACACAGGTGTAGGTGCTGGGTGTAAATTCAGCATAAACACAGGTGTAGGTGCTGGGTAAATATTTCAGTATAAACACACAGGTGTAGGTGCTGGGTGTAAATACTTCAGTATAAACACACAGGTGTAAATACTGCATAAACACACAGGTGTAAATACTTTTCAGTATAAACACACAGGTGTAGGTGCTGGGTGTAAATGCTTCAGTATAAACACACAGGTGTAGGTGCTGGGGTGTAAATACTTCAGTATAAACACACAGGTGTAGGTGCTGGGGTGTAAATATTTCAGTATAAACACACAGGTGTAGGTGCTGGGTGTAAATATTTCACAGGTGTAGGTGCTGGGTGTAAATACTTCACACACAACACACAGGTGTAGGTGTGGTGTAAGTGCTGGTGTGTAAATACTTCAGTATAAACACACAGGAGTAAGTGCTTGTAAATACTTCATAAACACACAGGTGTAAGTGCTGGTGTAAATATTTCAGTATAAACACACAGGAGTAAGTGCTGGGTGTAAATACTTCAGTATAAACACACAGGTGTAGGTGCTGGGTGTAAATACTTCAGTATAAACACACAGGTGTAGGTGCTGGGTGTAAATACTTCAGTATAAACACACAGGTGTAGGTGCTGGGTGTAAATACATAAACACACAGGTGTAGGTGCTGGGTGTAAATACTTCAGTATAAACACACAGGTGTAGGTGCTGGGTGTAAATACTTCAGTATAAACACACAGGTGTAGGTGCTGGGGGTGTAAATACTTCCAGTATAAACACACAGGTGTAGGTGCTGGGTGTAAATACTTCCGTATAAACACACAGGTGTAGGTGCTGGGTGTAAATACTTCAGTATAAACACACAGGTGTAGGTGCTGGGTGTAAATACTTCAGTATAAACACACAGGTGTAGGTGCTGGGTGTAAATACTTCAGTATAAACACACAGGTGTAGGTGCTGGGTGTAAATACTTCAGTATAAACACACAGGTGTAAATACTTCAGTATAAACACACAGGTGTAGGTGCTGGGTGTAAATACTTCAGTATAAACACACAGGTGTAGGTGCTGGGTGTAAATACTTCAGTATAAACACACAGGAGTAAGTGCTGGGTGTAAATACTTCAGTATAAACACACAGGTGTAAGTGCTGGGTGTAAATATTTCAGTATAAACAAATACTTCAGTATAAACACAGGTGTAGGTGCTAAGTGTAAATACTTCAGTATAAACACACAGGTGTAAGTGCTGGGTGTAAATACTTCAGTATAAACACACAGGTGTAAGTGCTGGGTGTAAATACTTCAGTATAAACACACAGGTGTAGGTGCTGGGTGTAAATACTTCAGTATAAACACACAGGTGTAGGTGCTGGGTGTAAATATCTTCATAAAAAACACACAGGGTAGGTGCTGGGTGTAAATACTTCAGTATAAACACACAGGTGTAGGTGCTGGTGTAAATACTTCAGTATAAACACACAGGTGTAGGTGCAGTATAAACACACAGGTGTAAGTGCTGGGTGTAAATACTTCAGTATAAACACACAGGTGTAAATGCTGGGTGTAAATACTTCAGTATAAACACACAGGTGTAAGTGCACAGGTAAGTGCTAGGTGTAAATCAGTATAAACACACAGGTGTAAGTGCTGGGTGTAAATACTTCAGTATAAACACACAGGAGTAAGTGCTGGGTGTAAATACTTCAGCATAAACACACAGGTGTAAGTGCTGGGTGTAAATACTTCAGTATAAACACACAGGTGTAAGTGCTGGGTGTAAATACTTCAGCATAAACACACAGGAGTAAGTGCTGGGTGTAAATACTTCTGCATAAACACACAGGTGTAAGTGCTGGGTGTAAATACTTCAGTATAAACACACAGGAGTAAGTGCTGGGTGTAAATACTTCTGCATAAACACACAGGTGTAGGTGCTGGGTGTAAATACTTCAGTATAAACACACAGGTGTAGGTGCTGGGTGTAAATACTTCAGTATAAACACACAGGTGTAGGTGCTGGGTGTAAATACTTCAGTATAAACACACAGGTGTAAGTGCTGGGTGTAAATACTTCAGTATAAACACACAGGTGTAAGTGCTGCTGTAAATGCTTCCCGGGTAAAATACTTCAGTATAAACACACAGGAGTATAAACATAAACACACAGGTGTAAGTGCTGGGTGTAAATACTTCAGTATAAACACACAGGTGTAAGTGCTGGGTGTAAATACTTCAGTATAAACACACAGGTGTAAGTGCTGGGTGTAAATACTTCTGCATAAACACACAGGTGTAGGTGCAGGGTGTAAATGCTTCGGTGTAAACACACAGGTGTAGGTGCTGGGTGTAAATACTTCGGTATAAACACACAGGTGTAAGTGCTGGTGTAATGCTGGGTGTAAATACTTCCAGTATAAACACACAGGAGTAAGTGCTGGGTGTAAATGTTTCGTATAAACACACAGGTGTAAGTGCTGGGTGTAAATACTTCAGTATAAACACACAGGTGTAAGTGCTGGGTGTAAATATTTCAGTATAAACACACAGGTGTAAGTGCTGGGTGTAAATACTTCAGTATAAACACACAGGTGTAAGTGCTGGGTGTAAATACTTCAGTATAAACACACAGGTGTAGTGCTGGGTGTAAATGTTGCATAAAACACACAGGTGTAGGTGCTGGGTGTAAATGCTTCGTATAAAACACACAGGTGTAGGTGCTGGGTGTAAATGCTTCGGTATAAACACACAGGTGTAAGTGCTGGGTGTAAATACTTCAGTATAAACACACAGGTGTAGGTGCTGGGTGTAAATACTTCAGTATAAACACACAGGTGTAGGTGCTGGGTGTAAATACTTCAGTATAAACACACAGGAGTAAGTGCTGGGTGTAAACATACTGCATAAACACACAGGTGTAAGTGCTGGGTGTAAATACTTCAGTATAAACACACAGGTGTAAGTGCTGGGTGTAAATACTTCAGTATAAACACACAGGTGTAAGTGCTGGGTGTAAATACTTCTGTATAAACACACAGGTGTAAGTGCTGGGTGTAAATGCTTCGGTATAAACACACAGGTGTAAGTGCTGGGTGTAAATGCTTCGGTATAAACACACAGGTGTAGGTGCTGGGTGTAAATACTTCTGTATAAACACACAGGTGTAGGTGCTGGGTGTAAATGTTTCTGTATAAACACACAGGTGTAAGTGCTGGGTGTAAATACTTCAGTATAAACACACAGGTGTAAGTGCTGGGTGTAAATACTTCAGTATAAACACACAGGTGTAAGTGCTGGGTGTAAATACTTCAGTATAAACACACAGGTGTAAGTGCTGGGTGTGGGACTCACCTGAAGGGCTCCGTCTCATGCACGTCCAGAGCAGCTCCCCTTATCCTCCCCTCCTTCAGCGCCTGAGCCAGGGCTTTCTCATCCACCAAACCCCCCCTCGCCGTGTTCACCAGGAACGCACCCTGCCGCATCTACACACCGCGCAGACACACGCATTAACATCACATACACTCATACAGATATACAATATACACATACAAACAGTACAGTCATACAGATCAACATTGTGTATATGCACACATAGACACACACCCACACACACACACACACACACACACACACACGACAGTCATACGGAATAACACTATACACACACAGTACTGTCAAACAGATTAACATGATGTACATATGTACATACACAGCAGAGTCATACAGATGAACATTTTACTCAATCAGAAAGATAAACATTAAATACAAACACACAAAACAATTACATGGTTAAACATTATATAAATACATAAAACAGTCATACAGATTAATATTATATACATGCACACAGGGGACTAACATAAATTAACACTCATCCATCAACCCTAGAGTCCTAAGACTGAGAGTCATGACAACTCAAGAACAGGAGCCATTTCCTTTCCATTGCGCAAAACTGAGCCATTTCGCAGTGGAAATCACTTTTCCCAATATTTTCTCAGAAGGGAAACAAATTTAGAGCAAAAAAAACAACACAACAGCTGGCAATGGTATTGACAAGCATAAGAGGGGCAAATATTCAGACATGAGAAAAGAGAAAACAGGGTAAAAATGAGCAATGAACAGGAGGGATGCAATACATTTCACTCTCTTCTTTAAAAGCACCACGTCACATTTTAGGCAGTTTCTCTCTGTGAGAAGCAAGGATCTCTTCATGTGCAGTTTTCTCCATCTTTGTTTACAGTTCTATAGTTTGACTGATATACATTTCATGACTATTACACAATCATCTGATGGAGACCTTTTACAAGCTCGCAACATGCAAGGAACAGGAACAGTTCTGAAGATGAGAAAATGAAACATTCATTCCAAACAATAGGGGTATCTGATGGCAATGTAAAGCGGTGAAAATACTCTTAATATAGTACTCACTTTAACTGAAATTGATTTTTTTTAGGCAGTTTTTTAGGTATTTAAAATACAATTTTGTTCCTGGCCCTCCACAGTAGTACATTACTGAGCTTCTTGCCATTATCTGCTACAGTGAACTGGGGAAGTTTTGATCGCCAATCGTGAGTAATACACTGAATGCGAATAAGCAATTCACACAATGTCACTAAAAAAAATCTAAAATAACCCTTCAAGGTGCTGGCTAGCCAAAATAAATGCTTGCTGGTTTCTGAATTCCACTTTTTTTTTTTGTTACAGATGGAAGACAATGATAGGAACAAACCATGCAAGTGGCTTAATCGCAGCTTATCATTATAAATACAGCCCCAGGGTTCTGTCCAGGACGCTAGGAGTGCTGGACGGAAAATTTCTGCCATCTCCTAACCTGACTATCCGCTATTCAAACATTTCTAATGAAGCTTAACAAATCTGAGCAATTCATAAAACTTTTCACAATTCATAAGTAAGTTAATTACATGATATGTTGCATCATTAACGACTGTTAGAATAATTATTTGGCAGTGGCGGAACCAGAACTGGGAATCGGAGGGCACAGAACATCCGTTTAAAACAATTATTCTTCCTGACCTGTTCTCGGTCATTTTCATAATTAACAGAAAATTCACAACGAGAGCACTCCACACTTAACAGGTGCTGCTTGTTCTCCCTGTTTAGATAAGACGACAATCATTCATCTGGACGCAAATTTGCTGCATTTAAATCAGCGTTATTCAGAATTGCATTCCAGACAACTCTCAGGTATATGGCTTGAGTCTCACGCTTTTTCAATATCCATGACGACCAGCGCAGACGATTCCCGCGAACTGGCCATACCAGGGAGCGGGTCGAAAATGAAAGTTCGCTACTCTGACAATAACAGAAGGGAGGGGAGCGTATTTCGGGTCATTTATGCTTTGTTTCTTGCGGTTATATTGGACACTGGATGCACACATTTTAACTGATCTTTGAAAAAATAGTGCCAATCTGGAAAAGCTGAGTGGTGGTCGGTGGCCTCAGAGCGCTGGTCAGGGCTGACCAGCATCGGCAGAACCTTGCAGTCCCCATCATCGAACAGTCACTGAGGCTTAGTGACCGTTAGGTGGATGGTCAAATGTATTTCATGAGTAGCTCTTCTTGGGATGACCCGCAACATCAATCTTGGGGAGCTGTATTGTACCACACCAGTTTTGTCAGAAATGGAGACAAAACGTGCACCTGGCGTTGATCAAAATTAATGACAAGACGACGGACCTGCCTCACAAAGAAACAATGACTTTGAGGCTGGATTCAATCTTTCACAATGGACGTTAATAGCCCATATTTTAGCTCTTTCAAGATCAGCAGGGAATTTGAACATTTCTAGCCTTTCTCCGACCCACTACTAAGCCATTGGCACAGCAGCCCATCGTATTAACAAATTTTGAATACATATATTCAAAATTCTGAGCTCATTCGCAAATGAACTCATTCACTTTGAGATAGTGCCCAATAACGCGATGGAAACAAAATGACTCCCTGTCCAGATTTTCTAGAACCCTCATGTCGTTACTATCGAGAACCTCTAATCAGCTGCCCCTCGCCGCGTCGCAGTTTAACATGATATACATAAACACACACAACCATCGCCATACAGTTAACCATTGCGCATCGACACACACATGTGCAAACACCCGTTTGATGATGAAGTCATTGAGGAGGAGGTGATTGTGTTTGTTCAGACTACAGTGCAGAGACACACACACACACACACACACATGCACGCACGCGCACACACACACACACACACACACACACACAGACAGACACACACACACCTGTTTGATGGTGAAGTCATTGATGAGGTGGTGGTTGTGTTCGTTCAGACTACAGTGCAGAGAACACACACACACACACACACACACACAGAAACACACACACACACACACACACACACACAAACACACACACACACACACACACACACAGACACACACACACCTGTTTGATGGTGAAGTCATTGAAGAGGAGGTGATTGTGTTTGTTCAGACTACAGTGCAGAGAACACACACACACACACAGAAACACATGCATGCACACACACACACACACACACACACACACACACACACACACACACCTGTTTGATGGTGAAGTCATTGATGAGGTGGTGGTTGTGTTCGTTCAGGCTGCAGTGCAGAGAACACACACACACACACACACACACACAGACACACACACACCTGTTTGATGGTGAAGTCATTGAAGAGGAGGTGATTGTGTTTGTTCAGACTACACTGCAGAGAACACACACACACACACACACACACAGAAACACATGCACGCACACACACACACACACACACACACACACACACACACACACACACCTGTTTGATGGTGAAGTCATTGATGAGGTGGTGGTTGTGTTCGTTCAGGCTGCAGTGCAGAGAGACGCAGTCCGAGTGAATCAGCAGGTCCTGTAAGGTGCTCATCCTCTGTAGCCCGAGAGATCGCTCCACTCCGTCCGGCAGGTACGGGTCGTAAAAGATCACCCCAAACCCAAATGCCTTGGCCCTCAGTGCTACCGCCTGACCCACTCGGCCTGAAAGAGGGCAAAGGGATGGAGGTCACATGGTGCGCGGTCACAGGTGACAAAGACAGAATACCACTGGCTACGAGCAGCAGGTTATATCAGAAATGCATTTTCCTCTAGTTACGTTACAGATATTTAAGTGATCAGGCCCAATAGGGGCCAATCCCGCTGGCGCAACTTGGAGTTAAAGGGCCTTATTCAGGGGCCCCAACAGCTGCACTGATCTTCCTGCATCTCCACAGAGGATTAAATACGCCAACTTTTCACATCTGAACCGAGCAATGTACTCTTCCCAGCCTCCTGCAAATACTTAATTTACAGTAAATGACTGTTAGCTTAGCCGCTAGTCTGCACCAATTCAAAATAATGAACAACATGACACACTGGACTACTGTAGAGCTGTGATTCAAAGCAGCCACAGATTACGGCCGCCGGGCAAACTATACGCAGATTGGAGTATAGGCAGGTATTTTATGGCAGCGGTAACAGGGCAAACACAGTGATTCAAGCCTGTGGAGGGTTAGAACGGTGGAGCTGAGAGATTGATGAGCCATTTTGGCAGCTGAGGATATTGCAATACTGCCATTCTGTAAAGCATCTTTGAGACAGTTCCTCTGTCAAAAGAGCAACATAAATGAGACTGACTGCAGAGGTGCAGCCTGCCAGGTCATGTAGGAGGCAGAGACTCATGTACAAGCCCAGGTTCCATGCAGGAGCCAAATATTATGTAGTTCCTCAGTAAACCTAGCAAGGGCGGAACAGCCTGTTATCGATTCCGCGATGGAGGACGCTTCTTGAAACAGTTAGGCAGCAGAAATTCGGCACTGACTTACTCAAAGCAATGCATCACAGTGAGCACCACAATTCAACAGACAGGGACAGATTTCTAGTCATTTTGGTTCTGTTAATCGAGTCAATCGCCAGACCTGAATGCAACTGAACATGCACTTTACACGCGGAGGTGGTGACTGCAGCAGGCAAAAAGTCCCAGAAACAAGCAGGAACTGAGGTTGGCTGCAGTACAGGCCGGGCAGAGCATCATCAGGGGAGGACGCTCAGCGATTGGTGATGTCTGTGTGTCACAGCCTTCCTACAGTCAGTGCACGCAAAGGATGTGTAACCAAATGTTAAAAATGATCATTTTATTCCACATTATATTGAACTATAGACCATTTTTTTCTGTGCTGGAAAAGCTACTGTAGACAGGTCAGATAAGTTCACATGATAAATATAGGACAATTCATCAAACTTATAAAAAGTCCATTATAATCATTCAAAGTGACTTCAAGGAAGGAAGACCTGAAAATAAACCCAAAACTGAGGAGACCACAGTAACGGCTCAATGCAGGTCAAAAACTGCTCTCTACAGGGTGTATCAAAAAAAAAGTTTACACTTCGAAAAATGTCCCCGAAATTGATATAATATCATTTTCCAAAAATCTATTATGATGTGTTGACGGACCATGCCCTCATGCTCCTACTGACTCCTTGTTAATCGCCTGCTGTTCCGCATGAGTGAACACGGATTGTTTATTTTCACCCGATTTAAACTGGCTTGCGCACAGAAATGAGAGGGTTAAAAACGAAACAAACACAATGGTTGGCAATTTTAGACATTTAATTTTTTCCTCACAAATTTTCACGAAAATTGGATAAACCCGTTGTCCGCTATCAGCCCACTAACATCAGACTCACGTTTTGCTATTCTCAGCACACTTACAACAGCATGACTGTACTTAAGCCCATGATTCAAGGAACATTGCATTCAAATTTCAGTCTTCGACGTGGGCTCCATTCCTTTGTACACAGACCTCTGCTCTCTGCAGCATGTCATAAACAGACCGTCGGACCACTGCAGGATCCTGCCTCAAGATGGCAAACTCGGCAATCTGAGTCTGAAGTTGGCGGGCTGGTAGCCTAGTAATGCCTCACCACTGACTTTATGCCATGTATTGAAACACAGACATTAAATAGCTTCTGCCTTTTTATTCATTGTCGTGCCTATATACATCTGCCTCAATTCATCTAAAATATTATTCCAAAGGTAATAGGGAACCTGTAGAGCTAAAAATTTAGATAGCAGCACCAGTATAGTAAGGAGCAAGTCCAATTCATTTTCCATTAAAATTAAATTTTGTTGATTATCTCAAGAAACACACCCACAATTGAATTAAGACTCATTCCAATCACACTCTTGGCCTGATTTCCCCATGTAGAGTGAATGTGGCTAACAGTTTTTGGACCTGGTTAGCCACAGTGCTAACAGACTTTTGATGTGGCTAAAGAAATGAAGAGTCAGGTAGCCACAGTGGCTAACACATATTTCAGGCTCGTCGGCCCCTGGTCAGGTAGAGAGTCCTCCTCTCGGGCTGCACTGAACTTACCGGGCCTAAATTGAAGCATAAACAAGCATCCTTCCACGAAACAGCCGAGAGCTTGGTCATAAACTGCCCCAAATAACAAACTAGACAAGTTTCCTGTACTTTTCCTGAAGTCAACTTCAAGCGCTTTCAAGCATCTTTAAGGTGCATTCTCTGGCTTCTCCTTATAGCTGTGGTAAATTATATATTTATCAGACTACTTAGACAGCAATGCATAATAAAAGTTATGCAATTAACGGTACAATTTCAAGCAGTGTATTAAAAGATCTAAGTACTTTCCAAACCTTGAGAAAGCTAAATTAAAATACAAGCATTTTCCACAAATGACCAGTGGCTGTAGGAACCCTAACAGAGGTGTGACACATGATCGCTACAGGTATCATACAGAACTACAGCAGGAGGCTGATGGAGAGCCGTCGGTCACGTGAAACCAGTTTCTGACCGTGAGCGACTCTTCAATCAGTGACAGCTGTGCTTGTGACTGCTCTTTATGTCAACAGCTACACTTCACTGCTTTACCCAGCAGTACAATAAAGATTTTCACCAAACAGCTGACGCAGCTGAAACGACAAGAATAATACAGTGGTCCCCGTGACCAGAGTGGTTCATTTCCGGCACAGTTTCGATTACATCATTTTTCCGTGACACCACAGACGGATAATCTGTAAGCAGCGCTACGCCCCTGCCCCCGCGCCCTCACCGAGGCCGATGATCCCGAGCGTCTCTCCCCGGATTCTCGCCGCACCCCCGGCCACCTCCCGGATCTGCTCCACGCTGGAGGCGCGCGTCCCCTCCCTCAGGGCCTGGTGCATCCAGGTCACCCGCCGGTACAGATTCAGGATCAGGCACAGAGCAGTGTCGGCCGTCTCCTCCACCGACGAGGCCGGGACGTTACACACTGCTATGCCTGGGGTGGCCACAAGGGGGAAACAGAGGTAGGACAATGAGAAGAGGGAGGTGTTATTGTAACATTTCTCAACAACAATATTAGATTATTTTTAACTGTAGTACTATTATATTATTTTACATATTTCTATTACCCATCTTCTGCCAAATTTTTTTTTGTATTTTATGTAAATAAAGGAAACTGACTCGAGAGAGAGAGACACTAACAGGCTACAGTTAAATGTCACCTGGAGCGGAGTGCACCAACTGGGCATGCGCTAAGGTGTAAAGTATCCTCAGACTTCTGGTTATGGCTAGTATACCACTTAGACTTAAGCCCTGTTATGTGCTGTGCCTGGGTGTAACTTCTACACCCAGTATAGAGCAAGTGTAAGTTTGAAAGTCAAAGTAGTACACATGGCAAAAAAAAAAAAAAAGGGGAAAATTAACCAGGGGCGTTCCATTTTGGCCATGTTTGGCCACTGCGCCCGCTTGGCCAAACTTGGCCAAAATGGAACGCCCCCTATTGGCCAAAGTATCGGTCCGATTCAGCTCAAAATCGAACTTGGTCTAGACCTTATGACCAAATATACACATGAAATATGAAAAGGATCGGACAAAAACTGAAGACGCTGGAGTGCAGACAAGCCAAAAGTTTACGCACGCACGCAAGCACAGACGCATAACAGACCACCACTAAAGACCCGAGCATAGCATAAGCCCCTTGGGCATTTCGGTCAAGTGGGCTAAAAATTGTGATAGCAGCACATCTTGATTATAACATAAATAATGAAAGGGCATTCAAATAACAAGGAGCTGTCTGCGATTTGACAAACCCGCAGGACTTTTATTCAGACAGTAAACTGATCAAGAGGTTTCACTTTGGTTAGCAAGCCCTGTTCATATTAATCCATGAGTCCTCCCCTCAGCAACAGTATCAGACAGAAACAATTGAACTGTCTGCTGATGTTAATAGTTTTGTTAATGTTGTTTGATTTAGCTGTGAGAATGTTGAAATTCTCTGCGTACATCTCCATAAGTTTTATTTTTTAGTTAAATTAATTTTCCTCTTCTTTGGGTTGGCGTTATGCATAGGCTAGCAACATAACTTCGTTAGCAAGCTAGTTCAAATACAGAAGTTGGTACATTCCCAATAAAGGGTATTGCTTTGCAACGATTTTTGTATTGAACGTTAACAAGAACTGTAAGACCAGCCGCAACTATGACAATGTTCTGTCAAGCTTGGTGCGCTCAGAGCAAGTTCAAATCACAAAGTTGGACGTGGTGACGACCAGCATCAGAGTTAAGACCTACTTTTTTTTTTTTTTTTTTTTTTAACACCCAGCTAGTGTACTCCACTCCAGCTGCACAGCAAATTAGCCACTACAAGCCATTTCAAAGTCTGTCCTTTGTGACATCACAAGGGGGTGGCACCACCCAGAATAATAAGGTAACTGATTGACTGGTTGGCTGAAGTTGATCAGTCCGTCTCGTCTCTGGGTGGTCACTTCCCCATGTGATGTCATAAAGGAAAGGTTTTTGAAATTGCTTTTAATGGCACTGCACCTGGTGACACGAAACAGAACCCAAGACAAATCAAAACAGAAATAATCAATCAAAAACATTTGTAGTCAGTCTTCATAATCAAATGACTCTTCACAGAAGCTGCAATAAACGAGGCGGCGCGCTCACCCAGCTCAGCGGCTGCCTTGATGTCCACGTTGTCGAAGCCGCTGCCGATGCGCACGATGATGCGGAGGCCCTTGAACTTGTCCAGGTCGTCCCGCGACAGAGTGATGGTGTGATAGAGCAGTGCCCCAACCGCTTCGTTCAGCACCTGCAGGACAAACGGGGGGAATCGCTGATTTCAATCCTTTTTGTGGGGAACGAGTGTGCCATTTTTGGTTTTCAAGTCTCAAATGGCGCACTCGTCCCCCACAAAAAGGATTCAAAATGACTGACAACCCAGAGGGTCAAACAAGTGTGGAACACTGAGCCACATCAGATACAGCACACTTTTCTGAGGGAGAGAAAAGTTGAGCCAAATGAATTTTTTGTTTAATTCAAGTAGGAGAAAATGTGGAGCTCCAAGTAGACATGGGATCACAGCAGAGAACCAAACCCCAGCAGGCACAAGGGAATTAAGGTTGTGATTTCTTATATAGACCCAGTGTCCCAAATACAGTATATACGGGTACCAACTGCCCCAAATACCTACTAATTTTACCTTCAATCAAAAAATTCTCAATTCGTTTTTTCACCTTGAACGGTAAATAGCCAGAGAGGCCTAAAGGTCTACATCAGGACCTCCAACTTAGGAGTGACCTCACTCTCTGAGCTAAGCCTTAGGAGCAACATCACTCTCTGAGCTAAGCCTTAGGAGCAACATCACTCTCTGAGCTAAGCCTTAGGAGCAACATCACTCTCTGAGCTCAGCCTTAGGAGCAACATCACTCTCTGAGCTAAGCCTTAGGAGCAACATCACTCTCTGAGCTCAGCCTTAGGAGTGACATTACTCTCTGAGCTAAGCCTTAGGAGTGACATCACTCTCTGAGCTCAGCCTTAGGAGCGACATCACTCTCTGAGCTCAGCCTTAGGAGTGACATCACTCTCTGAGCTCAGCCTTAGGAGCGACATCACTCTCTGAGCTCAGCCTTAGGAGCGACATCACTCTCTGAGCTCAGCCTTAGGAGCGACATCACTCTCTGAGCTCAGCCTTAGGAGCGACATCACTCTCTGAGCTCAGCCTTAGGAGCGACATCACTCTCTGAGCTCAGCCTTAGGAGCCGACATCACTCTCTGAGCTCAGCCTTAGGAGCTTCACTCTCTGAGCTCATTTATGCTTCTCTGAGCTCAGCCTTAACCGACATCACTCTCTGAGCTCAGCCTTACGAGAGCCTCTGTCAGCCTTAGAGCGTGAACCCCACCGAAGAGCCTCTGCTGGCCTGCCTAATCGACGCTGCCTCGAAAAATTTTCTAACTGCATGTCAAAGCTACGCCTGACTGCAAGGGCAACTGATTGGTCCGACTGCAAGGGCACTGATTGGTCCGACTCGAGCCTAGTGACGTGTGTGATTCAACGTCAATCAAGAAAATGACAACGGTGGCTAGTAGCTACCTAGCGCACAGAAAGCTGACGAACCTAGCTTGATGGTTTACAACAGTCGACTGGCTATCGCTTGTTATGTCGTTTTTTATTTTTATCCGCGGCTATTTGTCGCCTAATGAAAGCGATGCGGTTGCTTATAAAGCTACCGCGAAACCGATAAATGGCCAGTGAAAACAGTTCTCAGGTGAACTGGCTGCGTCTGTTTACACTTGCTTAAGCAGAAAGCTGCAGCGACGAAATATGTCGAAGGACATTCCAAACGACCGTTAATTGAAAACCCAACTCCCTGCTGCCCTTCAGAGTTTTCACTACGAAGGGAAGTGATTTTGCAGGGTATTGGATGTATGGATTATTGTTATTACCCTACGGAATGAAATACAGCCCATAACGTAACGTAAACACTCTATCAATGAGTCTCATGTGATTTTACCACAGAACCTTCGGAAACCTGACGCCACCGAGCGGTTTGACGGTGAATTGCTTCGCGGCACAGCACGACGCAAACAACCTCAACGCAGAACTTCGCAAGGTCCTCGACGGCGTCGAGGCGACGGCGTACCCTTTGCGTGGAGTCGACGCAGAAGCATAAATCCAGTTTTAGGAGTGACATCACTCTGAGCTCAGCCTTAGGAGTGACATCACTCTCTGAGCTCAGCCTTAGGAGTGACATCACACTGAGCTCAGCCTTGCAGACAGCTGTAGGTATTAGTTTAGAAAAGGAGCGATTAATGTTGTCACATGACACTGCTCAACCAAAAGCCCAGCTCAACTTCTTCCTCAGACAAAAGAAATTTAGCAATTGCTCCCAACTGTAGCCAACCAATCAGAGGGTTTTCGTTAGCCATTCAGCCTACATGCTGAGGTACATCTGACTGATGCACAGACTGATGGACAGAAAAGTCCTCCTCTACTGCAATGAGTGAAACCAACAGACGGGACCTTAGATGGGGAGAAAAAGATACCACCACAGTGGAGCAGACAGAAAGAGAGACAAGACAGACCAAAAAAGAGCAACAGACACACTGACTGAGTAACACTAAAGACAGACTAACAGACAGATGGACAGGCAGATAGGGCTGTGGTAAAGACTACAGGCAGACAGACACAAAGACAGAGACCCACACAGGACTATGGTAAGGACTACAGAGACAGACACACAGAAGGATAGACAGACAAACAGATGGGACAGCAGTAAGGACTACAGACAGACACAGAAGGACAGACAGGCAGGACTGTGGTAAGGACTACAGAGACAGACACAGAGGGACAGACAGGCAGGACTGTGGTAAGGACTACAGACAGACACGGAGGGACAGACAGGCAGGACTGTGGTAAGGACTACAGACAGACACGGAGGGACAGACAGGCGGGACTACGGTAAGGACTACAGACAGTCACCTACAGACAAGTGGCCCAGACAGTCATACCTTCTCATGGATTTCCTGAGTGGACTGCGCATCACAGAATGCCACCGTGGCCACGTCCTTCAGGATGGGCATCTCCACGGTGCAGTCGCGCCCATCCAGCAAAGCCACCAGGGGTCGAGGGTGCATCGGCCCGTTCAAGATGGGGGGGCGGATGCCTGCACATGAACCAATCAGAGGAACCCACGCTTACTTCTATTCACATGCTATGGGGGCGGGGGGGGAGGAGTTAGACAGCTTTTTCATTACAGAGGGTTCAGGGAGCAGAGAGGTAAAGTCCTGTCACTCTTTTCCTCCGCCAATCAACTCCGCCGGCAGATATCTGCAGTTAACTCTACCTCCAGGCTAACGAATTGCGCCAATTAGCTAAGAAAGGTGGGAAGAACAGAATCCTGGGAAGAAGTTTCAGTGTCTGAAGCTGGATTTTAAAATCCAGAAATGACAGTTCACAAACTTCACATCATTAAATTCAGGTATAGAAAAAAAACAAACAAACAAACAAAATCAATTCACAAGAATTACCCGATTCACATGTCCAGAGTTGGGTTAACGGACAACTGGATTACATAGCGGCCTTATGCCAGAGATAAAGAGCCCAGTCATTAGTGGATCATGGCGGTCATATATAATACTGAGTAAAACTGCTTCCTGTACAGATACAGAGTAAAACTGCTTCCTGTTCAGATACAGAGCAAAACGTCTTTCTGTTCAGATGCCGAAAAGACCTTTGTCCTTCAGATCAGCTGTTCCACTGTGGCTTGGGGGTGGGCGGGTTCCACAGTGTTTGGGAAAAGGCCCCCGGTCATCTCAGGCCAGAGGCGGGGAGGGGGGGCCCAGACAAAGCCTCGCTGGTCTCTCAGTTGTGTGCTGCTGCCAAGAGTTTTCAGGCTCTCTATGAAACCCAAGAACATCCTCATCTCTCTGTCCAACACGCTCAACCCCCCCAAAAATACCTCACAGCCTCCTTGTTCTCAAGGACACCAGTGAGGAGTCCCTGATCCATCAACAGCACGACTCCCCTCCACCCCTCCCCCCAGACAGAGGGAGGGTAAGCGAGAACACCCTGTGTGGAGGGGGGGGGTGGGCTGTGCACAGAAGGTTCCACTCATGGCCCATTTTCCCTCCATACGAGGGCCTTAAACATCTTGCGCCCCCATGTTAAGGAAAAAAACCATTTCTTTAACCAGGCCACCCCTTCATCCACAAGCAAATGCAGAGTAATCCCATTGATCAGTTATTTTCCATAAAGTCACAAGGACCCATAATTTTATGCATTACCACTGGATTTGTAGTAAAAACTAGACAGCTCGATCGGCTGCGACCACATGGGTGTAGCCCCTGAAAGCCCGCTTCTCCCCTTGGCAGTGCATTTTTCGGCCAATACTGTTGCCATGACAACCAAAATCAATAGGTGTCTGTCGTAAGTGAAGTATAGCATGTCCATACCAACTATGAAAGTAATCGCTCAAAAATTACAGCCTGGAGAGCGTCCACAAGGAAGTGTCTACGGACGTGGACGCGGCGGTGGCGGAAACGACGAGCATGAATCCATAGTAGCCGCCCGACTTCGTCCGGGGGCTACAGCTATCGAACCCTGGCCTGGCCAACTTACACCTCCAATAAAAATTTTCAGTGCAATTTTTAAGCAGCCAAACATAGAAGCAGAAGAAATGCAAACAGTTCATTTTACAAAAATATAAAACTCATAGGATCATGTAAACAGCCATCCTTTTCCATAGCAACCCCTGAGCAGATTTACGGCATTTTTATGGTAAGGAGACTCAGACAACTCAGAAGGCTACACCTCACGAATGCGCTTCATTAGCAAGTCGGTTCATCCTTATTTTTTGGTCCAATCTCTCTCAACCTAGTTTGATTTTACTTTCCTTGAAAGCGCAATTAAAATAATTTGCTTACCCTTTTTTTTTTTGTTTTGCAAAATACAGCATCTTTACACTTCAAAATTTTGACCACAAACCTGTAAAATAACATTTTGATTACTCACATCGTACCTGCCACCATCCGAAGTTATTTATCTGAAGTTAAACTGCTTGTGTTTCACTAAAAACATGAACAAAAGCATTAAACACGCTTCACTGGAAGTGCACACGCAGGTCAGGGCATAACAAACACTGCTTTGGCACAAGCGAAGACTCATCCTTGACAAAGGTCGCTCACAGGACACGAGACTGATTCAATGAGCAGATTGTGGAGCTGTAACAGACCTCAATTCAGTCTCACGTACGCAATGCATTTTCTCTCTCCATTATTCTGAACAGCTATATGAATTTGCATGTGGGCAATTCCAGCTGAAGTGTAACATGACTGCTGAAAATTCAAACATGAAATAGCAATACAGTTTACGTATGGCTGCATTGTTAGTATATCCAGGTGTATGGTTCAGAAGAAATTGAAGGTCTGAGGCAAACCAAATTTTTTAGGTAAGCATATTAAATAAAACTTTGTCATCATTCACATACTGAAGTTGTGAAGAGAATACTTAGTTGGTTGAATTAAAAAAAAAAAGGGTAATTCCGTGCCAAATCACCAGAAGGCTCCCGACTGACCATCTCAGATTTGCTTCATAACTTTTTGTTTTGATGCCCTTGTTACTAATAACTACTGTGCAAAATTTTAGGCCAATATCTCCACTAGTTTTGGAGATATTAAGCCAAACAAAAAGGGGGTGGGCCCCGTATTTAGCATAAAATGAGTACTACAATCAAACATCCATAGTTTGATGGCTAATAACTTTTGAACTGTTCACACTAAATGGTTCAAATTTTCACACGATTCTTTGATATAATAAGGCTCTGTACACAGAAGGAGAGCTTTGTATGTGACATATTTGCAGATTTATGGCATGCCAAATATGGCTTCCTGGAATGCGCGTTTGTCCATGGTAGCACTTTTGGCTCTCTATATCTCCAGATTTAATGACACCAGATGTCTGATTCTTGTTAATATATGAGACATGTTATAGTACTATCAGGAAAACATGTTATATCTGTAACAATAATTATACTTCCTCATATATAGGCCCCTAAAAATGGAAAAAAAAGCTTGTCGCGTCTGTATTTTGAATGCTTATAGCAAAAATTTGACAAGGTCTACCAGAAAACAAATTAGATCAGTGAAAAGAGCAAGGTCTAATTGATATATGTACCAAATATAAAGTTGGTGCTGTGAAGAAAACTATTTTTTTCAAGCTGTTGAATATAGAAGGTTTTATGACATGCGAAAATGCCATTCACAAGGTTACATCACACATGCTACATCATTATTAATTCAATTCTCTTGACTATACATATATTTAGTATATTTGTAAATATGATAAATGATTTACAAATCTCACAAAAGTCAATTACACAAATTTAATTCCATTTATGTAGAGTTAGCATGTCTATTTGAAGCGTTTGAATAACTGGTCAATTTCTTTAGCCACACCAGACGGAACTACATATTGTCTACCAGTTGATGTGATTGATGCATCTATGATCTTTATGATGTGTTTCAGTGGAACCCAACAGATATCTTCTCTTCCGGGCCAACTGTAAGACTCCGCAGGACCATGAGGATGCATAAATTGTACTTGCACATCCTGTTCTTCCTCTGATACTGCACAGAAATTACCAATCCACCATTGCTGGTCATAAAATCATGCAACATATTTTCCTGGGATCATGTCTGACAGGGTGTAACCTTCTTTCACAGCATCATCTACAACCTGGGGATGAGTGCTACTCATGTCCACAATGAAGCTTGGTCCACCAGACACTCTGCTGATCTGCAACTGGCTCCCTGAGATAGGAACAAATGAGTGGTTGTCCCTTGTTCCTGGTATTTCAGAGGATGGACTTACAGATTGGGGCCTTAGAATTCGGAAATCAGGAAGGCCTCTTGAATAGAAATCGCTGTCATGGCTGAAACAGTCATTACGTTTTCATGCACAGTTAAATCGAGCTACGCTAATAGCCTCCAGATACTTCAAACCTACTTGTAACGCAGGTAACGTAACACGAGTAACAGGTCTTTTTTGTTTTAAGGGCCCGTTGCAGAAAATTACTGTTGCATTAAGTTGAAATCCTGGTTGTGTTAGAATTTTCAGTCATAAAGGTTCAAACTTATATAATCAAATTTGTTCTCTAATGCATGATTGATCAAGAAGACTGGACCAAACATAAGTGGGAAAAAAGCCATGTTACTTTTGAGTAACCTGAGTAATGCTTAAAAAATCCATTCTGCCAGCATAACCATTGAGGAGTTAATTCCAGGTTTTCTCTAGTAAAGTTGATGATGGTCAGAAGTTGCCACAATGTTTAAATTTTGAAGTTCTATCCAATGAATAAGTAGTGAAACAATTTTATACCATAGCCTAATGCAGTAAATGTAACGTGAGTAACGCTGGAATTGCCCATGTACTCTCACTGCGAAACCACAGGGAAAGATGTTACTGCATTTTCGCAGACACAAATACACACGCACAGACAGACACACAGAGACACACGCGCACACAAAACCCGACAATTACGGGAGAAAGACCACCCTCCGATAACATTACACGACTCAGTCGCAGCTCTCTCTCCTTTAATGTTCCACTGAGAGGGCAGATAAGATCTCCAAACCTCACAATGTAACCCTGCACCAGAAGATCAAACATGTTAAATCTCATACTACACACCGCACTCAACCTTTCAGCAGCTCCATGAATATGTCCAGCTGTTGAATGAGCTGTGCTTTGTTACGGTTGGATTGAAAACCTACAGGATGGTAGATCTCCTGGAACAGGGTTGAGCAGCCCTACACTGAAGCACACAAAAGGCCTCAGCTCAGAATGGTACAGCACAGCACAGCACATGCTAAAACAATGCAACTGAAATATGGAATGCTAATCACAGGATTACAGGCTACAATACCCTGCTCCTCCTCATAAACACACAGTTTATTTAAGGAAGAGAACAAAGGGTTACAGTAGATTACCGTTGTTAGGTACGGTGACAGACATCACTGTAACCCACGCCCCAGGGTCGCATACTGTTTTTAACACACTGTCAACAGTGAAAGTTTCCAATTTTAGGGCCGCGTATAACTATAAAATTCAACACATAGGTAGTCGCATGCACGGGTTCAGCTTCAAACGAGGCTCAACCAATCGTGTTGCATGATCAAAACTAGCAGTTTTATCATTAAATTTAAGGTGCTACCTTTTGCTTTTCACGGTGCTCCCTGGAATTTCTCGAGCAACAAACCACTTCCTGTTTAGACACCCCACCCTTCCTCCAACTTAAAAACCTGGATGGGAGGGGGGGGGTTAAGTAAAATTACTTCAGATATCAGACAACACCACCAAGGACACAAACACACCTGTCCGACAGGCACCAGGTGAGTCACAGAACAGCCAATCAGAGCTCCCACAGAACAGTGGTGGGAAAAACCCCGCAGCAGTGGAAACCAGCCCTGTTCCCGGAGACTCGGCAGGCTGTAACGTCTCACTCCAGCCCTAAACAAACACACCTCGCTCACGAGAGAGACGCCATCTCACCAGCTAATCATTCATCAAGTCAGAAGTGAAAAATTATGGGGTGAAATAAAATTTAAATTAATAAACTGGGTGGAGGATCTCCAGGACAGAGAACAGACTATATAAAAAAAATGCTAACCATGCCAACAGCTTAAGAGAATGTACCTGAGTAAACAGATGCCACACACACACACACACACACACACACACGCGCGCGCAACTGGAACCATAAATAATCACCTCCCATCACCGACACCCCCACCCCCCTCCAAACAGGTGTTTAGTGTTGGGAAGGGGGGAAATGGGGGAGGGGCAGTATGTAATAACCAAGAGAGAGCGTTACGTGAAAATATGCATCCGTGTGCTAATCTACATACAGAATCACGAGAGCGCGCACACACTCAAAAAATATATTTCGCAAGGAGGCTGCAAGAAACATTCGCTATTTTTAACCGACGCTTACATGAGCCATTTGACTCAAAATAACCTCACAGAAATGAGCAGGTAGCTTAAAGCTACGCCCACGATATCTTGCAAAACATACAGACAGATTCCCCATTTTTCTTGAACAACACCAGACTGCTGCATTAGCGCGCGCATACACACACTGCGCGGCACCCTCGATAAACCGAGCAAAACCTGCGCCAAGCTCCGCGGCCAAGATAAAAATAAATAAATAAATAAATAAAAAACCAGAAATCCGCAGGGGAACCACACAGAGAGGGCCTCAGGCCAAGGCACAGACACTGATATTGAGGAGAGTCGCTAAACCGCAACCAACGCCACACTGTCCTGAGGGTGACATCGCCTTCAGTCCCGCACAGGACTGCCTTACGGGACGTCTCACTCTGCCAAACTCAAAAACCCCAGCGCAGAACCCGCACCCAGCAAACCAGGTCACCTAAAGCTGCAGATTCACACCCCCACTGTCGATAGTGCCAAATGCTAAACTCTGCCACAGCACTAAAGCGAGAGAGAGAGACAGAGAGGAAAAAAAAAAAAAAAAAACAGCCGACGATGGTGCTCAGTCCCTTTAAGAAAAGCGATAAAGAGCGCTGCGTGTTCTTGAGCGGTCACTAAATGGCAATAAATTACCGCATGAAAATAACATGCGCTAATGTCCCAAGCGTCAAAGGGCTGGAGGGACGAGGACTGAGCAAACAGCAGAGAAAAGGGGTAAATATCCTATAACTGCTAAAATATAACGACCGAAGGAGTGCAAGAGGCTTCACACACACACACACACACGATGCATTCAGTTCTTGCATTTTCTCTCCCTCTCTCTCGCTCTGTAGGTCGATGGGAGCGCCAGCTTTCGCACCGAGGGAGGGGGGGAGGGTTAGGGTGTGTCCTCAAAGCTGCAGCACCCACCCTTCCTCAAGCCACACACACACACACACACACACACACACACACACACACAGTGACCCCTGCCCTTCCCCCTAAAGAAATACTTTCCCACCGATATCCTAACCTTGCATGCTGTAGCTGGGGAGCGTTCTTCCTCTGTGTCTCTCTCTCTCTCTCTCTCTCTCTCCTCTCTCGATCCACCCCTTTCTCACTCTCCCTCTCCCACTCTCTTTCCTTCCTTCTCTCCTCCTCCAGTTAGAGTCAGCACACACTCGCCTGCCAAAAACCCGGCACATACCCAGCCCCTCCCCAAACCCCGCTCGCTCCAATCGCGTGCAAAGCCTGTTTGCTGTCGGCCAATTGGCAGCAAGTTCATCAGCGCATGTGGGCGGGGCCGGGGTCAGGGCCGGGTGTGGGAGGTGGTTTCCTGTTACAGTTTAAAGAGACAGATGTAGAGTTTCTGCTGCCCTGTGTGACCCTCTCACATACACTCTCACACACAAACACACACACACACACTCTCTCTCTCACACACACACACACACTCTCTCTCTCTCTCTCTCACACACACACACACACACACTCTCTCACACAAACACACACTCTCTCACACACACACTCTCCCCTCTCACACACACACACACACACACACACACACACATACGCTCTCTCTGTCACACACACACACACTCACACACAAACATACACACATATACACACACACTCTCTCTCACTCACACACACACACACACACATACACATAATACACATACAAACACGTGCAAACAGATAGTTTACATGTGCGCATACACGATAAACACACTAAACATTCGTACACACACACAGTAAATACACTATAAACCTTTGCTTAACATACACACACTCACTATACACATACAAACATACTTATTTTTATTTTCTAAACATATATCACCAGCCAAAAAATGTCAGGTGGCGCAACCAAAGGTTTCTTGAAAAAAAAAAAAACACACTTCCCTCTTTTTTTTCTAAGTGATTTTTTAAGTAAGTATACCTGAGAGTGTCTACTCTGCCTAAAACATTACTATTTTATAGTTGAGCTGGGTATTAAAAGTAACTTATGGATTCTTTATCGTAGGGGGCAGGTATTTTGGTTTTCCAAACAATTTAAGAACAATTCAACTATTAAACTTTGTTTATTTGAAAGGTTTTCAATATAAAATTATGCCCCCATATTAATATTATATTAATTCATATTTTAAATTACATATTTAATACATTTCAGAGTGTTAACTTGCTCGGACGGTTGCGCCACCTGACATTTTGAGGGTTTGAGATGGCAAAACATAAAATATATATCATTTTTATGATAAACTGGAAATATGTTCAAATTAAACAGGTTTTACAGAATAAAATGATGCTTATTATGAATCATCTAAAATGATTTTAAACCAAAGTAGTGCACTCGGACAATGTCACGTCATTGACCCACAGACACACAAACGCACAAATTATAGGAACATGGGTAGATCTATGCATATAGTCACAAAAGATACACAAACACCCTTCACAGCTACACCCAACAAACAAACACTATACATACGCACACATACAAGTGTACACTGACACGCAAAAGCACGTGGGTCATTCCATGTCAAATCAACTAAGAATTTCCCTTGACCTCTCAGATTTTTTCAAATTTGAGGGAATGAATGAGACCCATGAGTAATGGTCAGAACTGGAAAAATTTTTGCTCCAAACCTCTTAATTAGGAAGATACGTGCTAACCAACTTTGAGCTAATTAGCAATACCTCGCGACTTTATACACCCATATCTCCGAAATTATAGCACCTAGAGAGCTGATCCTGGTGTCATTTTGAAGCTTCTTTCAAGCCCTATAAGCCCACTCTACAAGCGGTCTCTTGAGGCCTACTAAAAAAAAGTTATCAAAAATTACAAAATTCAAAGATGCACCCCAAAAAATTACATCTTTCAATTTTCCTGTAATTCATGTCAGAGGTACTTTATGATGTAAAGAAGCTTTCCTGTAAATTTGGTGATGGGCACTCTGTTTCTGAGAAATGAGCAATTATATTTGCATTGTGTGAAATTCATGACTGCATCCAGCGACAGTGCTACCCTCTATCATGCTCAGATGCGTACAAACACCAAACTGTTTGAGTCCATCTCGATGCCCTGTTTACTCAAGGCCATGCAACAATAACCTTGCTATCAGATACCAGTGTGCCAGCAAGAGGAGGGCCTACCGACTTCTCAACTGACCAAGAGAATAATATGCCATTAGTACAACGGAAGAAACACAATTGTTTAATGTAGTCAGTATGGACATCTCTCTGAGAAAAATGTAAGACTTCCTAATAATCATGAAATGAGAATGATTAAGCAATTCCAACCATGTGATTTTAGCTTAAGCTCCAACAAAAATCATTTCAACACAAGCCTTACAAGTCGAATACAATGATTATTATACCATAAAAAGGAATCACTTGAACCCAGGACAAAAATTGTGGGCCAACTTCCCAAATATTCAAAAGACTTATCCTAAAACTATCATCCAGCAGAGGATAAGTGAAATGTGGCAACACTATCTTTTGAAGAACAAGCGCATTTCTTTGGTAGCTTTTCTTTCTCCCTATACTATAATTATATCAAGCAGATTACCTTTAAAACATTCCTGTGTCGCACAAACACAGACCGAGTGTGTTCCACTTGACCCTGCCAGTGCACACTGCCTAGGACGCAGTTCAGCAAATTTTGAAAAGCCAATCCTGGTGTCCGGATGGTTTTCCTTGAAAAGTTCATAAGCTTCTTTCAGATTACACAGCACCAAATGTTTTAGAACATGTTGCTTTTTTCCCCATTCACTTGAACAGAAACATAGTCTTTCATACCTGCCATTTGTCTGCTTACAATCTCTGACAAGTAGAAATCCCTGACGATTTCCTGTTTCCTTTGAAATTGGTTTACCTCCCTTGGGTTTGGGCATTGCTGGAATCCCCTGTTCCTTGACCAGTGTCTTAGCTTTCCTTGCCATATAATTTGATGCACCAAATTCCTCTTGGACTTCACAAACTGTCCAGCTTTTTGGCACAACAGTCAGCACCTGTACTTTTTCCACTTTTCTTCAATGTTGATTCAAATTTTTCTTTAAGTTGTTGAATCATCTCTTCTCCAGCATCCTGGAGTTTTGGTCAGTGACCTTTCCATGGTACTTTCCAACTTTTTCCTGATAGTTTCAATTTTTTTGTCTTATATTTCATGTATTCATCTGCATCTAGTCATTTTTTTCTGAACAGGTGATTCTCCAAGCAGTTCCAAAGATGTATTCAGTATCTTTAGGTCACTCTCAGGAGAATTAAATTTCAAATCCCTGGAACAGGCAGGGATGGGAGCATCATCTTTGGCATCACCGTCTTCACTACTGCTACAAGAGAAAGCCACAGGTACTAGTTCTTCAGGCTCTTCCAAATCTGGTGGTTATTTTGAAAGTTTCTTCCGGCATTGTGTGCGAATCTTCTGCCCACGTTTTAGTTGGAGACTTGGGTGGTCTGCAATAGCCTATTCAGTTCCATCTCTTAAACCTGAGGCCTTTCTCTCACAGCAGGATGTTTGCCTTAAGAGAAAGAGTGACTTAGACTTCAACATCTTCTTGAAGTGAATTCAGAAGTGACTGTGCAAAATACTTTGACAGAACTAAGACAACCACTACCAGGAACCTTCTGCTGAGAAAGGAAGGGCAGCACCTCAGGTTCCCATGGGAATTCTCAGAGAGACTTTGCAGTGAGACACATTGTATTACTTCAAAATTCCCATTAAAATGCTACTACGGGGCCCGCCATTTAATGTTGATGGAGGGGAAGATTTGGTTGAGCCAGAATATTTTGTTGCACATATTCAGGTTTTTTTTTTTTTTTTTTAGACAGAACAGGAATATTTATTGGTGTTTGCCGTTTCTCAGGGTGCCATGGCTGCTCTGACCAACTATGGTATACGGAGTATTATTTTTTTCAAAGAAACAGAAGCTGGGAAATGTATTTAAAATCTTCCTACTCCACCCCTCATATGAAATGGGCCTCCCCTGAGGCCTGCTGATCTTCCCCTTGAAAATAAGCAGTCTGGTTTGACTGTAAAAAAAATGTAATGTGTGTATTGCCTTATGAATAGCACATTTTCGAATGGACATGTTACATATAATTGCTCATTTCTCAGAAACTGTTAGAGTGCCCATCACCAAATTTACAGGAAAGCTTCTTCACATCATAAAGTACCTCTGACATGAATTACAGGAAAATTGAAAGATATAATTTTTTTGGGTGCATCTTTGAATTTGATAATTTATGATATCTTTTTTTAGTAGGCCTCAAGAGACCGCTTGTAGAGCAGGCTTATAGGGCTTGAGAAAAGCTTCAAAATGACACCAGGATCAGCTCTCTAGGTGCTATACTTTCGGAGATATGAGTGTATAAAGTCGCGAGGTATCACTAATTAGCTCAAAGTCCGTTAGCATGTATCTCCCTAATTAAGAGGCTTAGGGCAAAAATTTTTCCAGTTCAACCGTTTATTCGTGGGTCTCAATTGTTCCCCCAAATTTGAAAAAAATCTGAGAGGTCAAGGGAAATTCTTGGTTGATTTGACACAGAATGACCCCATGCATGTACATAGGCATGCACATAAAACATGGGAGCACACACACACACACACATGCACGAACGCACGCACACACACACACACACACACACACACACACATGCTTATTTGGACATTGCATTGACTTCTATTCATTATGGACAGCCTGACCCAAACCCGAACCAAAGCAGGCCCAACCCTAACCTTAACCAAACCAATTCACACCTGACCCCTAACCTCAACCATGACTTCGGAAATGAGGCTTTGGTCCCCATAAGGACTACTGGTCTCAACACGGTCAGTATTTATACTGGTATGGTCCCCAATAGGTGACAAAAACGTGAACACAAACACACACACATACGCGCGCGCGCGCGCACATCCTACTACTTCTACCCTTGTGATGACATCATATTGACTTCCACTCATACTTTGTGTGTCTCTGCTGTCTTTCCCGAATCCAAACAATAAGCAACCCTAACCTTACCCCAAACCCTTACCCTAACCTTACCCCTAACCCTTACCCTAACCTCAACTTATCCCCAATTCTAACCTGACCCCAAACCCTTACCCTAACCTCAACTTATCCCCAATTCTAACCTCATCCCTAACCCTTACCCTAACCTCAACTTATCCCCAATTCTAACCTGACCCCAAACCCTTACCCTAACCTCAACTTATCCCCAATTCTAACCTTACCCTAACCTCAACTTATCCCCAATTCTAACCTTACCCCTAACCCTTACCCTAACCTTACCCCACACCCTTACCCTAACCTCAACTTATCCATAATTCTAACCTTACCCCAAACACTTACCCTAACCTTACCCCTAACCCTAACCCTTACCCTAACCTCAACTTATCCCAAATGCTAACCTTACCCCTAACCTTACCCTAACCTCAACTTATCCCCAATTCTAACCTTACCCCAAACCCTTACCCTAACCTCAACTTATCCCCAATTCTAACCTTACCCCTAACCCTTACCCTAACCTCAACTTATCCCCAATTCTAACCTTACCCCTAACCCTTACCCTAACCTCAACTTATCCCCAATTCTAACCTTATCCCAAACCCTTACCCTAACCTCAACTTATCCCCAATTCTAACCTTACCCTAACCCTTACCCTAACCTCAACTTATCCCCAATTCTAACCTTACCCCAAACCCTTACCCCAACCTCAACTTATCCCCAATTCTAACCTTACCCCAAACCCTTACCCCAACTTCAACTTATCCCCAATTCTAACCTTACCCCCAAACCCTTACCCCAACCTCAACTTATCCCCAATTCTAACTTACCCCCAAACCCTTACCCTAACCTTACCCCTAACCCCCAAACCCTTACCCTAACCTCAACTTATCCCCAATTCTAACCTTACCCCTAACCCTTACCCTAACCTCAACTTATCCCCAATTCTAACCTTACCCCTAACCCTTACCCTAACCTCAACTTATCCCCAATTCTAACCTTACCCCAAACCCTTACCCTAACCTCAACTTATCCCCAATTCTAACCTTACCCCTAACCCTTACCCTAACCTCAACTTATCCCCAATTCTAACCTTACCCCAAACCCTTACCCTAACCTCAACTTATCCCCAATTCTAACCTTACCCTAACCCCTTACCCTAACCTCAACTTATCCCCAATTCTAACCTTACCCTAACCCTTACCCTAACCTCAACTTATCCCCAATTCTAACCTTACCCCAAACCCTTACCCTAACCTCAACTTATCCCCAATTCTAACCTTACCCAAACCCTTACCCTAACCTCAACTTATCCCCAATTCTAACCTTACCCCTAACCCTTACCCTAACCTCAACTTATCCCCAATTCTAACCTTACCCCAAACCTCATTTAATAAGTCATAATTTGCCTTTGTAGTTGTGAGGACACATGAAAATGTCCTCACTTCCCAAAAATATCCCCACTCTGTAGGAAAAAAGAATGTTTTCTGGCTCTCGCTTTGTAGCAATACAACACACACACACACACACACACACACTCGGCCTAAGTATAACCGCAATCTCTCCATCTCTGCCTCTGCAGCACTCGGCCCATAACTCCTGGAGCGTGTCGCTCCATCTCCCGCTCTCTCCAACATTTTCACTGCAGTCTCCCTGGCTAAAACTTCCCTCACTTTAGATCATAGTTCTTAAGGCGGAGGGAAATATGCAGATACGTTTTAATGACAATCACTTACACCACCTACCATGTTGAATGTGCATCTGCCTGTCGCCTTGGCTTTACACTTCTGGCACATGCCATCAGTCTAAGTAATGTTTTTCCCACTTTTTCCTGGATGTAATTTGCATATTGTCAGCACATTTACAGCAATACGATTCACAACAGACAGGCTGAAAAAACGATTCCATAATCTCCCATGCATTTCCGAGGATGCCAAACAACAGGCAAACAATCGCAGGTCAAACGAAAACAAAGTAACACCCCCATATTTTTTTGCAATAAAGCCTCAGTACAACAAATCTGTGCAAAACTTTAATCTCAGCACCAGTGCACTGGAGCAGCATTTGCTGCTTAACAATTTTCCTGCAGGCAAGATCGCATTCATTTCCAACAGCACCCACTTCTCAGGCAAGTGAGACACACGTGTAGCCAAGCTACCATTTTCAATTCCAGCTCCTAACAATAAAATGAAGAATAACGCGGTATTCAGAAAAGGAAATTAAAAAGGTCGAAAGGACAAAATCGCCCCCGAGATCAAAAAGCAGGAAGGAAAGACAATTTAATAAAAAAAACATGAATTTTATCATCAATCAGTATTTCCACGGAAAATATGATTATGCATCATAAGGGAATCACAAAAAGCAGTAGAAAAATGCCGCCCATCCCAAAGATACAGAGCTGTGAAAAAGTATTTGCCCCCTTCCTGACTTATTTTCTTGTGTATTTGTCACGCTTAAATGTTTCAGATCAGCAAACAAATTTTACTATCAGACAAAATTAACCTGAGTAAATACAAAATGCAGTTTTTAAATGATAATTTCATTTATTGAGGGAAATAGCTCTCCAAACCTGCCTGGCCCTATGTGAAAAAGTGATTGCCCCATAAACCTAATTACTAGTTGCGCCACCCTTGGCAACAACAACTGCAATCAAGCATTTGCGATAACTGGCAATGAGTCTTTCACATCACAGTGGAAGAATTTTGGCCCACTCTTCTTTGCGGAATTGTTTTAATTCAGCCACATTGGAGGGTTTTCAAGCATGGACGGCCTGTTTAAGGTCATGCCACTGCATCACAATCAGATTTAAGTCTGGACTTTGACTAGCCCACTCCAAAACCTTCAGTTTGTCTTTTTTTTTTAAGCCATTCAGAGGTGGACTGGCTGGAGTGTTTTGGATCATTGTCCTGCTGCATAACCCAAGTGCGCTTGAGCTTGAGGTCACAAACTGATGGTCGCACATTCTCCTTCAGGATTTTCTGGTAGAGAGCAGAATTCATGGTTCCATCAATTACGACAAGTCGTCCAGGTCCTGAAGCAGCAAAGCAGCCCCAGACCATCACACTACCACCACCATGTTTGACTTTTGGTATGATGTTCTTTTTATGAAATGCTGTTAGTTTTACGCCAGATGTAACAGGACACACACCTTCCAAAAAGTTCAACCTTTGTCTTGTCAGTCCACAGAATATTTTCCCAAAAGTCCTGGGGATCATCAAGATGTTTTTTGGCAAATGTGAGACAAGCCTTTGTGTTCTTTTTGGTCAGCAGTGGTTTTCGCCTTGGAACTCTCCCATGGATGCCATTTTTGCCCAGTCTCTTTCTTATTGTTGAATCATGAATACTGACTTTAACTGAGGCAAGTGAGGCCTGTAGTTCTTTAAATGTTGTTCTGGGTTCTTGAGTGAACTCCTGGATGAGTCGTCGATGCGCTCTTGGAGTAATTTTGGTAGGCCGGCCACTCCTGGGAAGGTTCACCACTGTTCCAAGTTCTCCATTTGTGGATAATGGCTCACACCATGGTTTGCTGTAGTTCCAAAGCCTTAGAAATGTCTTTGTAACCCTTTCCAGACTGATAGATGTCAATGACTTTGTTTCTCATCTGTTCTTGAATTTCTTTAGATCGCGGCATGAGGTGCTCCTTTTTGAGATCTTTTAGTCTACTTTACTTTGTCATACAGGTTCTATTTAAGTGATTTCTCGATTCAACAGGTCTGGTAGTAATCCTGCCTGGGTGTGGCTAGTGAAATTGAACTAAAAAAATGTGCTTAATCACAGTTAATTCATGATTTAACAGGAGGGGAACTACTTTTTCACATAGGGCCAGGTAGGTTTGGATAGCTTTTTTCCCTTAATAAATGAAATCATCATTTAAGAACTGCATTTTGCATTTACTTGGGTTATCTTTGTCTAATATTAAAATTTGTTTGCTGATCAAAAACATTTAAGTGTGACAAACATGCAAAAAAAATAAATCAGGAAGGGGGCAAATACTTTTTCGCAGCACTGTACATCAGGCTCTTTCCATGTGCTCATGTTGTCCCTTCTTGGTTCCAACAGAGCAAAAATATAATCTTGCAATTTGTCCCCAATTCTGTTCAAATCCCCCTGAATTGTAGCCAGTGCAAGAAAAACTGGTCCCTTGACTTTTCATTCCATACACTCCTTGTCTTGCCGACAAAATGTGAGGTTGTCAGTTGTATTGCGATGAAAACTATAAACCTGACCGAAGCGCTACATCACTCTGAGAGTTGTTTCTGCACTTCACCAGTAACTAGTGTATAAAAAGAGGACTTCCAGTGCCAATCTCCACGCTAATAATACAATGTGTGAAAGTTCGTGTTGAGATACAAAATGTTTTCTACATGTACTTCCTCACGGCATCTACAGTTTCAAAACCCAATTAAGAGGGGAAAAAAAAAAAACAACAGAGCAGCCAGGCAGAGCTGTAATGGACAGCCGAATCACACCAGTCCCCATTTTTCAGGGAAAAAAAAAAACCTTAATTTTAAGCACACGCAGATCACTTAGAAGGGTTAGTCTCAGATCGACGGCTGAACAGAGCAACTTAAATGAGATGAAAACCAGTGGCGGCTAGTGAACTGGCAATAGGGGAAGCTCAAACCATCCCTTTAAAATACTGATTGATCATGACCTGTTTTCAATCTTAATAAAATTGACTTTACTTGACTCCAAAAATCCAAGGACCAGCAGGTGTTGCCAGTTCTCCTTGTTTAGTTAAAATGAGCACGAATAGCCTAATTGTTCACCCGTTTTCAATCATTCATTTAAATTACAGTACAGAAACTCTTAAAACTCTCAAAATTATCAGGTGTGCATGTAGCCAGTTTTCATTAATAACGCATTAATAACTCAATAGATCTAAAAGGAAATTCATATGATTATTCAGGACATGGAGTATAAAAACAGCACAGACACTCACAGTAACAGCACTCGTCAATATCAAAGCAGTATACAACCACCAACCTTCAGAGGACCAAACTGAACTCCACTACAGGAATTTGTGGAATATGGCCCGAGATATTCAACTGGGCTGATATTAAGAACTGCTGCTCGCGTTAATCACCACACAGGAGGTGGTTTTGTTCAGAAAGTTCATTCAAGAATGGAGCAATAAAACTTGGTGGAGTTTAGTTAATGCAAGGCTTCTGGGCCGACGGAGCCGAAGGTCGTCAATTCAATTCCCAGACAGGACGTTTCCCTTACGTTCTTGGTCAAAATGTTTCACCTTCAGTCAGTGCCCAGCTTTTAAATGCCATGTAAAATTAAGTGGCAAATTTCAGGAGGCCAATACGAAGCTCTGATGAACCCCATAGATGCAATGTGATGGAAAAAAAAAGGTGTCAAAATGCAAATGTCGATCAGGTGTATGGAAAACCGATCTTAGACATAGTTACAACACTACTTTCATTTTTAATAACTATGCTTTGCTGACCTTCACAGATGCGGTCCAGTCTTTGCCTTTTCACTTTGTGCTTGTCCATCAGAGCCATCAACGGGCTGAGTTCACCCAGGCCAGGGCAGTGCCGCGCAAACCGCTTAACAGCGCCTCTATCAGTACTGGAGGAGAAACAGCCACTCAATCCACAAAACCTGCAAAGCACGAGCGAGACTTAAGACGAATCCCACACCTGACTGACGTTACAAAGCACCAAAACTGTGACAATTCATAATCAATTCATTTTTAAAAATTCTGAAAATAAGCTTTAACAGATCTTCCCTTAACACACGAATGTAAAGTATTCAACTCCTTAGCGCTGAATACTCACCAAGAGGACTATGTCGGTCAATCCGTCTATTCCTCGGCGTCTGTCTGTCGTCTGCGATCAAGCCCTCCTTCCCATGCCACCACAGCAAATCAGGTCAACTGAAGCACAAGGTGCTGGAATGGAAACATGACAATTAAAGCTGAGAATTAACATTTACCATTTCAATTTGAGACTGGGAAACAGCAGCACTGACCCCATATTGGACGTCAGTCATTGCAGTCATTTAGACAAATAAAACAGTAGACGATCTCGAAAAAAAAAAAGAAAAAAATCAGAATCCAGTCATCCCTTGTCCCAGTTTCCATCGGTTGTATTAGCATAACCTTAAACAACGGTAGTTGTGTACATTCCTTAATTTAATAACACGAACCGCAAACTTCGTCCAGTTGCTCTCATCAACCATGCGGTTGCACTTGCCGTAAATTAGATGGCTCAGACATGTTAGCAACAATGTTACCTGCGAAGCTTCCTAGCAATAAAAGATAGGAAGTCTTAAGATGGAAAATTCACAACCTGAAACCGTAGCAATCTGCAAACAAGTTAATGCTACGATCGCGAGTTAGCAAACGAGATAAACTACAGGTTGTCAGCCTACGTTATCTACGGTCAGCTACATCCCAGACTCAACGTCAGATTAGCTAACGTTAACGTGACATCTCGTCTTGACGTGCGAAACAAGTCAACCTAGAACAAAGCTACACAAGTTAGCTAACAAGTTAACTACGTTGCTAATGTTACAGTTATTTCACCAGTGATTCGGACAGCCAGCTCCACTCAGTCATCCCCAGCAAACAGACCACGAATGTAGCTGCGCCGTGCGAGCTACTCTGTTATTGTTCCACAGGACTTGAACAGCAGAATAGCCACCCATCGAAAACGACAGGTTTAGCTAACGTCGGGTAGGGCTAATCTGCTGAAAACATTCTGCTGGAAAACTACAACGATCTATACTTTCCTTCATAAACTATTTATTAATATATTGCAATGAAATTTTCACAAGTTATTCTTGAGATGCATATCTATCAATAAGAAATTATGAAGGAAAGTATAGATGGTTGTAGTTTTTCAGCAGAATGTTTTCAGAAGATTAGCCATACCCGCTAACGTTGCCCTACTTGCTAGCAAGACTGTTAGCCAGATCTTAGCTAGCTAGCCAGCGTGCAAACGTCATGGAAACCCACTAAATTAGCTACAACATAGCCAGCAAGCATATAACGCAGGTTCCAGATAAATTACGCGACTGGTCAGCTTTGTAACTAGCAAATACAAGATTAGTAACCAAAATTAGCCAGCTAGATACGTGCCAGAATTAACTATAAATTATAGCCTAGCTTTACTGTTAACTGGCCAGAGGCTAATGCTAAGACAACCAGGTAACGTTATCTACCGACGCTAATAGCTCAGCTAAGTCAAGATGAGTGATTGTAAGGCTCACTTGCAAAAAATAATCACAATGTCTGAAACTAGAACACAGGATTTGTCATTATTCGCAATTTATTTAGCCACTGATACAAACCCTGAATGGCAACTCTTAACTATCCGACATGACAACAAGCATTAGTCAACTACCGTTAACGCTTAGCTATCCAGCGGCGTGTTAAGGGAGGCACAGAGGAAGCCCATTTGTCTATCGTAGGAAATAACACAGAAGTCACATTTTCTCGCTCAAAAAACGCATGCAAAGCTTGTTTCGTTTTCATATAACCTTACCTTACATATGAAGCCCCAGGAAGCCTGTGTGGTGCGGTATTTACTCGGCGAAGGGTCTCTTGACTGTGACGGGACACCGAGAGTGAGTACGCCGCCTTCCCTCTCTCCTCATCGCCATGAAAACTGAAAAGGAGGAAGCGGGCGGTTCACGGAGGTCAGGCCGCTGCGTGTCGCTAGAAGTGCGGTGCTGTGTTCGGCACAAACGGTGGGACTGTGGACCAGGCGCTTTAGAAGCTTTAATCGAGCATGTAACTATATGAGAACCACCATGCAACTCATCATCAGGCCTGAATATGTTGATCATTAGGTAACACCTGTTCGACACTGAGGTTATGATGGAGCAACGTTTAGCCAGGAATAAATGCGAAAACTTAACTACATATACCAAGCTAAGCTTTTCAAAGTTTAATATTTCCCAAAGTGTATTTACTTGCGAAAACATTTCTGAAATATTAGCCATCTTTCGTGACTGTATAACCTCGTCAATTGTTGTAGTTACTCAATAATTCCGCAGGATGTCAGTACAGCACCTCGCATTCTACGTAACTAGATTTTCTTCACGGCTGCCAGATTGATCAGACTAAAATACCGCCGATAAGATCACGCTTGCCTCCCGTGTTCTCCGCCTTGCTGTGTTCCGTTTTTAACACGGCATTCCGTGAAATATTTTCTGAACACTCAAGTGGCTCTAAGTGAGGAGGAACGCGTTAAAAATTTTCAAGAAGGAACAATATTTCCCACAAAGCAAGGATTTACCCATTTTCCTGGCTAGTAATGGTGGAATTCGGTGGGAAAAGCTCAAGAGGGCTGAAGACCGTGGATCCTCAAATGATGAAACAGTGGACACATAGCCACGAACGCTGACCACTTACTAGGCAAACAAATGATAGTGAAACCTGCTTTGTGTCATGTTTATTAGGTTCGCGCTAAGTATTTCACAATAACTGAACAAACGCCTGTGTGAGCTTCCGGATTTTGTGTCTTATTTCATAGTTACGACTCAAAGACCGGCACAGGAGCCGACCATGGTGGAGTAAATGCGGGAGTTCACTGCTTTGACTGCCCTTTTTGATGTTAATCCTCAGCTAATAACACAGTAAAACACTTCCCAGCACCAGATCCTAAAATCCCCACGTTCCTTTCCTTTGCCTTTCTCTCGCCCACCCGAACCACCCACAAACTCAGTCTCGCAAGTACACGCACACACACAATCCAAGAAAAAATTTCCACACGCAAAGATGCTTTTCTTGTAAAATTAATCTCAAGTAAACTTTTATTTGTACACTAATTGAGGAAGAGAAAATTGACAGCTTTTCAACGAGTACAAAAGGAATGACCTCAAAGGCCACTGCCCTCACATTCCAAGTGGTTTATTCACACGCAGAAAAAAATAAACTTTTGAAAAATCGTCACTGTACAGTACAATTTTTGTGCCCTACAAAATATAACTGCAGCATTTAGCAACTTTTAAAAAAAACTTTATGCTTAACTTTGACTCTGAGATAATAGCACATCACTGAAGGTCCAGTCTAACAGCTGAAAGTCTCCCCAACATTTAAATTTTTTTTTGCATTTTTTTCTTATTAAGGCTTGTATTAAGGCAAACTGATCTGTATAGATGGGACCTCCTAAATGTGAGCAACAGGGAGGCACCTTTGCGCGACACATTAGAAATGATCAAAAACCATTCCCATAGCATTTATCGTCTGAGTGCGTGAAGGGGAAAGGAAGCAGAGCAGAAGCTGAAAGCCAGAGGTCAGCTACTTAAAAGAGCCTCCAGTCTTTGCTTAATTATTTTACGAGTGCTGTAAACCCCTCACAAACACATACGCGCACACACACACACACACACACACACAATTCCTGATGCGCATGAAGAGGCAGGAGGGCGCATTAAGGGGGCTAGAGCCCTTCCACTCGCTGGCCTCAGGCTGTGGAATGTAATTCTGCTGGGCTGGTGGAAAGTGTCCTTGGCTACCTGCGCTAATTAGCATCACCACCATTGGCTTCAGGCGTTATTTTCACCAAACTCCTTATTCTACACTAACAGGCCCACGTCAGTTAAAGTCTCCTGAGAGGGCAGCTTTGTTCCTGAGACTGTGATCCCCCCAGTGTTTGAGGGGTGTGCTAAGAGCCCCCTCTAGAGGGTTTTATTGTTTTTATTTTTTGGTGGGTGTACTGATTAGCAACAGCGACTGTCCTATTAGCGCTGCTAGTTCTCCTCGATGAGGCTCAAGTCCAGTTCAGTGCAGTCCCTCTCGAAATAGCTCTTCATCCTCACTCCATCTTCATCACCATCCCCCTCTTCATCCTCCTCTTCCTCGCTTTCGCTCAGAGGGCAGATGGTGGCCCTGCCAGGCCTCTCGCTGGATGAGGAGCCCCGGTAATCCCCGCCTGAAATGGGCTCGGGTGCCGCACAGTCCACCCTTCTGTAAGCCTGGTCCGAGCTGACCAGGGGATCCCCGCTTCGGGTCTGCAGCGGGAACAGAGAGAGAGAGAAAGGTGGGGTGAGCGAAGGTCAACCGGCAATAACACCGCTACACTGCAGTAAACACCCAGCACCACACTGGCTATCAGACCCGCGGCTCCTGCTTTGGCGCTTTACAGTGGAGCATTACTCAGCTGGCACAGAGACCGATGACTCCAACTGAAATTAAACATACTTTCAGGACGGAGTACGCAGAGCTGCAGGTACCGAGCACAATTGGCAGGCGCTAAACCGCGGTTCGATGGCCTTCGCCCGCGAACGAACCACCTCTGCATCGGGTTTCAGTTTCACACAGCAGAGCGGCATGTTTTCAGGTCAAGGATTTTTACAGCAGGCCTGTGTGTGTGTGTGCGCGCGTGTCTTTATCCATACTTCACGGGACTAACAGACGTCTTGTGAGGACTTTATGACACCACGAGAATAATTAAGTTTTCAAAAACTGCATTTCTTGGGTCCCCACGAAAAGGGCTAATTTTGAGTCAATTTTTTCAACTGGGCTTATGGTTCAAACCAAGTCTGGCTTTAAAGTTTGGTTTTACAATTCAGCTGTAGGTAAAGGTTTGGCGTTGAGGTAAAAAAAAAAAAAAAAAGCCTTGTTTCAGCTGGGTTACTGGTTAACACTAAGATTAGGGTTAGGGAAGGGGTTAAGACACTGGCTGGTTTTAGGGTTAGAAGGTAAGGAAGGATTGTGATACTAAAATAATTTTTTTTTTGTCCTCTAGTGTACAAAAACCATCGCACACTGTGTGTGTGTGTGTGTGTGTGTGTGTGTGTGTTTGTGTGTGTGTGTGTGTGTGTGTGTGTGTGTGTGTGTGTGTGTGTGTGTGTGTGTGTGTGTTCACATGGCCGCAATGTGAACTTGGCTTCAGCACAGGAATGTAGTCGTAAGAAAGATACTAGTACAGCGGGGTGAACACAATGTAAGAGGCAGAGAAAATAGCTGGGACCTTAGTTAAATAATCAAACAGACCGTAAGGAGGTCACCAGAGGAAGGACGACTGCAGCATGTGCTCTGCTGACACGCAAACAACACGCTAATGGTATGCTAAGCGGGGAGCCGCGATCCTGACGACAGGGCGCTGCCTGACTGCACGCACATGCGCAACAGTTCCCCCACTTCACAAATGCCACACACGTTTCAGCTGGGAAATGTCCCACATGCGGGAAGAGGATGGGTTTGTGCTTTTAATTTGGTTATTTGGGAGAGAGGAGAGAGAAAAGCCCTTTTCAGCCAAACCCACAGCCTCACCTACTCATCAACTCAGGCACAGAAAACAAGAGCAACTTCCCCACATAAAGGTTCATTTTCTTTGTAGGTATGCACCCTTTAAATTTAAAAGCACCACGCACACATGCATACACACACGCTTAAATTACTGACACACGCAAATGTGCATTCACATGGCATGCACTCACAAACACCGGAATTAAAAACACATGTAAACACACACAGACACACATGCCTGACTTACTGACACAAGCAAAAGCGTGAACACAACACGTACATTCACACACCTGAATTACTAGCATACCTGAATGCGCACGTACAAGACACACACACTCGCATACACAAAGACATGCCTGACTTAGTGACACATGCAAACGTGCATACACAAGACACACACACACAAACACAGACACTTTTCATACACACACAAACACACAGACAGTGGCTGCACCTGAACAGAAGGCAGGCAGGCAGGCAGGTGAAATATGATCTTTATCTGTAGTGCTGGCCTCAGGTAAAAGCAGAATCAAGGTGAATTACGGGACTTCGGCCTGCCCGTAGCGGAAGAACGTTACCGTGCCGACAGACACAAGCAAAATTAATCACCTTTTTAAAACTGGAGAAACTGCACAAAGGAGTTGAAGAGGTGAACCAATAAAGAGGAGAGAGAGAGAGAGAGAGAATTATGAGACCGTCAGTACAATGGCAGCAGCTGTATGCAAATCGTATGTAAATGCGTGTGACTCCCGCGGTGCAGTCAGCCGTTCGGCGGCATTCGCTGGGACAGCCCTCTAGTCCCAGCATCTTGGGGCACTAGCTGTACCCCAGCTTTTCAGCATCCGCCAGCTCCCTGCCGCATCGCTCCACGTTTCTGAAACCCCTTTCTGTCCAAACGTCCATCTCTCCGTCAGTCTGTCTCACAGTGTGTCTGTCAGTCAGTCTATGACTGCAGGGACACTGATGAGAGAGACACAGCTCAGGAGAGGACAGTGTTTTAGGGGGGGAGGAGACGAGTTTCTCAGTTTTTCCACATGGTCGCTTCAATAACTGCAAACATCACCTCCTCCACAGAACTGCCGGGAGACCCTGAATTCCATCCCAGACACACACACAAACACACACTCAATCCTAATCAATCATCCCGAAGCAACATCAGTGTACTGCGCGCAGTGGAACAGTCTGGAATCTGTACCTGTTACATAAGAACTTCTGACGTTTCTGAGCTCACGGTTATAGCAGGGCCCGGTGCAGCAGGGGGTTACACTGAACAAGGAGGAGGGGAGTTTAGAGAGGAGCCCTAACCGTGCTGCTCTTCTCTCAGGGCGAAGTGTGTTCTAACAGTCATGGCTCCACTAACTACAGAACCACACCCTGTGTGCCCAGAGGAAACAGGGGAACAAGAAATATGAAGCCACACACTCACACACACTCAAACACACACACACTTGTACAGTTATACTCGTAAAGACATCGTTTTGATTTGCTTTCATTCAGTATAGCCTTTCCTGAACCCTAACCATAACTAAGTTATGTCTAATCCTAACTGTATCCGCAACCCTAACTTTAACCAATTAGTTGTAATCCTCCGTAATCCTCTGTGAGGGTCATCCAAAATGTCCACAGAAACCAAAATGTCTTCAGAACATTGTGATTTCTCAAAAGTTGCTTCTCATACATAAAGCTATACAATCCCAAACAAACAAACACGCTCACTTGCTCACACACACATACACACACACACACACACACACACACTGACAGGCATTCACTGCAGATGTCCACAGAACTGTTGGAGCAGAATGATGGAAACAGGAATGCAAAGAATTCCCAGCAGCCTCTGCTAAAGCTCTGCGCATGATGGAGAGATCTGAGCTCTCTAAAAACCATGCACAAGGTTCTGCCCCGAGCCCTGTCCCTCTTCCGCCCCGAGTCCTGCCCCCATTCTGCCCCGAATCCTGTCCCTCTTCCGCCCCGAGTCCCGCCCCCATTCTGCCCCGAGCCCTGTCCCTCTTCCGCCCCGAGTCCTGCCCCCATTCTGCCCCGAATCCTGTCCCTCTTCCGCCCCGAGTCCCGCCCCCATTCTGCCCCGAGTCCCGCCCCCATTCTGCCCTGAGTCCTGACCCCATTCTGCCCCGAGTCCCACCCCCATTCTGCCCCAAATCCTGCCCCCATTCTGCCCCAAGTCCCGCCCCAATTCTGCCCCGAGTCCCGCCCCCATTCTGCCCCGAGTCCCACCCCCATTCTGCCCCGAGTCCCGCCCCCATTCTGTGCTGAGTCCCGCCCCCATTCTGCCCTGAGTCCCACCCCCATTCTGCCCCGAGTCCCGCCCCCATTCTGCGCTGAGTCCCACCCCCATTCTGCCCCGAGTCCCGCCCCCATTCTGCGCTGAGTCCCGCCCTAACTCTTGCCCCATTTGTGCCCTCTATACTCGGAGGTTATGCAGGCAAGCCTGCCGATACGATAGCCCCTCTAAATGTCCAGACACGGCACTGGGGGCCACAGGCCCAGGCGTAACCCCCCGGTGATGACTCCTGCGCAAAGGTGGCGGGGGGGGCGGGTGGGGGCACTACCAGAGAGAAACACTAAAGCAGCTCAGGAGTCACTCAAAACACCATCTCAAACACAGCAGAAAGTAATGCTGCCCTGTAATTATAGCCCTGTATTTGTGTGCATGTCTACACTCCTGCCCTACAACTCCACCAGCCCCCAAAGGACTGAAATTCCTAACATTTTGTGTGTATGTGTGCGTGCGTGCGTGCATGTGTGTGTGTGTGTGTTTGTGTGGGGGGGTGAAGTGTGTAACACCCTCCCCCAAATAGCACTTTATTCTTCCTCCCCTCAGTGTGAAACAGAGGCACTGCTTCGCTGGCGAAAAATAACAGGAAGCGTGGGTCAGCAGCTCTTCATTCGCACCACAGACCTACTTACAGATGTCTGAGCATCGTCACACCATCAAACACTGGTATAACAACTCCTACCCCACTATTACTGCACTTTTAACCAAACTGTGAAGGTCGTCTTCATGTGGAGAACATGGCCGCCACCTGAGCCTGTAGCGTTTCCACTGCCGAAGTCTGGATCTCGCATCGGATTCATCTTCGTTTTAGTTAGGGTGGGGCGAGAGGGTTTGAACCAGACTGGCTTCTGAGGGGGCCACCTTCTCCGACTCCGCACAGAGGGCCCACACTCTCCAACTTGGGGCATAAATGACTGCAATTTTACATCACAATCAGTGGCGCAAGCATGTGGATTTGTGCGTCAGTGTGTGCATGTGTGTATATGATAGTGCGTACGCTGTACGTACAATAGAGTGCGTGCCTGTGTGCATTTGTGTGTGCGCAGTGACTGCAGTAGGCGTAAAGACAGCGTGGCTGACCTGTGCCATCTTGCAGAAGTCCAGGCCAGGACGTGGGCGGGGCTGTGCATCGGGGGCGTGTCGTCTCTTCAGGCCAGGCTTTCGCAGGAGGTCGCTGGGCTGAGAGTGGCAGCGCGGGAGGGGGAGGGGCCTGCGGCAGGAGGGCGGCGTGCTACAGGCAGAGGAGGGGGGCGTGGTCACAGCGGTAAGGAGCGGGGCCGGAGGCAGGAAGAGGGTGGCGGCCTCGTGAATGTGCACGGGGGACAGGGAGAGGCGGCGCTGAGGGGGGCGGAGCGAAGGGGGCGAGGGGGAGGGGCAGTCACTGCTCCCCCAGGGCAGGGGGGTGTCGAGGGAATGCACCAGGCTGCAGAAGGAGGGGCTGGAGGCGGAGCGGATGGAGGAGCTGGCCCCACCTCCTCGTGGCGGACACGCCCCCCCGCTATGCCATCTGCGCTTCACGGGGCTCCAGATTTTGGAAGCGTTGGGGCGCCAGGTTGAGCGGCAGCGGGACAGATCCTCCGGGACAGACAGGGAGCGGCAGTGGCGTTTGGGCGGGGCCGGAAGAGGGGCGGGGTCCAGGAGCAGGGCGGAGTCTGGAGACAACAGGTCTGTTACAGAGGCGTAAGGAAGCAACAGCTGTCGCAGGGCCTCCCCATCAGGCACAGGGACCATGGAGGGGTCCGCACGGGTCAGACCAGCCGGCGGGGTCACCGGGAGCCTGGCAGGAGGGGACAGCGGCCAACAGACACTTTCTACAGAGAGAGAGAGAGAGAGAGAGATGGGGGACAGGAGAGAGTGAGGGAGGGAGATAGAGAGAGAGAGACAGAGAGATGGAGAGGGAGGTAAAGAGAGAGAGATGGGGGACAGGAGAGAGTGAGGGAAGGAGACAGGGCAAGAGATGAGAGAGAGGTTGATATTTACTTTCTTGGGATGTGACCTTTTTAAGGGGACAATGATAAAAAAAATCAAGACCAAACAAAAAAGGAAAGAATGAAAGAAAGGGTTAAATAAAGAGAATGAGAGAGAGAAGGTCGATGAGATGGAACAAACAGCAGAAATACTTTACGGTAGACTGGAAATAACAAGGTGAGATTATCTTGACACAACTTGGGCACCAGCAAACCACAGAAGTTTTCAGAATTACGCTCAGAAACACTGTCTGTCCCACACAGCTCATGGCTGACCCACCCCGCCCAGCTCGGGCCACGAAGAGGAACCCATTCAGTTCCAACCCTGACCCCACAGAGTCAAGTGGGTTCGCAGCAAGAGTTGGCTGTGGTATCCCGGGGCAACGGCGCCAAGCGATGAGGTGAGCATGATACTGCTGCCCGTTCTGTTTCCCCAGGCAACGGCAGAACGAATGCGACCACACGTACGCAATCTGCCAGGGCTCAGAGTCGAAGCTCAGCGCATCGTGTGGGTAATGCACAGCAGCCGCGCGTGCTGTAGCAGGCTATGCAGAGAGCGTTGTGTGAACCACACGAGAAAACACACAGGTCAGCAGCACTGCAAATGCACACACACACACACACACACACACACACACACTCATATACACATCCACACATGCACTCACACATACATACACACACACACACACACAAAGCGACATTCCTCACACGGAGGCGGAAAAGTAAAGCAAGAGAGGACACTAGCATGCACATTTCCTCCACAGCGCTGCAGTGAAACAGTGTGACGGGCAGGTCTACCTCTCTCCAGTCCATACGGGGGCCAGCAGAGTCTGGGGGTGTGAGACTCGCACACCGGCTGTGGAAGAGAGGGACGCTGTCACTCATCAATCACCAAGCCATTTTTTCCTCCCACTGTTTGTAACTCAAGGTGAGGTTCAGGCAAGACTGGGGAGGGGATGAGGAACGCTTTCTCTCAAGTGCTCTAGGACTCCGCTGCCTTAAATTCACCGGCAGAAACCGGCTACAATCGAGTCAACACGTGATCTGAAACTGAGCTGGTTAACCCCTTAGGCTGACAGTTTTTACTTAAAGGTCCCCTATCATGTCACCAGATGCACAACCAATTAGCCATTACAAGCATTTTTGAGAGCTGTCCTTTGTGACATCACAAGGGAGCAGGACCATCCAGAATAATGAAGGACGTGAATAACTAGATAACTCGGTCGCCACAGGGACCAAGTTGTGTATCTCCCCGATCCCCAAATTTCGAACAAAATGGCTGCTGGCAGCCATATTGGACATCCGAAATTGATGAAAATCAGTCTTGAGCATTGTCATATATATATCTTCGCCTGTGTAAAATTTGAAAACATTCCTGTAATAATTGTGGCTTCCAGAGCCCGGAACATAAAAAATTACGGACAAAATGGCCGCCGGCAGCCATATTGGACGTCCGAAAATTGGTCTTGAGCATTGTCATATATATATATATATATATATATATATATATATGTTCGCCTGTGTAAAATTTGAAAACATTCCTGTAATAATTGTGGCTTCCAGAGCCCGGAACATAAAATCTCTGCTGCAGCGGCGGCAGCCCCGGAACTAAACCATAGTATCTCCCGACTATCGTCGTCGGGGAGATACAACAATAATAATTATTATTATTACTATTATAATAATAATAAAAATAATAATCATAACTGGTTGGATGAAGTTGATCAGTCCTTCTTGCCACTGGGTGGTCACTTTTGTGATGTCACACAGGAGCAGTTTTTGAAATGGCTTGTAAAGGATAATTGACTGCACAGCAGGTGACATGATTGGGGATCTTTAAGTTTTCCTTTAAGTAGGTTCAAAGTCAGAATAAGCATTCTTTTCATATTGCAGGACAATGTCACACACGTATTCTGCATCTGCAGGTTGCAATGCTTCACTAAAGCTACATCACACTTATACTGAGAGAAATATTCAAACCCAGGATGCCATGTTTTTATGGCCACAGCATCACAGCAAATGGAAAATATCTAAGTCTTGTGCGTCACTTTATACACATTTCCTTGTAACTCAGCAGGACATATTAGAGATTGTGGAAACCTTGGGATCTCCCACTAGAATTTAAAATAGGCCCGAATTTCCACAGGTTTGAATACTGCGGCCGTATTTGACAGACCCATCCATATATGGGTCTGCAGGTTTTGTTGAGTTAAAAACAGAAAACATCTCAACAAGACAGCTCAGTTCAGGTGACAGTTTCAGTCTGTTTCAGTTTTAATAATCCAGTCGAGTACGTTCTTTGTTTTGCCGAACAGCCCTGCAGCGATGCGGTCGGTCGCAGGAGAGAGAGCGAGCGAGGAAACATCATGAAAACACAGACCTCAGGGCTGCTCCCCCCAGCCGTGGCTCAGGAGAGGAAGTGTGACTCGAAGAGGGAAATTTCGCATCAGCCGTTGACACCTCAACGCCACCCCACAGCTGAGCTCCACTGGACCAGCAGCGGTTCACCGCGGAGTGAGTTAACACGATCAGATGAGTTAAGACGATTAGGAGACAAGATACTGATGGTACGCGAGGGTAAGAAGGCAAAATTGCCCCCGTAATTCTCAAAAATCCCAAGATCACAAAACATGGGGGGGAAAGATGCTACTGACCTTCGTATTTTTAAAAAAAATGTCATTACTGTATCAATTATAACCATTATAACCACATTGGTGCAGTACAGACGGTTAGAGCAGCACTTTAGTGCAGTACAGACTGCTAAAGCAGCACTTTCATGCAGTACAGTCTGTTAGAGCAGCACATTCATGCAGTAAAGAGTGTAAGACCAGTAAATTAGAGCAGTACAGACTGTTAGACTGGCGCAGTAGAGCAGTACAGACCTTTAGAGAGCCACATTAGCACAGTACAGACCTTTAGAGCACCACATTGGCGCAGTACAGACCGTTAGAGCAGAGCATTGGTGGAGTGCAGACTGTAAGAGCAGCGCATTAGAGCAGTACAGACTGGTAGAGCAGCACATTAGCGCAGTACAGACCGTTAGAGCACAGCATTAGTGGAGTGCAGACTGGTAGAGCAGCACATTAGCGCAGTACAGACTGGTAGCGCAGCACATTAGCGCAGTACAGACTGGTAGAGCAGCACATCAGAGCAGTACAGACTAGTAGAGCAGCACACTAGAGCAGTGCAGACTGTCAGAGCAGCACATTAGAGCAGTACAGACCGTTAGAGCAGAGCATTAGTGGAGTGCAGACTGTCAGAGCAGCGCATTAGAGCAGCATATTAGCGACTGGTAGAGCAGCACACTAGAGCAGTACAGACCGTTAGAGCAGAGCATTAGTGGAGTGCAGACTGTCAGAGCAGCGCATTAGAGCAGTACAGACTGGTAGAGCAGCGCATTAGCGTGCAGCTCAGAGGAGCTACAGTTAGCACAGTTAGTATCAGTTAGTTCAACAACACACAGCTTTTCTCTCATACGGGACCACAGTAATGGCAGGCCGTCACTGCTCGCTCTTATTCTGACAGCTTTGAGTAAATAATGCATTGGCCAAGACATTCATTAACCACCACATTTCCCTTCCTTAATGACCTCTGGCAGATGGTCACCCTTCGTCTGAAAAAAATCTATCCCCTTCAGTATCTATAGTCACTGTGAGTCAGTATAACTCATATGAGTATTTGACTCATAACATGACTGGCCGAATCAGTTCTTGCACACCACTAGACAGCGATAAAATTGTATTCCACTGTATTACGGATTACTTAACCCTTAAATGACCAAACAAAAGAAAAAAAAAAAAGCAACAAATGACTCAAAATGTGCAGTACCACATGGTTGGACCACACATGAACCCCATAAAACCTACGGACCCATGCAGCTACTGCAATCACACCCGTGGAACTGCAGATCTATTTTTAGTGGAGATCCCAAGGTTTCCAACAATCACAAATATGTCCCGCTGAATTACACGGAAAGGTGTTTAAAGCGATGTACAAGATCTGATGTAATGCTGTGGCCATAAAAGAAATGGCGTCCTGGGTTTGAAAGTGTCCGTGACATTGTCCAAGAATATGAAAAAAGAGGTTTTTTCTTACATTGAAGCTACTTGATAGAAAACTTAAGTGAAAATTTAGAGTTTGAGGGGTTAAAGGGTTAACTTGTATATTTCTGTTAGCACACACTTTCAAAACATGTTTCCTTGTAATAACAGGAGCAGAACTGAAAACAGATGGATACTAAGGTGCATGACGTCCCCCAGAATAGCAGCACAGTCAAGCATATCCAATCAAGAAGAGCACAGCTGAGAACTGGCGTTAGAGACCTACCCAATAAATACAGCAGGAGAGCAGAGCAGGGGTACATCCCAATACTTAGAAAAATATACTTCACGCCATTTAAAATGCAACAGTGAGGTATGTGCTATATTTGGGACAACTTGAAGAATCAATCGATTTTTATTGCTTTTCCATTGAGATACGAGTGGGAATAAAGAAAAGCGCGTGGTATTGTAATGCTGACGTGCGCCACGTGAACGCATGAACTTCAGTAACAACAAACGCTGGGCTGTTTGTGATGTGTACAGTGACGCTTGACTTGTTCTTTCGGTTGTGGTCAATAGCCCACATAAAAACAACAAAAAAAAAAAAAATGAAAAATGCTACAGACAGATTCTACAGAAAGTGGGCACGGGTGGTGCTGGAGAAAAAAAAAATCAGTAGGCTTGTTTTTCATTGCGTACTGTATGTGGGTTACCCATACATCACTGAGAGTATTAAATAAAGGATCTATGTGAGCAGAAACTTTATTGTATTCTTCATAGTTTTTGTGTAATTGTAAATTTATTTCAAAATTTCAGCAATTAAGAAGACGGATATAGTCCCACTTTTCAAAGCCCATGGTTTATTGCAGTTGCGAACTTTAAGTTTATTTCCGTCCAACACTGTAACGTTCACAACAACGGGCCTGACAAGCAAGTGCCTTGGAATGAAACTTGGCTGTCCCTCACAAACTATTTTCTTCTGTTTGCGCATTTTGCTGACATATATAACTCGATCCCAGTTAACAGTCCCCTTGAAATAAAGTGATCTTTAGGTTGCTAACGTTAATTCCGTCCATCGGATGTCTGAAACATTCGCAATATTCGGCACCCAATCTACATTTGCCCGCCAGAACAAGGAGAGGGTGAATCATACTGCCCATGCGCAGATTAGCGGTGATTTCGTTGAAGGCTGAGCCAGCAAGGTCAGCATGCAGGAAAGTGAGCTTAATTCATGCAAATAATTCCGTCCAGAAAGTAACATTCGCATCAAGCTAAGGATCAAAGTCTTTAACAGTTGAAATATGTACAAAACCCAAAACCACTGAAGTTGGCACGTTATGTAAATCGTAGATAAAAACAGAATACAATGATTTGCAAATCCTTTCAACTTATATTCAATTGAATACACTGCAAAGACAAGATGTTTAATGTTCAAACTGAGAAACTTTATTTTTTTTTTGCAAATAATCATTAACTTAGAATTTAAAGGCAGCAACACATTGCAAAAAAGTTGGCACCGGGGCCTTTTTACCTCTGTGTTACATCACCTTTCCTTTTAACGACACTCAGTAAACGTTTGGGAACTGAGGAGACCAATTTTTGAAGCTTTTCAGGTGGAACTCTTTCCCATTCTTGCTTGATGTACAGCTTAAGTTGTTCAACAGTCCGGGGTCTCCGTTGTCGTATTTTACGCTTCATAATGCGCCACACATTTTCAATGGGAGGCAGGTCTGGACTACAGGCAGGCCAGTCTAGTACCCGCACTCTTTTACTACGGAGCCATGCTGTTGTAACACGTACAGAATGTGGCTTGGCATTGTCTTGCTGAAATAAGCAGGGGCGTCCATGAAAAAGACGTTGCTTGGATGGCAACATATGTTGCTCCAAAACCTGTATGTACCTTTCAGCATTAATGGTGCCTTCACATATGTGTAAGTTGCCCATGCCTTGGGCACTAATACACCCCCATACCATCACAGATGCTGGCTTTTGAACTTTGCGCCTATAACAGTCCGGATGGTTCTTTTCCTCTTTGGTCCGGAGGACCACACGTCCACAGTTTCCAAAAACAATTTGAAATGTGGACTCGTCAGACCACAAAACACTTTTCCACTTTGCATCAGTCCATCTTAGATGAGCTTGGGCCCAGCGGCCGGGCGTTCTTCTGGGTGCTGTTGATAAATGGCTTTCGCTTTGCATTGTAGAGTTTTAACTTGCACTTGCAGATGTAGCGACGAACTGTAGTTACTGACAGTGGTTTTCTGAAGTGTTCCTGAGCCCATGTGGTGATGTCCTTTACACACTGATGTCGGTTTTTGATGCAGTACCGCCTGAGGGATCGAAGGTCACGGGCATTCAATGTTGGTTTTCGGCCTTGTCGCTACGTGCAGTGATTTCTCCAGATTCTCTGAACCTTTTGACGATATTACGGACCGTAGATGATGAAATCCCTAAATTTCTTGCAATAGCTCGTTGAGGAATGTTGTTTTTAAACTGTTCGACAATCAGCTCACGCATTTGTTCACTAAGTGGTGGCCCTCGCCCCATCCTTGTTTGTGAATGACTGAGCATTTCAGGGAAGCTGCTTTTATACCCAATCATGGCACCCACCTGTTCCCAATTAGCCCGTTCACCTGTGGGATGTTCCAAATAAGTGTTTGATGAGCATTCCTCAACTCTCTCAGTCTTTTTTGCCACTTGTGCCAGCTTTTTTGAAACATGTTGCAGGCATCAAATTCCAAATGAGCTAATATTTGCAATAAATTACAATGTTTACCTGTTCGAACATTAAGTAACTTGTCTTTGCAGTGTATTCAATTGAATATAGGTTGAAAAGGATTTGCAAATCATTGTATTCTGTTTTTATTTACGATTTACACAACGTGCCAACTTCACTGGTTTTGGGTTGTAATTTTGATGGATATTTTTGGGTAATCGGTTGAATAATAGCGTAATGAATGTTCGAGTACTCCGTCCCGATACTCGCGATGTATTTTGATTGGGGATTCCCCATGTACCGGCTCGTTTTTGGTGTGCGAATGTTACGACTGGACGGCTAATACTGTTGAAAACATTACACTTGGTGAGAAGAGCTGTGTTGCGAATGTTACTTTAGGACATAATTTGCCAATTGCGAACGTTATTTATGACGGAATCAGAGGTCGCGTTAACCGAATATTTTCCGTCATTGACGGATTTTTTTTTTTTTAATAATGACGGAACATTTTGAAGGCTGTCTGTCATTTTGACAGAGTGTAATTCACACCCCCGTCCAATTGGTGGTGGGTGTCATATTGTCTCGAGCATTGTCTTTGATCTGTATGATCCAGTATTCCTCATATTTCTGTAATATGATCATTTGCTCTTCATTTGTAAAATATGCTGCTCTGCTGCCGGTAGAGGATTGGTCATATTCTACAAACGCCGTCTCTGTTATGTGAACACGCAGATATCTAGGTCAGGAAAGCTCCGGTTGACCTAACAAGACATGTAATTTGTAAATATTTTCCGCCCTCTGTATTTTAAATTACTCAGTCCAAAAACATTCACAACATTGTCAAAATTACATAACCCCATATGTCAGAAATGGTGGCATGGACTGCTCCCATATTTTTTGGCGAAGGTGTCTTGTACAACAAAGATTCATATGCCACATTTGTTCAACAATTTTTAATTTACTTGAGTGCAGGGGAATGGGACTACGTGTGCCCACTTTCTATAGAATATGCCTACACCATAAAGAAAATGGAACAGCTTACGACACAGGAGAGAGAAAAAGAGCCATTGGCATGTTACAGGCAGGCCGCCGAGAGGCAGTGCGTCATTTGCACTGCCACTGGTTAACAATCAGTCGGCTGTCTATCCGAGAACGAAACACAGGCACTGTCGCTGTCACTTAGGGTAGCCACGAGTGACTACGGAAGCTCAAGAGCGCCACATCTGGTTACAGCCTGTATGTGACAGATTCTGGACAACAACCCAAACTGATCATGAGACGAGGGGTCCGCGACGATTGAGGGTGAGCACAAGGACCGTTTGACGCCGCCTACGTGAGCGACATACGCGCGCACGCGGCCCCCACAGAAAACCCATTTTTTTCCTGCGCATCTGGACAATGAGTGGAGCCAACGAGTTCTTACCAGGCTGATGGAGAAGGCTCTGTGATAGGCCGGCTCGAACAGACTCTGCCTGTGATTGGCCAAATCATCAAGACTCTGGTTCTGCAGCTGCTCAGTGATGAGGGTCACCATGGTGGGGCTGGGGGGGGGAGCGTCTGTCCGTCCGTCAGCAAGAGCCACGCCCACTCCGGCTCCACGGCAGCCTGGGCTGCACAGGCCCACTTTACTGAGACTCTGACATCATCACACCTGAGTGACAAGAAGAGAGCGAGCGAGCGAGAGAGAAAGAAAGAGAGAGAGAGAGAGAAGTGTGGAGGGAGAGTGGGAGAGGGGAGAGAGAGGAAGAGTGGGGGAGAGATATTGAGAGAAAAAGAAAGATGGAGAAAAACTCACAACTTTAATAAGGCAGCAATTCAATCACCACTTTCACCAAAACCCTGTGCTCAGCAATAGTGTGTCAAACTCAGATAGCTACGTGTGGCTTCAGCACAAACCCTGCACCTTGAGTTTTGGATTGATGTGGACTGAGCTGGAGGAAATGACTGCCCCCAGTTTGGAGCTAAAATTCCTCGGCTGGAAAGGAAAAGTCAGCCGTACCAATATCACCAATGTGCGGCCAACCGACAGTGTGCAAGCTGCCTCAAACTAGAGCAATCTCCCCATGAGGCATTTCAGCTGACAGCTTCCTGTAACACCAAACTATTACTCCCAATAATACCAACCGCTTCCTGTAACACCAACCTCCAGCTTCCTGTAACATCAAACTAAAGCTTCCTCAGGCCTTAATTTTTCAAATCTTTGTGTGAATACAGAGCCGCGTTACCCAATGTTAGGTTAGGCAAAATAAAGTGTGTGCGTAACCAATCATTTGCGTCATCGGTTATGCAAAAATGAAAGGGTTCAGTTTATGCTGCAGTTACTGCAGCTACTAGGACTGTGGCGATGCTGAACCGCTGAACTGACATCAGCTTTAATCGGCGACGTGCTGAGCTGAGCTAAGTTGAGGTCAGCAGAATCATCTGCTTTTAACCAATTACTCTCATCCTGTTGCTGTTTATTTGCCACATTAGCAATCAAACAGTTGATTCGCCTAATTACTTTTTCAAATCCAATTTTTTAAGATAGCATGTTTTTTGTCGCATTTATAAATTTAAATGGCCATGGGACTGCACAGATCTGCATGGATGCCATTGCAAGATTTTTTGCGGGCTTATATTCGGGCATTTCGTTCTAATGCGTTCATTTATATCTGACGTTCACGTTTGATCCGCTCAACAATATATTTTCCACCTTGTATATTTTTAGACGCTTAAAATTCAGGGTGATTTTAAAATGAATCTTTTTTTTTTCATTTAATCTTTAATAATCAGCTAAAAATGCTACAATGAGAGATGACATTTGGACAAATTTTTTCTAATTCTTTATATTATTGGCATTCTTTCAAACAGGGTAACTAGTTACCTCTGTCTTCTTAATCATCATTGGCAACAGGCTAAATCGCTTGATTGTTATTTAGGCTGTGTACAGGAGCAGATTTACGGTTGGCCAATTGAACCTTAAAGGAAACCTCCACACTTAAAGTAAATATCGCTTAAATTGCTCTTAATATACTGAAAAGAAGATATTTCACACAAAAAAGTATTCTTCTCACCCAAATATATTTTTTTCGGCCTCCAAAAAAGTCCCTCGCACTGGTTTGAACTTTCCGCTGGCTGCCATCTTGATAGGCGCGCGAAGCAGTCTGGACTCGTGACATAACTTGGTTGCTCGGCTCTCTGGATATCAGCCATATCACAGCAACATGCCTCAATACGTTGCCTTCGAGTGCAATAATCAGGCCAAAAACAAACCAAACGATCCCAAAATTCAGTTCCACGTTTTCCCAAGAGATGAAGAACTACACCAGGCGTGGATTCATGCTATTGGGAGGACATCTCTACCGGTCGTTACGCATGATAAATACAGAATGTTTCCTAATCGTGACATTGTCATGCCGCATATCCACTTTACGCGAAGAAACTCGGCAAAAAGCTCATGTTGACCATTTTACCTCAACCGAACACAATTCAAGCGCCAAGCAAGTAAATAAGCAAGTACAACCCCAATTTTGAAATAGTTGGGACGATGAGTAAATTGTGAATAAAATCTAAATGCAATGACTTTCAGATCACATGAGCCGATATTTTATTTACAATAGAACATAAATAACATTTCAAATGTTGAAACCGAGACATTTTACATTTTTATTCACAAAATGAGCTTATTTCAAATCTTATGACTGCAGCAGGTCTCAAAAAAGTTGGGACACAGGCAAAAAAGGGCTGAAAAAGCAATTAATATATAAGAGAATCAGCTGAAAGAACATTTAGCAAGTAATTGAGTTAACTGGCATCAGGTGTGTAACATGATTGGCTATAAATGGGATGTCTTAGAGAGGCTGAGGCTCTCAGAAGTAAAAATGGCCTGAGGCTCTCCAACCTGTGAAGGCTTGTATAAAAAAAAAATTGTGGAATACTTCAAAAACAATGTTCCTCAAAGCCAAATTGCAAAGGCTTTGAAGGTCTCATCACTGACAGTGCGTAACATCATCAAAAGATTCAGAGAAACTGGAAAAATCTCTGTGCTTAAGGGACAAGACCGAAGACCTTTACTGGATGCCCGTGATCTTCAGGCCCTCAGACGCCACTGCATCACTCATTGGCGTGATTCTGTCATTGACATTACTAAATGGGCCCAGGAATACCTCAAGAAACCCCTGTCTGTTAATACAGTCCACAGTGCCATCCACAGATGCCACCTATAGCTCTATCATGCAAAAAGGAAGCCATTGTTGAGCATGATCCAGAAGCGCCGCCGTGTTCTGTGGGCCAAGGCTCATTTAAAATGGACTGTAGCAAAGTGGCAAAGTGTCCTGTGGTCAGACGAGTCCAAATTTGACATTCTTGCTAGAAATCATGGGTGTCGTGTCCTCCAGGCTAAAGAGGAGAAAGATCATCCCTCCTGTTATCAGCATTCAGTTCAAAAGCCAGCATCTCTGGTATGGGGATGCATTAGTGCATATGGTGTGGGACACTTGCACGTTTTAAAAAGCACCATGAATGCTGAAAGGTATATAAAGGTTTTAGAGCAACAAATGCTCACAACACAAACCTAGCCTGAGAAAGAGCCTTGCGTTCCCAGTGCGTCAAACTGAGTCCATGGGCCATTCGGCATGTACTTAAATAGCGTGACAATATAAACGCTTAACTGGTTTGTTTGTGGTATTTTCGGTATAATTATCTGCTAAATATTCAACAGTAGTTTTCAAAGTCGTTTTCTGACTGTTTTCGTGACTCATTCTTTATATGGGGAATTTAACAATAGCTATACAGTCAGGTGATGTAGCATTGGTTTGTGCGATTAAGGTGGTTTCGGGCTCGTTGGAAATGTCAGAGCCCATAGAATCAAACGGCCATCCGCAAATCACATAAAATCAAATCACATCACAAGCCGATCACAGAGAGGAAAATACATTGCAAGCAAGATGAATGCTGAGAAAAAAAAAAAACATGCTTGGAGACTGGAAGATCTAGTTTCGTTATAACATGAACACATTGAGCTAACGATTGGTTGAGTTCATATGGAATGACCCTAAGTACAAGAATCTTCCATGGTCACCCACTCAGATTTGGCTCAAATTTATTTTGGAAGTACCTCTATATTCATAATCAGGGTTCTGCCGATACTGGTCGGCGGTGGTTGGCGCCGACCAGCACTCGGAATGCACCAACCACCACTCAGTTCAGATAGCTAGTGCTTTTCCCGACCGGCACTATTTTTTCAAAGATCAGCTAAAATGAATGCATCCAGTGTCCAATAAAATCGCTCGAAACAAAACATAAATGACCCTAAATATGCTCCCCCCCTTCTCGTTATTGTCAGAATAGTAAACTTTTGTTTTCGACCCACGCCTCGTCTGCGCTGGTCTTCAAACCTGCCCAACAGTGATGGAATCACCGAGTGCCATCCGAGTCCGCGTGTGCTGGGTATTCATGGCGAATTGAATCTGAGGCTGTGGGGAAATGATTGGTGCGGTTGTCTCAATCTAATGAAAGACAGGCAATTATAATCAGGCAGGGTGATTGATTTCTTTAGCGTTGTACTTTGCATGTCGAGAGGAAAGTTTCCTCGTTATACAAACGACAGCAAAACTAAATAAACACGTTTTCCAACAATATGAAAAATCCATTTGCAGTTAAGTACACAGTTTCCCTTTTTAATGAAATGGCAAGGCGAGTGAATAATAAATTCAATAAAAATGTTTAATTCACGTGCCTTAATAGGTAACCCTTCACAAAAAAAAAAAAAACCTACTGCAGATTTTCCGCGTTAGCTTTTGCCACATCTTACAAAGCAAGAAATGCGCACTTTTTGCCTTCAGTTGACGTGTTTTATCTCTCGTCTTAACGAAGACAATTAGCTACACCTGAGAAGGGAGAGTTAAAGTATCTTTTATCAAGAAAAATGACTGAAACAGATCAAGACTAATAAGCAGTTTAAAGACGTTTATCCCTCCTTGCTCTCAGTCCAACAGGCGCCTCTGAAGAAATGTTTGAAACATAAATGACAGTTGTTAAGTCGTTTTCAGAAATTCAATCAAAACATATTTGGATACAAAATAGAAATATAGGGCACTGGTGGCCCCAGAAGCTCCCGCCGTTAAGATAAACAAAATGTTGAAGTTTTTGTTGACGGATGCACACATGGACGGACGCACGCACGGATGTAGCCTGATACCATAGCTACCGTGCCACTCGGGCGGTGGGAGCTAATTAGGAGCCTGTAACTGAAAATGTTGATAAGATAAAGCAAATTGTCGAAGTTTTTGGTGATATTTTTAGGCGAGTGACCTTGAAAAAATAGGCCAAGGTCACCTTTAGGCACGTCATTTGTAGGCCTTTATGAGATGCATGTCCAGGAAAAATTAGGAGCCTGTAACTGAAATAGTTGATGAGATAAAGCAAAATGTCAAAGTTTTTGATGATACCTTGAGGCCGGTGACCTTGAAAAAAATACGCCAAGGTCACCTTTAGGCACATCATTTGTAGGCCTTTATGAGATGCATGTTCAGTAAAAATTAGGAGCCTGTAACTGAAATAGTTGATGAGATAAAGCAAAATGTTGAAGTTTTTGGTAATATTTTGAGGCCAGTGACCTTGAAAAAATATGCCAAGGTCACCTTTAGGCACGTTATTTGTAGGCCTTTATGAGATGCATGTCCAGTAAAAATTAGGAGCCTGTAACTGAAATGGTTGATGAGATACAGCAAAATGTTGAAGTTTTTGGTGATATTTTTAGGCCAGTGACCTTGAAAAAATAGGCCAAGGTCACCTTTAGGCATGTCATTTGTGGGGCTTTATGAGATGCGTGTCCAGTAAAAATTAGGAGCCTGTAACTGAAATCGTCTGATGAGATAAAGCAAAATGTGTTGACGGATGCACGCAGGCACACGCACGCACGCACGCACACGCGGATGGAGCCCGATACCGTAGCTCCCGCACCGCGAGCGGCGGGAGCTAAAAACAAGTTTATGAATATGGCATCTGTCTATGAAAATTAGAGGCATCTCGCTACGCACCGAGGAGCACATCAAAGAAACATAGTAATCTGGTGACTCAGAGGCAATATCTGCTTTCGAATTGACGCAAAGATTTTCCAGCTCGCACAGCTCACAAACGAACAATTCTTCGACCAGCACTCCAAGCATCCTGGGCAGAAACCTGCATAATGAACACATGCTAAATTTTAGGCTGCTACTCCAAGGGGTTTCCGAGATATGGCCCCCCAAAAATCGGGGGCCATGCCCCAAGCGAATAGCGAATGCTAATTTATAGGGATTTTGGAGGCCAATTTCTTTGGAACAAATCATAGGTATGGGCTGAAAATTGCCATCCAGGGTAACTTGGGTGCAGGCTTTCAGAATCCTTGTCAAAATTTATATATCTCTTCTTATTTTCAAGATATTGGCCTCTCAAATATGAAAATTTTTATCGGTGGAAATCAAAAATTCAGTTTTCAAGGGACCCCTATGAGGCCAGGATCCCTTACAGAGGCTAAATTGTGCTGGATTCCTTCTATTTGAGGACATGTCTGTCTGTACAAGGACAAGGAAGGAGATGAGAAAACAAGTTGTAATTTTGATCAAATAAAGCCAAGATATATACATTCATGTAGAACACGTTTAATTACCGTGGGTAACTGCCCACATGGTGAATTTGCCAATCCAAAATAGGCAAAATAGTTTCTTTTTCAGCTAGGACCCATTTCAGGGTCTCCTAACTCCTATATTATGCCTTGGATGCAGTCAATCTTCCTTGTACAGACAGACCTGTCCTCAAATAGAAGGAATCAAGCACAATTTAGCCTCTGTAAGAGATCCTGGCCTCATGGGGGGCCCTTGAAAACTGATGTGCCATGTGATTGACAGGTCAGGAAGGTCAATTTTTGAATGAACTCTAACAGACCGGTCAGAAGAAAATCACCCATTGCTGTCGTCCTGGCAACAGACAGGCCAAAGTTCCACAGCAATGCTGCAGGTTTACCAGTGTTCGTATCTTGACAGGCTGGACAGGTTTATATTGCACATGCAGAGCCGTTATGAATGGCGAATGGCCTAGGCGGGCCTACCGTACGTACGCACACAAATTTTAATAGGCCATGACTTATTACTACCAGCTGCAGAATTTTGCCGTTCGCCATATGTGTGAAATTGAGTTTGCGTTACCTTCACGTAACCCGAACGAACGTTCGCGCCAAAAATTAAGGCCTGTTCATTGTTACAACCAGCCCACTGACTGATAGCAACATGAAATGGGAAAACAACATGGCTGTAAAAAAAAATAGGATTCAATTTCTAAAAACACTTTATCCAAAGAAACAGCCAGCCCAAAAATGAAGAGAGCCGGCCAGGGCAACGAGTGGTCGCTGGAGAACAGGCCGGCAACTGAGGGCCTCTTTGCACAACACCAAACTCTTCTTATAGGGTGTTGCCAGGTGCCACCAATCCTGCAATTAAACACTTAAGACACACACAAAAAAGGTCCTCCTGCCACTAAGTCCTCCTGCCACTAGGGGCAGCATAAATGTACTGGGTCGTAACATCCTGTAGAACCAACCTAAGATTCCAGTAACACCAACCCACTGCTCCCTGTAATACCAACCTATTGCTTCCTGTAACACCAACCTACCACTTCAGGTAACACCAACCTGCTGCTTCCTGTAAAACCAACCAACGCTCCCTGTAACACCAAACGAAAGCTTCCTGTGGCACCAACCAAAGCCTCCGGTAATACCAAACCACCTTCCTGTAATACCAACCTATTGCTTCCTGTAACACCAACCAACAGCTTCCTGTAACACCAGCCTACAACTTACTGAAATGCAAACCTTACACAGTACGAGCCAAAGTCAACATGGCTGATATTACGTTGCTAATGGGTGTGTTACAATGTGTTATATAGAGACATTTCTTACTCAGAGCTACACAACTAAGTATGTGGAGCCCACCACACCAATGGACATTTACTGACGAGATATGGGTATAATACCTAGATTAAGGTAAAACAGAAGTATACCGTGCTGAGAATCCACTTCACAACCTGTGACTTTCAATCCCAGTTCCCAAACAATTACAGAGAGGAGACCAGCCAGTCAAACCCCACTGGAAAAAAGACAAGAGCGACTGAGTGGCGAGGAGACACATGCTTTAAAATCAACACCAGACAAATGCTAGTGCATGTTATCTTTGGCTGGATGGTCCATCTCCTCTGTCAGCCATTTTGGCCGGTGACCACCTGATTTATTCCACAACCTCAATTCCACATGAACTGGGACAGCACATTAAGTGCAAATAACAGCAATTCGGTAATGTGCAAAAATATTTGAAGTTTCACTTAATTGACTGTACTGATTTCTGCAAATATTCAAATTCTGAATTCAATGCCTGCAACAGGTTTCAAAACAATTGGGCAGGAAAATGAAAAGAGTAGAAAAGTTGTGAAATTCACAGAAAAACACCCCTCTGGAACATTCTACAGGTGAACAGGAGAATTGGTAACTGGTGATTCAATTATGATTGGGTATAAAATAAGCAGTCACAAAAGGCAAGGTCATTTACCAGCAAGATGGTTTGAGGTTTGCCACGTTGCAAAAAGCTGTGTGAACGAATTGTCAGTTTAAGAATGTTTCTCAACGGGCAATTGCATGGAATTTAGGGATTTCAGCATTGACAGTCCATAATCAAGTAAAAAGATTCTGAGAATCTGAAGAAACCAGAACAATCTCCTTGTGCAATGGACGAGACCTATCTGTGCGACCTTCGAGGCCTCAGACGATAATGCATTGAGACTCGACACACCTCTGAAATAAACAGAACCACGAGGGATCGCGATTACCTCAGAAGACCAGTGTCAGTGAACACAGTTCATCTCAGCACCATCAAATGCAAGAAAAGACTCTACAACACAAAGAGAAAGCTGTAAGTCTTCTAGGGATGCACCTATCCGACTTTGTCACGATACTGATACCAATACCCTGGCATTTGGTATCAGTTGAGTACCAATCCAATACCACTGAGCAATTAATAAGCTGCATGTCTTACCATGTGGAAGAAACAGGGATCATTCTTTTATGTGTAAGGCAACATCAAGCTTGACTTAAGAGTCATTGTCTGAGAAAATAGCACTTTTTGGATACTTTGTGGAAAGGACTCCCCTAGATTTGATCGAACCTTTGCGTGTAGGTACATACACATGTATCACTGAAAATCCCCAAACTTTTTTGCCATTGGTCACTTCGTTTGGTTGCAGCACCACCTGGAAGCCGAGAAGTCAGGGCCAAATTAGGGAATAAGTGGAAAAAACCAGTCTTATGAGATGCATTATAATGGGAAATCAGTTCAATCTGCCAAACTATTTCTGATGGATATGTATACTGAAGTACTTGAACTTTCCTGTGAATCAGTCGCCACTGACTGGCCACTTGGAGAATCGTGTGGCAGGGGCTCAAAGTTTGGGGAAAAAATAAATGAAAATTCACTTTTGGACTTAATATTTATTTTACTCCAGCAACATGCCTTGAGAAACTATGCTTTATGGTGAAGGTCTATGAACATGAAATAGCATAATGTGAGAACACCTCCGGTATCTTGCTGGAGTTTTGGGATATTTGGCCTTGAAAAGTGCACTTCAGCTGTTTTGGCCCCACTTGAGGTCAGATATCTCAATACTCCAGACAAGAATGGAACTTATGAATAGGTTGATTTATACCTTCTTCCATGGTGTATGAAAGGTACCAAAAATTTCTTTGGCACTCTAAGTATTTTAGTGCTCTCCCCTGTCAAAGTTGCCAATACGACTGAAAGTGACCTTCTCGGCTAATTTGGGACCATATTCAGTTCATAAAATTTTACTCCAGCTGGATAGATACATGACATTTGGTGAATCTTCGAGCTCTTCCATGTAGATTCAAGCAAAAGTGGAATTATTATGGCCTCTATAGGGCAAGTCAGATATTTGAAGTGTACTCTCAGCTGAAACTGCCACTAGGTGGCGCTTTTGTCGATACCTTATTTTACAGCATCTCCATGGATGTGCCACTGTAAAACCTTTGGAAACAAGATATTAACTGGACTGACGAGGAAAAAATAAGAATGTGTGATGGCATTAAGGTGGAGTTCTTCGCTATGCCAGCAGGGGGCGCTGTCAGTTATTCAAGCGCGTAGTCAATTTTTCCGGGCAGGTGCCACAGGAAAACCTTCATGAATATCTTCAGTGACTTTCATTTACCTGATCTAAGTGAATTTTGCAGTGGCATCTCTCCGGAGTACTAAGATAATCAGTTCAATGTACATTCATTCTAGGCTTATCACTACGGCACTGAAGAACCAGATACATGTAATAAGATTAAGGATCGTGTCATAGACCTCAAAGCAGAACTTCAAAAGTCTGTCTTTCTTTGTTCTCTATCTTCTTAGATTAGATCTCAGACGAGCTCGGGCCCAGGGAAGCCGGCGGCGTTTCTGGGAGTTGTTGATATATGGCTTACACTTTGTATGGCAGAGTTTTAACTTGCACTTGTAGATGTAGCGACAAACTGTGTTAACTGACAATGGTTTTCCGAAGTGTTCCTGAGCTCACATGGAAATATCCTTTACAGAATGATTTCGGTTTTTAATGCAGTGCCACCTGAGGGACCGACGGTCACAGACATTCAATGTTGGTTTTCGGCCTTGTCGCTTACATTTAGAGATTTCTCCAGATTCTCTGAATCTTTTTATGATATTATAGACTGCAGATGATGAAATCCCTAAATTCCTTGCAACTGCACGTTGAGAAACGTTGTTCTTAAACTGTTGGACTATTTGCTCACACAGTTGTTCAAAGTGATGAACCTCGCCCCAGCCTTGCTTGTGAACAACTGAGCCTTTTCGAGATGCTCCTTATATACTTAATCATGACACTCACCTGTTTCCAATTAACCTGTTCACCTGTGGAATGATCCCAACAGGTGTTTTCTGAGCATTCCTCAACTTTCCCAGTCTTTTGTTACCCGTCCAAGCTTTTTTGGAACATGTTGCAGGCATCAAATTCAAAATGAGTGAATATTTCCAAAAAACAATAAAGTTTATCAGTTTGAATATTAACCCCTTCTGTACGGTTTTGTATTCGACTGAATGCTCAAGTGACCGGCGTTTATGCAATACTTATGAGCCAAGCAGGCGGAACCCACATGTGTGAGTGCAGGCGATCCGTTCCCGTGGCCGGGAACCACGTATTCGTGGATGGGCACGATGGATGGTGGCTGGTATCAATATGCAACTGCTGTGAGGCGATTGCCTTGAATGATTTTGTATTAACATTGGGTCAGACTAATGAAGTACCTGATTGCTCATTGGGTGTGTATCCTGAGCTGAAGATGTGAGCTTAGCGAAGAGAATGGGCGGAGTCGCCAGCTCTGAACAGACTCCTTGGACGACACTTCTGGGAGAGCCATCCACCCACAGCAAACCGCGGAAACAGTGCATCATCTGTTCCGAGAACAAAGTTCGCCGCGAGTCCCGATTCAGATGTGACACTTGTGAAGTTAGTGCGTCGAACCATTTTACAAACTGTACCACACGAAACGGGCGTACTGGAATGTGACGGAGTGATTTTGTATATTTTTCGATTTTTCTGTATTCATTTATACTGAGTGAAAAATGAAGCATAAAAATTAAGTTTCTATTGTCCTGTTGTGCCATCATCAAAAAATTGTGGATACAATACTTTTCCTGGTGATCATCACAGCAAACAGGTGATGAAACAGGCGAGGAATGTGCATGAAATACTTGCGGGTCAGCAAGCCAGCACGTGTATGTGCGTTTCCCATACACAAGGGGTTAAATATCTTGTCTTCGAAGTGTACTCAATTGAATATAGGTCGAAAAGAATTTGCAAATCATTGTATTCTGTTTTTATTCACGTTTTACACAATGTCCCAGCTTCACTGGAATTGGGGTTTGTACTTTTCACAGAGCCAGGGGAAAGTCAGTGGGTTCCGTCAACGTGACTTGGCCCATATTTTCTCCTACAGTCGATGGTACTGACACAAAGCCCTCTAAAACCTGAGGAGCAAAGAGTCATTTTTACAAGGTGCCCATCATGCTGCTTCTGGAGCAAAAACAAAGGGATGAAGTGAAGTCGAGGACGAGAGAAAACAAGGGAAGGAAGCATGGGAAAGAAAGACTGCATGATGCATGATAGGGGTTGTGCGTGCTAAAAAGATCAGCACATAGGAGTGGGGAGCACAGTACATGAGTTTGGGCCCAGGAGGCTACGCAAGTGGCAAATCCAATACCAGAAAGGTGCCAAATACATCATTTGGGTCCTGATGTTAAAGTTTATGAACGACTGTGCAGCCCCCAAAAAAGGACCAGCACCCAGACCTAGGCACAACAGAGGGCAGAGCTGCTCTCAACACATTCCTCACTAAGCCAACACCGGTACCTGTGCCAGCACCGCACAGCCATGAAACGGCGCCCCAGAGCCCGCCTCCCTGCCGCATGCTAAACGCAGACAATGAGAGAGCTCAACTGATGCTCACGGGTCCCTTTACAGAAACAGATCGGGATGGGCAAGACGGTTTTTCTCGTTCGGCTGTTTGCTCTGGGACTTAAGTTGAGGCCGGGTTCTGAGCGACTGCGGGGACGTTCCCACAAGTCCTGGACAATGAAGCAGGGTGGAGAGTTCACAAAAGCACTCACATACCACTCTCTCACCCAGCACCGTGAGCGCACGCGTTTCTCCCGCTCTCATTCAGAGAAGCATCTGTCTCTGCGCCTTTACTGGCGGAAGGCGGACAGGTGCTGGCGCCAGTGTGCGAAACTCACAAGGCTAAAGCCACACACACACACACACGACTTGGGCAAGAGGCCAGGAATGCGGGCCTGGCAAAAAAGGGAAAGGGAAAATAAATATTTTAACGGAATGAATAAAAGCAAACATAAATTTAAAATGCGCCACTTTCCCAGCAAGTTCTTGGTCATTACCCTTTTGTAGCGTGGAGAGGACCAGCGCAAGACATTCCACCTGCAGTCAAAGAAAGAACTTCCCCCACACGCGTGCACAAGAGCCAGGCACCAGGCGCAGTTTCCACAATAAAAAGGGCCCATCCTGCAGCTCTTAGAAGCAGCAACTCAGCCGGAGCTTTGGCCAAGCTTAGAGCTCACGAGGAAAAGCCGACAAAGCCGCCAACTGCATGACAACTCAGTATTAAAACTACCAAAGACCCCAAGCAGCAAAAAGGAAAAAGAAAAAAACCTCCGACCTAGCTGGTTTTCCTAAACTCGAAAGTCAGGCTCAACCCATATGCTTAACTAGATAAGGCCTTATTAATTGCAGTTTATGCAAGCAGCGACCTTTCACAATCATATACCCAACATTATACGCGCGCCGAATTTCTGCCTTCGTGCGTTGGACTACCACATCTTTAAGTTCTTTAACTGACGGAAACATCTAGTTTCGTATCATGTACAGCTATGTTCCGCCCCAAAAATAGAATAATATTCCCTAACTCACCAGAGGAAAATTAGAGATTGGATGGGGGTAAATATTTCCACAAAATGCGACCGAAAATATGAACACGCCAGACTACCCACAAATTCAAGCAGGAACACATTACTTAGAACAGATCTGCGAGGGCCAATTAGGGTGCAGCCCAAAATACCTAAGATCAACTGAAGAATCTCTCTCAGGGGCTGCCAGGCCAACCCTGATCCTTGGGGGGTACAGTGTCGGCTGTTTTTTTTTTTTTTTTTTCCTTTTCACCATCCAATTTAGACCCAATCAACCAAGTAAGGGGAGTTAATTGCGACATAACTGCTTTAATTTATCAATCAATTAATTTATCAGTCCTGAGTAATAACCAGCCTGCAGTGTGGCCCTCACTGACTGGGGTTTGCCACCCCTGATCTGGCTGAATCAATTTTAACCTGTAGACAGTAACGTGACACGGAGCCAGTTCAAGTTGCATGATAGCTATATTATGTGTATTGACTTCTCCATCATTCCTGGTGCGTATGTTATTTGGTCAATTAAGTGCGCAAGTATGCGGTGGTTAAGAAATGTCAGCTATTAAGTCATCACGAGTAGACATTTTTACTTCCGAGCAAGCTAATGCTCGAGCAAAAAACGAAATGACCAGCAAGCTATCAAGGAAGATTAACCATTGCTTAACGAGTGCATACTGTACAATTATTAGCTGGGTGCAGTCATAGGTATAGCTATTGAATATTTCCTAGCTTGAGTCAGAATTAGTCCACAGCTAATCGTCTTAGCTTAACTCCGTAGTCAGTCAGTGAAATGCCACGCTCGCCACGGTCAAGTTAATGAAGATGTTAGGCTAGCTATAGCAAACTTAGCTGATAGAAAACAAGACACATTGTCCCACAGTGAAGCCAAGTAGGAAGGAAACACAATAGGGAAAAAACCTAGCTTTCCACCTCCCCAAGCCAACGAAAAGCTTTGGTTGCTCAAGGTTCGCTAGTAGCCGATTTATGTCGATACTATAACTGCGCCAGCAAGCATATGACATTATCATACTGACATATTCAGCAAGCCATCACATATTACCATTAACGCTAGCCAAGGCTAAGGTTAGCCAAGTTACCAGAACGTGATGGGCACTTTGCTGGTTGCCAAGCGTAAGCATCTTACATTCGCTAGCTATTCATACCATTTTGTCATTACAATGTAAATGAATGTGTGCAGTTGAGACGGTGCTCCGATTTATTCGCATCTGCATATCTGCCGTGTGTGTATTACCTGCTCAGTGTATCTCCTTAGCAACCAAGCGCTGCACGCACGGAACACACTCCGCTCTCGTGCGAAGAATAAATAGTGTTTGGGAGAAACCAAATCGGTAGGTGCGACTACTATATTCATTTCCGCTTTTTGTTAAAATTATAAAGCGTGAATTAGTCGACAGATATAAAATACAGTATTATACTAATAATGTAGTTTGGGCTGGTCGTTGACGGTTTCTATATTTTAACTAATCTTTTCTCGCTGTATTCGCCCACGAATAAATGTGTGCGCCCCTGGTTAGGACTAGGAAATCAATAACATGACGAAAACCATTTGGACTGTCCGGAAGATTTAGGGATTTATGAATTAACATACTGTAGTTATGTACAAACTGAAAAAAAAAAAAACAGATTTTTCAGCTCGGAAAAGTCAATAGATTTTCTTGCGCGGCAAACGGAATTGTCATGCATTAATTGTTGGTTTATTTGTCGACACGTTTTGCAGAAATTCGGTTTCATAAAACATGGACTATTGGCCTAGTCAAGGCGCAGTTTTTGGTTGACGCTTTAACTGCATAGAACCGTGTAGTCATTTCAATGATTATACTAAAAATTGACACCATCTTCTATGGTCGAAAGCGGAGAGGGGCCCAAGAATTAAAGAGAGGCATTAGGGGAAATTTTTTCACCCCACGAGTTTCTGGGGGGGTTGGTCTATCATGAGCCACAAAAATATCAATAAAGTTACCAATCAAGTTTCGTAGAAAAGGCTCAAATGTCAATTTTACGACATCGCCCATAATTCTGAACAACCACTGCAGTTTGACATCTACTCCCACCTTGCGGCTTAGCGGGTTATTGTGATCAGGGCTGTGACATCTCAAATGCGGAATTACAATCAAGAATGTCATAGTGGACCTACGTACTGCTGTATAATGAAAGAGAAGAACAATTGAATCCCGAAATGATTCTAAAATATGAAGTGGTCATTTGAACATTTTTATTCATTTCGCTTCCCACCAGTACTCAAGTACAAAATGAAAAACAAAAAAAGTAAAATAAATTAAAACAAACAAAACAGTGTGTCATTTCAGTCCATTTTCATTTTAATAATTCATTTCCTAAAAACGGTGAATGGTGAGACAGGAACGGAAGGGTTGGGTGAAAAATGCATGATTGATCTTGTGAAACTGAGCCAGATTTACAGCAGGGCATCAGGCTGTGCAAAAATACTGCTCGTGGCGCCAACCCCACAAAGCACGGGACAGCTCGACAGCAAAACAGAACATGAAGAATGAGAACTGCATGTCAGCGTGAGAAATAATAGCAAGTTTCTGCTTAACTGTGAAGGCCAGTGTGGACTTTGAGGCGCTGGAGTTTATGAGGGGAACAAAAGTGCAGAAGTGCAAATGTAACATTTATTTCAAAAACCGGTCCTAAATCTGAGGTGACGGCCATATGCATCGTATATACTCAGCCATAAAAAAAAAAAGTAAAATGTGTGCACGTGGTTGTGTGTACGTGTCGAGCTGGGCGAGGGAAAAGCCACTTTAGGGGAGGACAGGAGAATAACATTTAGTTAGATGATTTCATGGTAAACACTGGTCCCTCTGCAAGTGAGTCAAGTAACTTTTACTCTCTCCTACTGAGGTGGAGCTTAATCCTTCTGGTCTCCTTGGTAACCGCTGTTGCACACAAGCCCTCCTTCCTGAAGGTTTTGGGTGTGGTCGGTCTCCAGGAGGAATCTGAGCCAGCCTATCACATTCTCCTCAGCAGACAGCAGAGAGTTGAAGGAATAGGACAAATCAGGATGAGATGTGCGATCTGGGAGTCCAAGAGCATCCATCTGGGAGAGAGCAAGCAGCTAAAAAGTCACGAGAGTCAAATGCAGACGTGCACATGCATGCACACAGACACGCACACCAACATGCAGACACATGCATGCGCTGACTCTACCAGCAGCAATTACACACTTACACACACTGAAACTTTGATGCAGACCAGTATTTGTACGAGCGGATGCACACGCTGACATGTTCGCGCACACAATTTTACACTCACGTACAGGCACATGCACCCAGACTGAGCTGCTACACTCTGATCTCTCCCTATAATCCAAGCGTAGAGCTGCACAAAAATCAATGCATTTATGCATCATAATTTTCATGCACCAACTCCAGGGTGACCACGGAAAACCAAAGGTATATGCAAGTGTGGAGAGTGAAGAACACCCAAACGAGATGTTGGGCATCGCTCTGTCGAAGCAGCAGTATTGACAGCACCACCGACACCACCGCGTGCTTAAACTTCAACAGCACAAGTACCACAGAATGGGGCTCATACAAAGCAACACAACTTCCCATTCATTTAGAAATGTATGCAATGTCTATAACAATATAAACTCTGTTACACCCACACAATGAGGACAAACGAGTACCTTTAATCAGGATTATATTACATGACAGAAGCAACCAATCTGTATCATGCCAACCAAGACCTATGAGAGACCATTAATGCAGAATGTGGCACATTACTTGTTTAACCTAAGCCAGAATTTCCTAGGGCAGCATTGAGCAGGTGCCCGCTTTTGTGCAAATATTAGAACCTACGAGCCACCTTCCTGTTCTCGTTTCACTTTCGCTTTAAGCACTTTACTTCGATTAAACATTTATGGGAAACCACTGGTATCCCACATCCTTTTTTGGTTATTCATTCACAGCAGTGCTTACAACAGCACAAACCCACACAGCACATCCTTTCAAAGGTGCCCCTCCCTCAGCCCATACAGCAGGCACACCTGGGGCCGGGAGGATGATGTGCTGGGCGACACTTGGGTCAGGGGGGATGCGGATGGAATCAGAGCAGCTCCTGGGTCCGGGCCGCCGTCCTCCTCCACTCCCTCTCGGGCACACGGCTCTGTATTCATCCGCTCCAGCAACTCTGGGCTAAAAGACGTTCCAACAATTTAGACTTTGGGCTGAACAAAAATCACCGTGCGAATAAGCCAGTAAGATTTGGCCCCCCAGCAAAGACGCTCAGGATTTCGACCAAAGCAACCCAGTTTCTTTTGTGTGTTTGTATAAACTAATGATGCCCAGTCATGTGCCACGGACAGCCGAGAGCATGCAGGCTTTTATTCAAACCTATCATTACATCTGCTAGTTACACCAATCATTACGTCTGCTGATTACACCAATTGGTTCCCTCCTCTCTACCTGAGGGGTGTGCCAGTACCCTAAATCAGCAGGTATAGTGATTGGCTGGATTGAAAACCTGCATATGCCCAGCCCTCCATGGCACACGATTCGACACCACTGGTGTAAGCAATCCCGACAACATGCATGCATTTTCCTGTCCAGATGGCATTCTCTCCAAATCCTGCTACAAAGATGAACAAATTTCACCTATAAGAGCAAATACATGAAGCAGGACTGCCCAACTCCTTATTAGAGATTGACCAAGCTTTAGACCAAGTATCATTACAGTCCTCAAAATCCAAAAACAATTGGTTCTTCAACCCCCCTTTTCCCTAGAAGTCAGCTGTAAGGGCAGCCTGGTCAGTCGGAAGCACTAATTGTTCAGTGGATTCATTCAGCAAGTCAACGTTAGTCCTGGGGGAGCACAGTGAATTCTGGTCTTTGTTCAAACCACAATTGAAGGGTTCAGTGCAATCACGTTATATGTGCCAATTTTACAGAAATCAAGATTTGGATGGTTTTGAATATTGCCTTACTTTATGCAATAACAATACATGGGCTTTACAATGTCATCCTGACCAGTGCACAACATTGGTACATGGTGAAAGTGTGTTCTCTAATCCCATAAGACATGAGATTGGCTTTTAACAAGTTATTGCACTGAACCTGTGAATTACTATTGTAAGATTTTAACAAGCAGTTAATTTGTCTTAATTAGATAAATTTCATGTTTAGAGTGGTCATTTACTCCTTTAAGTCACATTTTAACAGAAATATCAATGCACACCACTGGATTTGTTCATTACCCGGGCGAAAATGAAACCAGGGCTAGATTTGGATTTAAGATCAAAATTTGGCGATCGCTGTCAGCCTGCACTCCAACCGCTAGAATGCTTTGTTAGACCTGGGTTAACACCTGCAGGATGGTGTAGTCCCAGGAATACGGTTGGGAAGATCCAGTGTAAATGGAACCAGACCAACACATCAAAAGAGTTCGGACATCCACAGACAAGCAGCAGTACTTACAGATGGTCCACATCTGGGTCCTGTGGATCGGCACTCGCCTGCGACAGCCCAGAGGCATCATGGGGGGTGCTGGAGGGGGGGTCCCAGGCATGTAGGGCCCTCCTCCACATTCGAACCTGCCTGTCCCAGGAGCGCCGGCTGTACTTCCGGTATTTGTTCGGGGTTCGAGGATGGAGCCCAGGGAGACGCAGCCGTCTGCCATCAGATGCAAAAAAAAAAAAAAAAAAAAAGCCGCCATGCTACCATGTCAGCAACCCCGACAGTCAGAAACCGCTCCAGAACAGACAGTTTCGTAACATGAATTCATGAGCTCGACTTTCATGCGATGCTAAGCAAAATATACTGTGGCAGTTCAACAAATGCCAGGGCTCCTCCACCATTTTCAAAGTCAAATTAAAGTATTTTAATTGTCCATTTTCAATCTCTTCCACATAGCTGCAGAAAATTTCATAACCAAACTACCCAGTCACATCGGCAATTATCAGAATAGTGCAATTAATGTTATAATTTCAAGCACTTCATTCAAACTACAGTCATTTTTCAAACCTCTAAAGGCGCCCAATTGAAATTCAAGCGTATTCAAATATTTCCAGCACCCTTAGGAACCTAGAAACATTTCCTATGTGAAAATGTCAAATCTTCCATTTGAAAATCTTTTGAATCTGTGCCAGGTTCCCGCATGTTTGTGCATACATCACATCAGGCTCTAAAGCAAAGACCCCAACACCTTCAAAAACTATAAAAGTCTGATATTTTCAGTATTAGCAGGTGGGTTCGTGAAATACATTACCAAAATATGGCACAAAAGGGATGTGTACTGATGTGAAACCATGGATTAAAAAAAAAAAAAAAAATCAGCCAAGTCCTGTCCTTTCTTAGGTCAGTATAGAAAAAAGCAAAAGCACTCAACACCCGTAATAAATGCAGGGTTTTACATTTTTACATTGGTAAACTGATGAGTAAAGCAATCTGGCATCTCAGGTATGCACAATGTGGTCAGTGACTTGGCAATCCGCTGTCAACTTGGTAGTTACACAAACACACACACACACACGTACGTACTTTGGAACCTGCCGTAGATAGTTCTGGTAGCCGCAAGTGTTCTTGCCATACTGGATCTGTTTCTGCCGGCGCTTCAGCACAGCCTCATTGGTCTCACAGCGGGACGGATCGAGAGACCGAGGCCAGTGAGGCGACTCCGACTGAGACCTCCAGAGAAAGTCACATTTACCGGAGTCATTCAACTGATGCTTCTACCCAAAGCCAATTACAGTCAATTAGACCAAGCAGGGGCCAATAACCCCACACTGCTCAGTGTAAGGGCCTAACACAGGGCCCCAACAGCTGCGCGGATCCAACTGTGGATTCAAAGATGCTTGAACCACCGACCTTCCAAATCCTGTCAAACATCTTAACCATCAAGCTATTAGCTACCTCAGCTTCACAAAACTGACCAGTAAACACACACACAAACACACATTACAATATCTTGACGAAACACCAACGCTTATCTAAAAATACAAGAAAGGAGGACACCAGCTTTCTACAGATTAAAGAAAGGGCATGGGTGCAGGACCTGAGTAAGCATATTTCCAAACAATCAAAAGTGGATTCAATATTAGAGCAGCAACGTACAAACAAGATAAAAAGCTCAGGTATAAAAAGTAAAAACAGGGCTAATCTAACAGCAACTCCAAGAGAACACTACCACTCACCCACCCCAGATAAAAAAAAAAAATAAAAAAAAAATCACATTTCTGATTACAATAAAATACAAGCGCATTTTAGATCAAGGGAGATGGAATTTATCCTTTTTGCAAGGACAAAAATCAGCACTGTGAAACATGACAGTATCAAGATATTGAAAGCTCTACATGCATGTGATTCAACATTCCACCACAGAGGGAGAGCTTTCTCAAAAAAAGGCAGACCACACACGCCCACTCTCATGCAGGTGACAACTTGTTGCCTGGGCAACCAAGTATCTGACCTCCCGCACCCGTTCATGTCCTGGAGACCGAGCTCGTCCTCTGTCCCCACGGCGATACTCGCAGTGGACATTTTTAGGATGCATCGCTCCAGGATCGAACACCTGTAACAGGATGGCAGGAAAGGGGTTAGTTACCGGTCGAAATGTCATCCGGGTGTCAAGCCACCTGTTGGAGGAGGGGGTTATATCCTACTTGCGGCTATAGCTTCTGTATGCATTAGGCCAACACACCAACTGCCCCCATGGCAGCAGCCAGGGGCATGTTCAAGATTGCCGGGTCAAGCGAGAGCCCGCAACTTCTTGTCCGTTGAACAATCAAACTATGTTTGGGCTTGAATAGACAAGTGAGAACATCTGCAAACAGTCTTGCGTTGCTTAACAAGATGGCGTCCAACATTGTCAACATCGGTATACACACTTTTACACAGCTTGTTCAGTACGATTTGATGCAAATCCAAGTGGGCAGCCATGTCGGAAAACGCGCACAAACTCGCTCATCGTTCAAAACTTGGGGGTCTTTCCCACATGAAACCTAGCGTGAGGCCTTGAATATATCCTAGGTCGCCACAGCATCATTCACCAACCGCATACAAAATGGGCAGCGGCTGCCAGTTTTCAGCCAGTAGACAAGCTAATCAAAGGCTACATTCAGAATCACACTGGACATATGATTCTGCTCTTTATAGAAGTATTCAGGGTAGTAGCCAGTAAGTGACAATAACTATGATGTGTACTACATAGTCGCATAGCCACCAGGTTATGATGATCACCTATGTCTCAATGAGTCATTGCCACTGACTGCACTGTTACAGTACTTAAGGACAGGTCTGGTTGTGTACAGTTACATTTGGCCAGCATGGTACAACATCCGGCAAATTTCAGGTATTTCTCATGCAGTATTCGACTTTAAGTCACGATCATTAAGAAGCACATGGAAGGTGAATCCCAAGTCAGACTTTGGAATGGGCGCATGTTAAGCTCAGGTAAATCATGCATATCATCCTTCGTCGCAGAAGCAGCTGAGATCCAGTCCATACGTTCTACGTGCGCGTATAAATACACGTGCCAAATTTTGAGCGTTCGCTAGGATGTGTGACCGAACCTCTGAGATTCGTACCTGCGAGGCTTTAGTGCGATGTCAGCAGCGTCAACATCCCTGCCCTGGTCAGAGCGGGTCGGCGTCGCTGCTCCAGAATTACTGCAGAAAAAAGTGGTTGGAGGAGGGGGCTTAATGTTTGGCAAGTTTAAATCGAGAGGGGGGATTAAAAAAAAATTCATGAAGACAAGTTGCTCGAATGGTAAGGCTAACCTAACCAAACTGTCATACACAGAACTGCAACCAGGGAGTAGCCAAGGCTCCAGCCCGCAGTATAAATGACCTGGCCCGGTCACAGCGCCGTCTGGAGGGAACAAATTGCCAGGCCACAGTGGCAGGGCCCACCCCCTGCAAAAGCGGCATACGTCAGTACCTACACAAAAATACTTTCTTTTACTGATGATAAAACAGCGCATCCGCAAATTATATCAGTGGTGAGTCCTAAACGAGTTTCAACATTCAGTGCGAGCGACAATTTCATTAAGGCCCGACGACAAATAGCCTAGAAATTAATCAGGATTTCGAGTGTAGCAAGTCAATGGATATGGCCACAGTTAGTCCTTTTTTTAAATGGTAATATCAGAGGCGAAGCACAATGCAGCCTAACTAAACCATGCGGGATATACCCAAATCTTTACGAACCTTGCCTCGGGTGGACTGTGCAGCGGCGTGTCTACGCGTGTGGTCATGCTGCATCCAGCAGTAATCAACGAGTGAACCCGCCATGTTCCCCAAGCCAGGTTTAAATTAGCGCCAGGTGAGGGGACCTCCACCCCCTTGGGGCGGGGTAGTGCTCGAGCAACATTGACCACTCTTATGCTGCGTTCCATTTTTACTGGGAGGTCGGGATTTCTGAGCTCTCAGTCGGAAATTTCAATTTGAACGACCCTTGAAGAAGGATTTCCAACTCGGCAAATCGGAGATTCTTCACCTTCCCCGAGTTCCCGATATATGCATAAACAAAGTGTGGTGGTTCATTTCAGTTAAAATCATTTCTGGACTTTGGGCTGATCAGTTTCTGAGATTGAATATTAATTTATATATTTGTGATCATGACAGTGAATAGATGATAAGTGCAAAGTTTCAGTAAGCGTCAACAAACAGACTTTTGGCGTATTTTGTGTTTTACAAAACATCGACTTATAGTGCTTCAAACTGACTAAAACGAAAAGCGCCTTCTTGCTTCTCCCAGTTCGTGTGACAACGGCAACACAGGCATCCTCTCTTAAGGTCCACCTCGCCCCAGATCTACTCATTGGCCATGCAATGTTCACTCAGGGCCAGCCAGAGGGGCAACTGTGCCATCTTGTGGCTCGAACAAAAAAAAACAACACATCTCCACTGGGCTGCATATCAATAACAACCTGACACTCATTATCTTCATGTTGTATTGTCTGTTTTCATGGTTAATAAATAATCACGCAAAGAGGGCAGATCTCCAACACATTCTGATTGAGTGAGCAACATGGAAATATTACGATTGCTTGAACAGTATAAATAATAAAGCAGCATTGATCGCGATGGGGGATATCACTGAGACACTCGGAGGAAGACATTGAAATGCGATACATACTATGGAGCTGCTGAATGAATAACTCACCAGTTGAAAATGGTACCGGGATGGTTATAATCCAGGTCATTTCAAAATTCATTGGCGGTTTTTCAATAATGTCACGAGTGCGGATAATAGACTGACCTGCCTACAGTCCAGACCTGTCTCCAATTGAAAATGTGTGGTGCATTATGAAGCGCAAAACATGACAACGGAGACCCCAGACTGTTGAGCAACTGAAGCCGTACATCGAGCAAGAAAGGGAAAGAATTCCACCTACAAAGCTTCTGCAATTAGTGTCCTCAGTTCCCAAACACTTACTGAGTGTTGTTAAAAGGAAAGGTGATATAACACAGTGGTAAACATGCCCCGTCCCAGCTTTTTTGGAGCGTGTTGCAGGCATCAAATTCAAAATGAGTGAATATTTCCAAAAAAACATTCAAGTTTGTCAGTTTGGACATTAAATATCTTATCTTTGTAGTGTAATCAATTGAATATAGGTCGAAAAGGATTTGCAAATCATTGTATTCTGTTTTTATTCACGTTTTCCACAACACCCCAACTTCACTGGAATTGGGATTTGTACATCAGTCTTCGGACTGTAATTTTTGTTTTTAGATGTTTTATTGAATAAAAAACCATGAGTAGTAATAATAATAATAATAATAATGACTTCGTCAAAAGACATCAGACCACTTCATCTACATCCACGGCCACAATCACAAAGTATTTATACACGTTTCAGATATGGCTACATCATAGCCCAAGAGCTTTGGGAAATACTTGCAGATTTTTGCTGTAATCCACAAATTCTCATCTTTTGGAAAGTGTGCAGGCTAACACATCTCAAGGGAATAGTTGTTGATTTCCACAACTAATTGGGAATGAAACAGATCTTTTTATGATGTAAATAATCCAAGCCATTATGTACAAAACGAATAGAGAATGTACAATCAGATGTGGCGAACAGGCTCGGCTGTTCTGTTTAATATGTCACACAGTTCTTCAGGTGGTTTCCTGAAATACAAAAACTTTTTTCTGTGTCCAGTGATGGTGAAAAGGAAATGGCACCAATAATACACTCCATTTTATAGATCAGGTGGGATGTGGTGTGTACCATACTATCAAGCACTTTGTAAACTTGGAAACTCACTGGTTAAAGATTATATTTTAAATTTTTTGCTTGACTGGAATAGAGGGTATGCTAATTGCAAAGCCGCAGGACATAACCCTACCAACGGTACAGATTCCTACAATTTCAATATTATACTGAAATATGGACAATAATCCCAAGCCATTACAACCTAAAAACATTAACTGCTGTAACGTTTTTTGTAAGTTCCAGAAAATTTGCTGTTATTTGCCACACAATAAAATATTGGTTTGTTTGATGTTTAGAGGTGTTTGGAGCATTGACAGTTACATTATTGTTTTATTTATTGTACATTCTAATTCTTCCATTGTGAGAAGACATATTTCAGCTTTGACTGATTTTATTACTGGACTCGAGAGCAGAAGGACGTATGCATACAACCAATTTTATACATATTTTTAGCCCGCTTGGCTTCTAGCCCAACTGTGCTTATGCTGTGGTGGTCTGTCGTGCGTCTGTGCGTCCGTAAACTTTTTGCCTTGTCAGCATTCTAGCGCCTTCAGTTTTCCCCGGATCCTTTTCATATTTAATATGCGTGTATATGGTGTAATGTGGTAAATAGCCACTAGATGGCAGTATTGACTTTTTTTTGTGAAGCCCAGTCTGAAGCTAGGTTGGGCATGTCCAGGGCATGCCCAGAGGGGGAAGTCCCAGAATGGGAGGGGGCTGGACAAGAGTATATAAGGAGAAAAACTGAGAGAGTAGAGTAGTAGGAGAAATTGCAAGAAGGATACATTTGACCAGACCTGTCACTCTTTTCAAGACCTGTTAAGCTTTTTGTGGATTTTTGCCTGTGTTGGAGCATTTTCCTGTCCCAGGACATCACAACCTAGCAGCCCATCTCCATTACCGGGAATTGTAAATATCTTATTTTTTATTTTCTTTTCAATCTTGGTCAGTAGTGTAGGGTGTAGATTAGTTCTATGTGTTTGTTTAATTAAATCTGTTGAACTTAAAGGATTTTGTCTGTCATCCCTTGCTGTCCGTGACGCCATAACAAATTGGGGCCATAACAATGGGATGAAAATCTAGGCCAAGTTTGATTTTGGCCATGTTTGGCTAAGCCGGCGCAGTGGCTCAGCCACTATTTTTTTTTTTTAATTAATTTGTAATGTCTTAATAAAACAAGATTAAATGCCACATGCAAATCACACAATAACAATCGATTCCTCTGGAGCCACAAATAAAATTCATTGAAAAATATTTATTCACCACTTGTAAACAAAATGTCTCCACTGATGTGGATATCTAATGTAACAGATATGACATAGTATTATCAAGGATAAAACAGAATAATTAAAGATATAAATGAAGGGTGGGGGGTGTTTGTTTTGAAGTACAAATACAAAATGCGAACAAGGACCAGAAAAACTGAAAGGTTGTGGATTACTAATGTACTGTCGGAACTGCTCCTCCTCTTCGGCGACGAGTTCCTCATATTTCCCATCGAAGTCCAGCTGCTCTTTGCGCAGAAGATTACGCCGGAAGCGCTGCTCCAGGATCTGCTGGCGGAGGAAATCGTCCATGATGGCGCGCTCCCTCCTCTTCTCCAGCACTTTCAGCCGCCCCTCCTTCCAGAACAAGCGGTCCTCCTCCTGCTTAGCCCTCAGCTCCTCCTGAGCCCTCTGTTTCTCCTCTTTCAGCTTCTCCTCTTGCTCTCTCTTCACAAGCTTGCGGTGCGCCTCAATGGCATCCATCATCGACTTCCTCTTCTCCTCCTGCTCCGTCTCTTCCTGCTCCATCTTGGCCTTCCACTTGGCCTTGCAGTCGGCAATGATCTTGGCATTGAGTGCCTCCTCCTTTCTCGCTTTCTCATGCATCTTGGTGGCCGCCTGCTCTGCCACCATCTCTTTGTACCTCTGCGCCACCCTGCGCTTCTCCTCCTTCTTCTCCAGCTTGATCATCAGGACTTTGTCCCTCTCCATCTCGAAAAACCGCCGTCTCTGTTCCGCCATCTCCTGCCGCTTGGCCTCTAGGGGAGGGATGTCGCGATTCGCAGCCAGAAGATCCCAGTGAGCTTTCCTGGCGTTCATCTTGTCTATTTGGTCCTGCCGTTTGCGCATTTGCTGCTCCCTCGCATACTGTTCTCGCAACTTCCTGCACTCTTCAATCTCCCGCTCCCTCTCTCACTGTATCTGTTACCGTACGTGCTCGTTTTCCATTATCTGCTCCTTCACACTCTCCGACGGCCTTCGCGTTCATCTCCCTTTTCCCGAGGTTTTGACGCTCCTGCTCGATGTCCTCTCGCCATCTCTGTTTTTTGTCATCGATCATTTTCTTGGTCTCCTTATTGGCTGCCGCCGCCAGCCTCCGTCTTAACCTGGTCCGCGTGCGCCTGCGGCATTTCCGACTGCAGAAGCGCCCGATGGAAATTGCGCACGCGTTCGCTCTGATAAAACTCCTGGCAGATGGCTTTCTGCCTCGCCTCTTGCCTACGTGACTGCATGAATCTTCTGCTGTTCTGCTTCTGAGCAGATACCACGATATCCATTCTTGCAAAAAAGTGTAGCAACACATGACCATGAAAGACATTATATCTTCAGATGTCCCCTGTGATGTCACAGAGCTATCGAAGGCAACTGCTAAACAAGGACGAAAACACTTCTGATGTCATCATTGAGGTGAACTAACCCATATTAGGATTGGTTATGACTATGAATATATAAAGGACCCGTTAATACAGTTCCGGGTAAAACGCTGCAGTGTGACTGATGGATTAAATTGGTTTATTAGAGGGTTGAGAATGCAGAGGTGTTGGACTGGACTGGGAAGTGTACGTTCCAGAGGTGTTCAAGCAATAAAATTCCTCACCCCTGAGTGAGTTTGCTAAAAGTGCCCGAGCCTTGGTTGTTTTTTCTTTATTCATCCCTTACTCCTCTGTCTAGCTGTTTGCAGTTTTCGCGCTGGCTTTTTATTAATTCTGGAGTGTTCTAAGCAGGGACACAACAATCATCACGCCATCCAGTAAGGGTCTGTGTACCTTTCGGCCATTCGTTTTTCGTTTTCATTAAGGTGATGAAAAAACGAAGAACGAACTGATATCCGTTTTTTGTTTTGATGTGGGAAAACGAAAAACGAGCCGTCTCCCGATTTTCGTTTGGAAATTGGAAATCGAAAAACGGAAAACGAGTTGTTATCTGATTTTCTAATAAATGATTACTAAACAAAAGTCGGGAAACAAAATACAGCCAATATTCTTTTAATAGAGCTTGCTCTAACCTGAGCGGGAAGCGAAATTTTTCCCCCAGTCTGCTAGTAATGGAAGAATCTTTTTTTTTTTTTTTTTTTACTTTATTCCACATTTGCAGTGTACAAACAGTGTACAATCAGTCATTCCAGTTCAGTTTGTGCAACAGCAGCAACAAGATTGACAGTTATGTAAAGGCACAATAAGGATCATTAACATTATATCAGTATAACAGTATACAACATACATACAAAGGAAAGGCAGAAAAAAAAGGCAAAAAAAAAAAACCTGGTATGACAGACCTCATAATAATATTCTGTATATAATGAGAATTGTATTTGTGACAGCTTATTAGTTGAAAACCTCTGAATGAATATCAATCAATGATATGCATTTCTTATTTGTAATCAATTTAAGAGACTTAAAATTATAATCAACTTGATGATTATAATAATAATAATAATAATAATAATTATAATAATAAACAAAAGCAACTTGAATAATGGAGTTGAGTTTTGAAAATTTACCTTTATGGATGTGAAATTTTCCTAATAAAAAATAAAGATTAACAATAGTGCATAATTTTTTTTTCTTTAAATTCAAAATAAGTAATAATGTTCTTCCCTTCTATGTTGATTTTATATGTTGTTTTGCATAGTATATAGTTCTCAAGTTCTTTCCAAAATGTACTACTATATGAGCAACCATAAAACAAGTGAGTTACACTTTCAGGTTCAGTTTTACAAAAGGTACATTTGTTATCAGTGTCACGGAATCTTGAAATATATGCGTTAGATGGATATATGTTATGTACTATTTTTAAATGTAATTCTCTAATTTTGTGACAAAATCTAAACGGACCAAGCCACGCCTTGTGCCAATTGATATTCATAAAGAGAGCATTCCAAAAAAACTTCCCTCGTGGTGTTATTTTCCTAGCATTATAGAAACATTCTCTAATATGTTTATTAGTGCATTTTTTTCTTAAGATGTCAATACCATTTATATAAGGAGTGTTAATAGTTGTATGTTGCACATTCTGTTTTTTATAGGTTTTCATTAACTCTATCATTCTGCTGGGAATGGAGTTTATTACTGAGCTAAAGTCTTTAAATTTGATAGGGAATGCTTTTTCGGTAAGAAAATCTTTATAACTAAGTAATTGGCCATTAGAGTTAAATAAGTCTTTTAAATAAATTACCTTTTTATCAATCCAATTCTGTAAATAGAGTGATTTGTTGCTTTTGCTGATACATTCATTGTTCCAGATGATAGATTTATGTGGAGAAAAATGTGAATAACATAGTTTCCGTGCTAACAATGCTTGTTGATGAAATTCAGACAACTAAACAGGTAACCTTGAGATACTATAACTACATGACAATAAGAACTGAAGACCTCAAACATTTCTAAATATGTTGTGTGGAATGAAATGCCAGTATGATTCTGGAGCTTTTAAGCATTCTTTTAGCCATTTCACCTTAAATGTATAATTCAAGTCCATGAAGTCCAGTAGATCAAAACCACCTTTATCTTTAGGTCCAGAAAGCAAGGTTTTCTTCAGATGATGGTGCTTATTCTTCCATACAAAGTTAACAAACATATTATTAATATCCTTACATGTGGAATCACAAACATTGAGGGAAAGGGCTGGGTACACAAATCTGCAAACACCTTCAGCTTTAGTCAAAAGGACTCTTCCTAAAATTGACAAGTCTCTTTGAAGCCATAAATTCAATAAAGTTTTAGTTGTTTTCATTTTGGGGGAGAAATTAAGTTGTTGGCATTCCATAACATTCCTACTGACATGAATACCAAGACATCTAACACACTTTTTGACAGGAATATCATATAAAGTTTTTACATTCGTTTGGTACAAACATAAAATTTCACATTTAGATTTGTTTAGTTTTAACCCAGAGGCAGCTGAGAATTCATCTATTAATGAAATAGCAATTTTAGTCTGATTTTTGTCTTTTAAGAATAACTATCATCAGCAAGTTGAGTCAGTCTGATTTCCTTGCCAAAAGTAGATAAACCTTTAATTACTGGATTATTTAAGATATGTAATGAAAGTAGTTCAACCACAATCAAAAATAAAAAAGGCGAAATCGGACAACCCTGACGGATGGATCTCATGACTGGAAATCTTTTGGTAGTGTTTGGATATAGTGTGACACAACTGTTAATATCTTTATAAAACATTTTGATTGTTGACACAAAGTTTGGACCAAAACCAAAAGTGTGGAGTGCTTTAAATAAAAAATAATGTTCTACCGTATCGAAAGCTTTATAAAAATCAAGAAAAACAATAGGGAGTCATAATCAATATTGTCAGAATAGTCTAATAGATCAAGAACAAGTCTTATGTTTGAACTGATGTGACAGTTGGCCATATATCCAGTTTGTGTTTCACCTATGATCTCTTCAAGATTTTTTTTTTAGCTTTTTAGCATAGACCAATGAGATAATCTTATAATTTATATTTAGGAGTGTAATAGGTCTCCAATTTTCTATTAGTAGGTGATCTTTGTCAGGTTTAGGAATTATGGTTATAACACCCTGTTTCATGCTTGTGGACATTTCTTTTCTATCAAGGCATTCCTTAAATAATTCCAATAAAGGATTTACAATTATATCCCAAAAATGTAAATAAAATTCTACTGAGAGTCCATCGTTCCCTGGGGATTGCCGTTTTTCATTCATTGATTGGATTGCCTCTGAAATTTCAGATTTTGGATGGGTCGTTCACCATCGGTTTTAAAGTGTTCTGAGATTGTGGGTGTAAAATTTTTTACTGACTCAATAAATCTATCACAATCATTAATATTAGAATTTGACTTGTATATATTACTATAAAATGAACCAACATATTTTGAGATGTCCAAATGATTAGTGATTATGTTATCATCAATCTTAAGTGCAGAGATATTGTTTCTCTTTTGGTTTCGTTTCTCAAGAACAAAAAAGTAGCTAGAATTCCTTACACCTAATTCCAACCATTTTGCTCTTGACCTTATAAAGGCCCCTTTAGCCATGTTAATATATGCATTGCCTATTTCCTCCTTTAGTCTTTTCAATTTAATTTCTTCATCCTCTGATAATCTTTCTTCATTAATGTGTTTAATTCATTCATGATACTAGTTTCTTTAGTATTATTATTATTTTTTATTTCTTTACTCCGTCTCATTGCTACTTCTCTTACCTTGAATTTAAAAAATTCCCATTTCTGTGTGTGATTCATTTTGGTATCCCCAAATATCTGTTCCGCTGTTTTTTTCACTATATTACAGAATGTATCATCATTCAATAAATCATTATTTAGCTTCCAGAAACCGCGTAAATGTCTTTGTTTTTGTTTATTGCCTATTAAATGAATTGTAATCAACTTGTGATCAGATAATGGAGCGAAATCATGAGAGGATTCTGAAACAAATTGTAGACATGCAGATGATATCAACTACAAGTCAATTCTAGATTGCAAAGATCTATTTGCATTACTCCAGGTAAACTCTTTTATATCAGAGTTTAAGTATCGCCACACATCTATAACTGATAGTTGTTCACAGAAAAATGCAGTGCTTTTAAATCTTGAATGTTGGATTGTTCTTATCGGTACTCTATCTAAAAGATCGTCTGGAGTATCATTATAATCTCCTCCAAGAATCATGTGTGCTCCCTTGTATTTCAATTTAAGAACTTCAAATTTCTTACATAATTGCGTACACATAGTTTTTGCCTGAGTTGTGTTGTTATGATTATACAAATTACAGACTATAAAGAAGGTGTTATCCAATTTGAAAATCAGAATAATCCATCTACCCTCATCCGAAGGTAATGACTCAATAATGTTACCTTTAAATTTGTTAAGGAGAATGGCTACACCTGCTGACTGGTTGAGAGACAAGACAAAAATAACATTGATCACCCCACTGTGCTTTCCAAAATTTCACATCATTGTCATTTGAATGAGTCTCTTGTAAAAGAATCAAGTCAGCATTTTTCCGTCTACAGAAAAAAAAAGTAGATTTTCTTTTGGTGTTGTCACGGATACCTCTGACATTAAGGGATATTATTTTTAAGGAACTGAAATGTAATTCTGCCATGAAAGGAAAAAGAGAATAAAGTGAACTGGATGTCTGTTAAGATAACTGGGAACTTGTAAAGTGCTAAAATATAAACACTTAAGGAAAATACTCTCAAAAGGGAAAACTAAGTATTGAGTACCTTAATTAAAATTCTTCAGACTCTTTTTTTCTTTTTTTAAATGACATGAGCCAATTGCTCAAGCAAGCAAGTGGTTGTACCATTGTAGAAAGTAGGTTGTTTAACTACTCACAACGTAAATTGCATTAAATTTAATATAAATGAATCATTATATTATCGCAATCATGTTATACAGTGGACAATAGGTGACTTAGTAGGAATACCTTTTTAAAGTGAGATAAGTTTCATAGAGAACTTAAAGAAATTATTAGTGATTATAAACATATTACCCAATGAACCTGAGGTATTTCAAACATCATATTCAATTTAAACAAGTGTCACAGTGAGCTTCAATTAGTTATTACTGATTGTGAACAGTTACACTGTAAGCCTGCGGTAGTTGAAAGACCTTTTCAATATTCAGTAGCTTTCATAGTGAACTTAGGGTATTTAGATCACCTTTTTGATCCTTTAGAGTCCTTTTATGCAGAGCGTCTTACACCGTCGATGATAGCCACCGGACCGATCCATTTGGTCTTTTTCCCTTCGTCGCGGTCTTGTTTGACAATTGGCCAGAGTTTGTTTCTGCACTGTCTCTCTGTGTAAGTCAGATCCTCTACAAACCTGAGATTCTTTTTCTCCATCGCATCGGAGTTGAGGGAAGCCCTCCATACTTTGTGTCGGAAGGTGCGCATGGTGAATTGCACGATGATGGGGCGTGAACTGTTTTCATCTCTCGTTCGTCCAACTCTGTGCACAGTATCTATCATGAACCCGAGTTTGTTTTTTTCCTCTGGGATGATCAGGGCGATTATGTCCATCACCTCCTTTCTCACCTCTTCGTTGCTATGCTCTGGCAGATTCATCAGACGGAGGTTCCACCGCCGACTGTGCCTCTCTGTCTCCTCGTTTCTCCTTAAGTGCAGCAATCCGGTCATTCAGCTTCTTCACGGTGTCATCTGTAGCTTTACTCTGTAACTCCAGGCCTTTCACATGTTCCTGCACAGCAATAATCTCCGCCGTGTTTTTATTCACCATCCGTTGAAACTTGGAGAATCTGTCATTCAGCCCATTAATAGCTTTTAAGATGTCGGCATTAGACACAGCTTCCTCTCTCGTAAGCTTCAGAACGGATCTTTTTTGGGTCGGGGCTGTTGAGAGGGGTCTGAGGAAGAGGTTTGTCTAAGCCTGGGAAGGTTTTATTGGGCTCCAAGTCCATTATCAGTCCTCCCTTTCTTCTTGCCTCTTTTTTGGCCATGTTCTCGTACTTATCCCATTGCCGCTAGCTAAACTTTAGAAGCTAACAGTTCACTGTTTCAGAAACGCGACGTCGAAAGAACTCCGTTCAGTCTTTTTTGAAGTAAAGCAGGCTACTATCCGCGCATAAAATGCAAGTGCAATGGGTTACGTCTCAAAAAAAAACTTCGTCTGAGTCCGTTTAAGTCATTTAAAACGTTTGCTACTCCTCAGAAATCCACAAGCTCACAGAAAAGCATCTACACAGGTCGCCATCTTGGACCAACCCTAGTAATGGAAGAATCACTATTGAGCAATCAGAGTAGTGACGTCAATATAAACAAGCGCACGTGGAAGTAGCGTTGATATCATCAAGCATTATGTTGCTAGCTAGCATCGTGCTGCTACATAAAATGATGTGCGAAATCCGTAGTTCGCTGATTTCCGTTTTTATTGTAGGGTGTTGTCACTTGTAATCATATGTTCTGACCAGCAATGGCCAGATGTCGAAACGGTGATAATACGTGATATGGCAGTGGATGTGTGTGCTTCTGACGAACGCGGTTCCATTGTTTGACGCACGTTATGTTAATTTTAGCTGGTTAGCTAGGTAGCTACTCTCCTGCGAGCTGGCGAACAACAGCTGTATAAAACTTGCTTCCAGTTTTTTAAACTTGACTAGATTGCCATCGGTAACAGAAACTACCAGTCAAGTATTTACATGGTTCGTAACGGTTTCATTGACTTTGTGTTATATCAGAGTCGATCATAATAACAGACTGTTTTTCAGTTTTCTGCACAAAAAGTGCAACGAACAATTCGACCGTTCAGGAAATGGGTAGCTATCGCGATCAAGTCGGTTAGGGCAAACTGGATGCTCGAAACTTCAGTTCAATAACAACCAAAACAGAGCAATGGATTTCGCAGGTCTTATTGTAGGAGCATGATGTTATCTAACAGTGGGATATGTCTTTCTAGTCTTCTCCCTGCTTACTCATATGCTTCCTGCGATTCACCCACTAAATCTAAGTGTGGCACACCGACTGGAGGCCGTCATGCAGCTGTTACGGTTACTATGAACTTGATAGCGATTGCTACGCGTTTCTTAAACAGCCGAATTGTTCCCCACATTTTTTTTTGTGAAGAAAACTGAGAAATGGAATAAAACGGAAGCGATTTTTATTCAGCGGTTCTTCATGTTCGCCAGCTTGCAAGGGAGTAGCTAATCAATGGAAGGAGAGTCGAACAATAAAACCGTGTTTGGGAAAAGCCTGCAGACGCATTTTCCGAGACATATCATTGCAGTACGCTAAAAACTGAAATCATTAACCTATGGATTTCGCACGTCTTTTTATGTTGCAGCACGATGCAAGCAACATAATGCATCTTTACCTTTGTAATGTAGCTCTGATATGTCTCATGCAATGGGTGTGAGTGCTTTTCACACCCACAGTTTAATTGTTTGACTCACGTTATGTATATTGGCTGGTTAGCTAGCTGCTCTCCAGCAAGCTGGTGAACATTATAGAACAACCGCTGTATAGTTCATTCAATTTCTCAGTTTTTTGCACAAAAAGCGTGAGGAAAAATTTGGCTGTTGGCGAAACGGGCAGCTATCGCTATCGAGTTCATAGTGACCGTAACAGCATGCCTCCAGTCCGTGTGCCACACTGTGATTTAGAGGGTGAATCACAGCATAGGAGGGAACTGGGAACCCAGCAAACACTACACGTGTATGACACGAGTAAAACACGTGTAGGGTAAGTGTATTTATACACGTGAATAATTTCACGTAAATATCACGTGAAAAACGTGTAGGGTAAGCGTATTTCTACACGTGAATCATTTCACATAAATATCATGTGAAAAACACGTGAAGGGTAAGTGTATTTATACATGTGATTCATTTTACGTAAATGTCACGTGAAAAACGTGACGGGTAAGTATTTCTACACGTGAATAATTTCATGTAAATATCACGTGAAGAACACATGTAATTTACACGTGAAAAATACAGGTAATTCACATATCCTAAACACATAGGCCCAATCCCAATGCCCACTCTCACGGACTCACAGACTTTGAGGCTTGCTCCCGTGAAGTTCAGGGCTTCCCCTTGGGTGCCTCCATTTTTGGAGAAAAAAAAAAGCTGCAAAATATAAATACCTAAAGTTGCCAGTGTCAGCAACATGGTGACGTCAAGGTAGCACGATATGCTGCAAAGTGCTGCCCATTCCTATTTATATATTTTCCAGCCCTTGAATCCTCGCACACTCAATCACTCACAGGTGACATCACTCAAGTCTTTAAGGGTTCAGGGCTTGAGTCATTAGGTAGGAGAATGAGATTGGGCAAATCTAGTTTGGGGCCACCTTCTGGAGAAAGTTCACTGGCCATTTTGGGAAATTTCCTGCTGAGAAACTTGTTGACCAAAATCAACTGCTAGGGATGGCAAATTTGAAGCTTCGAAACGTTTCAAAACATTTAAATCATTGTTTCGAAATGTTTTGAAACATTTCAAAACTTGCTCGCTCAACATTGGCATCCACTGGCAGAAGTTGTCATTGCATCTTTTAATAATTGTTGGTGTTGATGTGCTGAAGCCCCCCCTCTCTAAAATCCAAAAACATTAATAGTTTTGACAGAGGCACAGTCAGTAAATTATTAATTTTTTGTAATTTTTTTGACTATTTCTTATTTTATGGCACAGTTTGTTTATTTTGCCGTTAAATGTTCTCATTCATTCATTCATTCATCGAGAATGATTGTGTCAGGTCAGCCTTTCATATATAAATGGACTTGACAATTACAATTTTTGATTCTGCATAGTTGGTATTGCACCTCATTGTGATTACGCACATCAATAAAATGTGGTATAAAGATTTAGATTCAGAAACATTTTGCTCAAAGATTTTTATTCAGGGATAATATTTGCCGCACATTTTTTTTCTGATTCAGCTGGCTTCTCTACCATCTGGAATCAAATTACAAGTTTGTTTAAACAGAAAAACAAACAAATAAACAAACACTAGCCGATAACCGTGCTACGCCCAGCTGATTGAATTAGCGCAGGGATACTCACTCTTTTCCAGAATGAGCCACAGTGAGTGCAAGCTTTCACTCTATCCAACCTGTCGCCCACCTGATTCTACTAATCAACCCTTAGCTTTTGCCATAGACCCTTGATTAGTAGAAACAGTGTGTAACTGCATGCTTAGGATGAAAGCCTGCACCCACACTGGCTCATTCTGGAAAACCATGAGTATCCCTGAATTAGCCGGTTTTACTTGCAAAAACGGCTTCAAAAGGCAGTTTTCACTTCACAACTAAGTTTGAAACCTGCCACATCGTCTTTGTCACACAGTAAAACCGGTGTATTCGGAAAATTGACTCATTATTCAGTGGTTTCGGAAGAGATGTGTGAAATTACGCAAATCGCAAACTCAGTACAAGGTGCTTCAACTTATTGATACATTGAAAATAGTACCTGGCAAGCGTTAGAAAATTAATCTCTCTCTCGCTTTCTCTCTCAGAAACTCAACACAAAAAAACACCTGTATTTTCCCATGGCATTTTAATACCTTTCGCGGTGGACTGATAGCGATCACGTGACGTTTCGAAACATCTCTTGAACACCGCGTCGGAACCGGAAGTGTTAAAACGTTTTGAAAACGTTCGAACTTCGGTGTTGAAATTGCCATCACTATCAACAGCCATGTGACATTTCTGACAGAGCAAAAGACGTAAAAAGGTGACTTTTGAAAATATAGTATTACAAGAGCATTAATATTCTATTATTTTACCTTATAACCTATATTTAATCCATAGTTTTACCCATTAAGCTCAAGGTCATTAGCCATGTGGTTTTCATGAAGTTTACAATGGATCTTGCTCAGGCAAATTTCTGCACAATCTTTTGGAATAACAAACAGACAGGTTAATTTTGTAAGATTTTACCAGTTATAGCTGGTTCTTTTCCTAATTTCATCCGCGTTTCACTGATGAATTTGGTAAATTATCGTGCAAGACCATTAGGGTGAAAAACAAAAAAGTAACCATTAGGTGAATGCTAATGTACTAGAGTCATTTTCACTGTCACGTTGCGGAGTTATCAGGCCTCGCCGTAACTTGTGGCACCGACGGTGATGGAGCCCTGTTCAATCGTCGTGCTGGCCCCTGAAAATCCCACTTAGCCAACGGCAGTCCACTGCCGTGCCCTCTTGCGGAATCGCCGTCGGTGCCCTCCCAGCAAAAAATTTCACATGTAAAACGTGAAAAGCACGTGTCATCGCAAGTAGTAAACACGTTTTCACAACACGTGTTGTGTACGTGAAAAGTGACGTGTCGAAAACGTTTGAAACACATGTACAGAAAACGTGTACAAAACACGTGTCAAACACATGATTTATATGTGTACAGAAAACGTGTACAAAACACGTGTCAAACACAAGATTTACACGTGTACTTGACACGTGTATAAAACACGTATCAAACACATGATTTATACGTGTACCTGTCACGCGTACAAAACACGTGACTTACATGTGTACCTGACATGTGTACAAAACACGTGTGAGACACATGATTTACACATGTACAAAACACGTATCAAACACATTATTTACACGTGTTCCTTACACGTGTACAAAACACGTGTCAAACACATAATTTACACGTGTACCTGACAAGTGTACAAAACACGTATCAAACACATGATTTACGCGTGTTCATTAAACGTGTACAAAACACGTATCAAACACATGATTTGCACGTACCTTACACATGTACAAAACACGTGTCAAACACATTATTTACATTAAACGAGTTACAAAACACGTTAACACATGTGTACAAAACACGTGTACAAAACGTGTCAAACACATTATTTACACGTGTTCGTGACATGTGTACAAAACACGTGTCAAACACATGATTTACACGTGTTCCTGACACGTGTAAAAAACACGTGTACCTTACACGTGCAACTCATGTGTTTGACATGTGCTTTGTTCACGTGTTAGGTACACATATAAATCATGTGTTTGATACGTGTTTTTTACACGTGTCAGGAACATGTGTAAATCATGTTTGACACGTATTTTGTACACATTTTCTGTACATGTGCTTTTACACGTGTTTTCGACACGCCACTTTTCACGTACACAACACGTGTTGTGAACTCGTGTTTACTACTTGCTATGACACGTGTTTTTCACGTTTCACACGTGAAATTTTTTGCTGGGAGAGGACTAGAAAGACATCCTACTGTTAGCATCGCGCTGCTACAATAGAAAGACCTACGAAATCCATTGCTCTGTTTTGGTTGTTATTGAACTGAAGTTTCGAGCATCCAGTTTGCCCCTACCGACTTGATCGCGATAGCTACCCATTTCTTGAACAGCCGAATTGTTCATTGCACTTTTTGTGCAGAAAACTGAAAAACAGTCTGTTATTACGATCGATTCCGATATAACACAAAGTCACTAAAACCATTACGAACCATGTAAAAATACTTGACTGGTAGTTTCTGGTTACCGATGGCAATCTAGTCAAGTTTAATAAACTGGAGGCAAGTTTTGTACAGCTGCTGTTCGTAATGTTCGCCAGCGCGCAGGAGGTTAGCTACCTAGCTAACCAGCTAAAAATTTAAGTAAAGTGAGTCAAACAATGGAACTGTGTTCGTCAGAAGCACACACACCACTGCCATATCACATATCACTGTTTCGACATCTGGCCATTGCTGGCGAGAACATATGATTACAAGTGACAATACCGTACAATGAAAATGGAAATCAGAGAGCTACGGATTTCGCACATCATTTTATGTAGCAGCACGATTCTAGCTAGCAACATAATGCTTGTTGACATCAACGCTGCTTCCACATGCGCTTGTTTATATTGACGTCACTACTCTATGATTGCTCAATAGCGATTCTTTCATTACTAGCAGACTGGGGAAAAAATCTTGCCTCCGGCTCGGGTCAGAGCAAGCTCTATTAAAAGAATATTGGCTGTATTTCTTTTCCTGACTTTTGTTTTGTAATCATTTAATAGAAAATCAGATAACGACTCGTTTTCCATTTTTCGATTTCCAATTTCCAAACGAAAATCGGTAGATGGCTCGTTTTTCGTTCTTTGTTTGCCCACATCAATACAAAAAACGGAAATCAGTTTGTTCTCTGTTTTTTCATTACCTTAATCAAAACGAAAAACGAATGGCCGAAAGGTACACGGACCAGTAAGGCGCTTAACTTAAAGCACTTCTATGTACTCGTTATACATATCCTAACGTCACAGTGCAGGCGCGCATTTTATGGGGTGGTCAACAAGGTGAGAACTCCCTGCGAGTAAAACCAACTAAGCTGAATGTATAGTTGGATGACTGCATTTAGTAATTCGGGTTGATGTTCACAACAGCAGGATTGAAGCAGACCATATCTAGCAAGCGGTTTAAACTATCTTTCTATATTACTATAGCTCATAAAAATTTTAAAGGGGACCTATTATGCTGATCCTTCTTTTAATACATTATAGTAATGTTATAATGTTGGTTGTCAATACTCAACCTCTGAAAAGTTTCTAAACATAAGATACAGAGGTTTTGCCGTAATCCAAGAACGTGATTTTGTGAACATGATTTCCTCTCTGAACAGCTCCTCCCGAGATCTTCGTGAGATCTGGGCAAAACCTGACATCAGGTTGTGCCGTCCAATTAGTGCAGACCTAGCCAGAGCCAATCACGGCGCTGGACCTGCCCACACCGGAAACTATTCTAGCAGGCACTAACAACAGCAGATCATACTATGCCTTAGTAGCGTCTACACTTTTGGAAATAAAAAAGAAGAACCGCAGATCATTTGAGGTGCAGTTTTGTCAGTATTGTTATGGCTCCAATTTGTTATGGCGTCAATTTGTTACGACGTCATGGACAGCTAGGGAGGACAGATAAAATTCTTAAACTTCAACAGATTTAATTAAACACACACTTTGAACTAATCTACAATCTACATCTACTGACCAAGATTGAAAAAAAAAAAAAAGATATTTACAGTCCCTCGGTAATGGAGATGGCGCTGCTATGTTGCGATGTCTTGGGACAGGAAAATGCTCCAACACAGGCAAAAATCCACAAAAACAGGTCTTGAAAAGAGTGACAGGTCTGGTCAAATGTATCCTTCCACTATTTCTCCTTGCAATTTCTCCTACTCCCCTTCACTCTCTCAATTTTTCTCCTTATATACTCTTTTCCAGCCCCCTCTGAGGCATGCCCGGGACATGCCCCAAACCTAGCTCCAGACTGCTTAACAAAAAAAAGTCAATACTGCCATCTAGTGGCTTTTTTTTTTCCACATTACACCTCCATTCCAAAAGGGAAAAATTTTGACTCATAAAGGCAAAATTTTTCTTTTCAATACAAAAATGTTTAAGTAGACACTCGTGTATATATACATATAATACAATATGCTAATAAACACGTGATATATATACACATACTCAAACACGGGATAAGCAATCGGCAATTACATTGTCAGCACCCTTTACATGCTTAATTTCCAAGTCAAACTCTTGTAAAATCAAACTCCAATTCAACAATCTCCGATTCTTGTTTTTCATCTTACTCAAAAACATTAATGGATTGTGGTCAGTATATACAATCATTGGCTTTTGCCCTGTACAAACATAAACTTCAAAGTGTTGTAAGAATAGAACCAGAGCCAACAGCTCCTTCTCAATTGTGGAACAATTCTTTTGGTGGCGATTGAACTTCCTGGAGAAGTATGCCACGGGATGCTCAATGTCATCAGAGTCACTTCTCTGTAGGAGCACAGATCCACAAGCTTGGTCGCTAGCATCGACCGCCATGGAGAACGGTTTGTTGAAGTCAGGAGATTTGAGCACGGGGAAGTGACATAGCAGAGACTTCAGGCGATCGAAGGCTCTTTGGCATGCTTCATCCCAAGTGAACTTTACGCCTTTCTTCAGTTGGTTGGTGAGACTGAGAGCAATCTCAGCAAAGTTCTTGCAGAACTTGCGGTAGTACCCAATCATTCCAAGGAAGCGGCGCAAAGCTTTTTTGTTGTCAGGAACTGGAAAGTCCATGATGGCTTGGACTTTAGCATTTATGGGTGCCACCTTACCCTGGCCTATGACGTAGCCAAGATACGTGACAGTAGCACAACCAAAGTCACTCTTGTTCAGGTTAACAGTCAGGTTAGCCTGGGTCAAGCGCTGAACAACGTCTCTACATCTTTCAGATGTTCTTCCCAGGAGTCACTCCATGTGATCAGGTCGTCGATGTGCGCACCCATGTGTGGCAATCCGGCGATTGTAGACTGTATCATCCTTTGGAACGTGGCTGGGGCATTTTTCATGCCAAAGGGTAGGACTTCATACTGGTATAACCCAGATGGTGTGGCAAAAGCAGAGATGCTCTTGGCCCTCTCAGTTAAAGGCACACACCAATAACCCTTCAATAAATCAATCTTGGTCAGAAACTTTGCTTGCCCTACTCTATCGATACAATCATCAATCCAAGGTATTGGAAACACATCAGTTCTAGTTACAGCATTGACTTTGCGATAATCTGTACAGAATCTAGTACTTCCATCAGGTTTTGGAACTAGAACACAGGGTGAACTCCAATCTGAGTTAGAGGGTCTGATAATATCATGTTCTAACATGTACTCAACCTCTTTCTCAGCAATCTTTCTCTTTTCAGGATTCATCCAGTACGGATGCTGTTTTATTGGTTTGGCATCACCAACATCTACATCATGAGAGGCTATAGAAACTCTCTTTGGAACATCAGGAAATAGGTCTTTATATTTCTTGATCAACCTCTCAAACTGATCTTTCTGTGAGGGTTCTAAGTGCTGGAGTTTTACATCAAGATTTTGCAACACTTCAGAATTTGACAATTTACATGAAAGAACTTCAGCTTTAATTCTAGGTTCATCATCTTGAAACTCCCCCTCATCTTCACAAGTCTCGGCCATAGGAGGATCTGAAGTGACAGCTGCAACCCTAGCATTCCTATCATGATAAGGCTTCAGCATGTGAATGTGACACGACTGTTTTGGCTTTCTCCTATCTGGAGTCTTCACAATGTAATTGAGATCATTGAGTTTTGTCAGAATTTCATAAGGACCATGAAATCTAGCCTGCAATGGATTGGACTGCAAGGGAAACAACACAAGGACCTTGTCTCCTGGTTTAAACTCACGGCTTCTAGCCTTATGATCATACCAAGTTTTCATTTTTCCCTGACTTGATTTCAAGTTCTCTTTGGCTAGGTCACAAGCTGCACGCAGTCTTTCCTTGAACTTGCTAACATAGTCTAACAGACTGATATGCGGCTCTTTCTCTTGCCATTGTTCACTCAACAATAGCAAAGGTCCTCTCACTTCATGGCCAAACACTAGCTCAAACGGACTGAATCCAGTAGACTCCTGCACTGCTTCTCTAGCTGCAAACAACAGCAAATGAACACCTTCATCCCAGTCTTTCTCATGGTCATAACAATAAGTCCTCATCATTGTCTTGAGAGTGGAATGAAACCGCTCTAAGGCACCCTGACTCTCTGGATGATTGGCACTGGAAAGAATCTGCTTCGCACCTAGTTCATACGCAACCTGCTGAAACAATCCGGAAGTGAAATTGCTACCTTGATCTGACTGAATTTCCCTGGGAAGGCCAAACAACGTGAAGAACTTTATCAAAGCCTTCGAGATTGCAGTTGCCTTGATGTTGCGAAGAGGTATGGCTTCAGGGAATCTGGTAGATGCACACATGATTGTCAACAAGTACTGATTTCCAGATCTAGTCTTGGGTGATGGACTAACACAATCGACGATGACCTTGGAGAAGGGCTCCCCAAATACTGGGATAGGCTGCAATGGAGCTACAGGTGGGTCTAACTGGTGTTTTCCAACTACCTGACAAGTGTGACAGGTTTTGCAAAAGTTAGAAACATCTTTCTGAAGTCCAGGCCAGAAGAAGTGTTTCGTGATCTTGTCAACAGTCTTGTTAACACCAAGATGACCTCCTAAAGGCAAACTATGAGCCATTGTTAAGATCTCATTCCTGTAGACCTTCGGAACAACAATTTGCTTGACCACTGCCCAATCTGCATTGGCAGGGATATCAGGAGGGCGCCACTTCCGCATCAACACTCCATCCTTGAGATAATACCCAACTGGAACTGTGTCTATTTCTTCATCAGGAAGGGCTTCTTCTTTAGTACACAAATTTCAGGATCATTGGTTTGCTCCTGAATCAACCGCTTTCTGGACAGAGACAAGTCTCCAGACACATCAGAATCACCAGACCCATCTGGCTGGCTGAATAGAGAACTGATAAAAGTGTCTGATAAGTCCTCAAACGGAGAAACCATAGTAGGCTGAACAGAGTCATGAGGCGAACCACCTGAGTCATGACTATTTAATGTGCTGGACGGCACCACATCATCTTCTTCTTGAGCCTTCTTGGCCATAGCACGAGTCACTGCACAGGAAGGATGCAGAGATGGGTCTTCATCGCCATCTTCAGTGCTCGGCTGTGAAGTAAGATGAACAGGGGGAACTACATTGCCCCCAGCCAGGTCATTGCCTAGCAACAGAGAAACACCCTTGATAGGTAGACTTGACATAAGTCCCACCTTTACCTGTCCTGTAACTAAATCTGAATTCAAGAATACAGAGCGCAGGGGTACAGATACAGTCCTCCCTTCAATACCTTGTACAAGTATGAAATCCCCAGAAGCGGTCTCATCACGTAACTCCAAGGAGTCCATCAACAAAAGTGACTGAGAAGCTCCGGTATCCCTTAGGATATATATGGGGACAGGAGGAGAATGCTCATTCAGAGCCACAAATCCCTCTGACACAAATGGAAGGAATTCCTCCCTCACAAAGTCAGCAGTATCAGGCTTCTTAGCCTCACAAGGAGCAGGCAATTTAGCAGATCGGTCATCTACTACAGGGGTTTCTAACCTTGTCTTCACAAAGGCATTGGGTTTGGTATCCTTTTCTTTTTCTTTCTTAGCTTTAAGGAACCAACAGTTAGTTGTAACATGACCAGATTTCTTGCAATAATTGCAAACTAGACCACTTTTGTCACTGTCAGCTTTCACACTTTGATCAGACCTTTGACTGGATTTCTGAGCACCATCACCAGATTTGTCTTTGTCTTTGGGTGAGGAATCTTGGGTATCACCGTTACCTTTCTTCTGAAATTGGGACCATCTATTTCTACTGCTAGACTGAAATTTGGACTTATGTGTGAGAACATATTCGTCTGCAAACTTGGCAGCTGATTGCAAATTCAGTGCTTGCTTCTCATTAAGGTAGGTCTTAATATCATCCTTGACACAGTTCTTGAATTCTTCAACTAACACCATCTCTTTTAGTGAGTTGAAATCATCCTTGACCTCCATAGAAGTACTCCTGCGCTCAAAGCAAACCTTCTTCTCGTTAGTTAATTCCACATAAGTCTGATTGTCAGATTTCTTCAGACCTCTGAATTTCTGTCGGTAAGCCTCTGGAACCAACTCATAAGCTGTCAAAATAACCTTTTTGACAACCTCAGAATCAGAGGAATCATCTGCAGACAAAGCCGAATAGGCTTGTTGAGCTTTACCCTTGAGGACAGTTTGCAACATCAGAGGCCAGTGTTCCTTTGGCCACTGACAACTCTTAGCTACCTTCTCGAAGCACTGGAAATACTTATCAACCTCCTTCTCTGAGAATGGAGGCACCAGCTTTACCTCCTGGCTAGCCCGAAATTTGTGTTCAGCTTGAATTTTGATTTTTAGTAGCTCCATTTGGAGCCTTTCTTCTCTATCAAATTTTTCTAAATCGAAATCTCTCTGTCTCTGTCTCTCTCTTTCTGCTCTTTCCTCTTTCTCTCTCTCAAATTCTCTTTGTTTTTCTTTTTCCTCTCTTTCTTTTTTCTCTTTCTCTCTCTCAAACTCTCATTGTTTTTCTTTTTCTTCCCTTTCAATCTCTAGCATTTTTAATTTAAGTTCCAATTCTACATTTGGATTTTCTACCGGAAACTGTTCCAGATCTCCTGGTGCAAACACATTTTCATCAATGTAATATTCAACAATCTCTCTCGCCAGTCTTGCTTTTCGCGTGGCTGGTTTTACATCTGTCAGCTCTAACTGTCTGCATATTTCTAGCAGTTCTGTCTTTTTAAAAGACTTCAAAACTTCTACGGTTGTTGATGCCAAGAAATCATCCATTGCTGTTGATCTGCCAATATATATCTAGGAAAATTCAAAAAACAATTTCACTATTTGAAATTTTAGATTTTCAATAAATGACTTTCGCACAATGGTCTATCCCGGACGAGCCCCCAATTTGTTATGGCCCCAATTTGTTATGGCGTCAATTTGTTATGACGTCCACGGACAGCGAGGATGACAGACAAAATTCTTAAACTTCAACAGATTTAATTAAACACACACTTTGAACTAATCTACAATCTACATCTACTGACCAAGATTGAAAAAAAAAAAAAGAGATATTTACAGTCCCTCGGTAATGGAGATGGCGCTGCTATGTTGCGATGTCTTGGGACAGGAAAATGCTCCAACACAGGCAAAAATCCACAAAAAGCTTCGCAGGTCTTGAAAAGAGTGACAGGTCTTGTCAAATGTATCCTTCCACTATTTCTCCTTGCAATTTCTCCTACTCCCCTTCACTCTCTCAATTTTTCTCCTTATATACTCTTTTCCAGCCCCCTCTGAGGCATGCCCGGGACATGCCCCAAACCTAGCTCCAGACTGCTTAACAAAAAAAAGTCAATACTGCCATCTAGTGGTTTTTTTTCCCCCACATTACAGTATCTCTCCCAAAGCTGCTTGTCCGTTTACTTTTGGACGCAAAGAAAAGCACCTATTTCTCTTCCAAAAGACGATGCCACCAGAAATCAGTGGATAGCTTTTTTTGTTTGCTGGCAGCAAACAGCAACGGCCAAAGGGAACGTTAGCTGTTTGTGCTCAGCATTTCACCAAAGACAGCCTTGTCAGTAAAGGATAATTCGACACAGGAAAAGTGTTTCAGCTGCTTCTCAAACCTGAAGCAGTTGCATTGATCAAGCGCTCGGAGCCACAAGCTGTGAGTAACGATATAACAGCAAATAATGTAAGTGAAGCTAACGTGTTACGGGTGGCTAGCAGGACCGCTAGCGATAGTTAGCACTAACAACTGGCCTCAAACGCAGGCTTTGTAAAATATCTGAAGATAAAGCCTGTTTTGGTCGCAACTGTCCGTGACTCACAGACACAGAAGCTGTAAGTTGCTTTTACTGCATAAGCCAACCTGACGTGATAGCTAGTTGATTGTGGCTGTAGCACAGCGGCTAACATAGCCAAGTTACTGTTGCTAATGTTTGTGTCCTAAATATGCAAGAGTAATATCAGGGGAAATTCTACAGAGGGTGTGTGAACATAAACCTCATTTGAAGCTAACTTTTAATACTTGTTTGTAATTTGGATGCTTGGTACAACTGTCCACGGTAACGGAACTTGCTGTCTGTAAAACCTGTATTGCAAGGGTTTGTCTCTGTGGTTATGGCCGCTCGGTTACCAGCTACTGCATGTTAGTTTGCATGCCGCCGTGCTAATTAAAAATGCTCCTGGTTAACTTGTATGCAGTAATTCTGATCGGCATGCTTGGTACTTCGGTAAGCATCAATGTGGCAGTTTCAACATAACGTTGCTGCAGCACCTGTTAACTGTGGAGTGCTCTCGGAGTGAACCTTCTCTTAATTATGAAAATGACTGAGAACAGGTCTGGACTAATAATTGTTTTAAACGGAAGTTTTGTGCAACCCAATTCTCTGTTCTTGTTCCACAACTGTATTCTGAATTTAGCCCATGATTTAATCACTGTTTGATCGCATATGGAGGGAAACCGTGTCTTCGGTTGCCAATTACGATAATTGGAAAACGCGTCAATATAGGAAAATGATTGAGAACTACTATTTGCAGTCAAAAGGGGACGTGTTTTCGCACCCCCGCTGGCTACGCCACTGCTACCATGACATAATTTCATCCCCCTTTAGAAATTGTTGTGGCTAATAAAAAGCTGAAAAAGGCGGAGATTAAATTGGAAATTCTTTCCTGTACAAGTGATCAATTCGCTAGCTCCACATAAGCAACTTGTCCACGCTAATGGAACTTACGGTCTGTACAACCTGTATTATGTTCATAACATAACCGAGCTCTCTCTAGCTGTCGCGTAGCCTACTATCCATAAAGCTGCTTTCACATCGGACGGGAAACGAATTTTTCGCGGGACAGATTACATTCAAAGTCAATGCAAAGACGCGAATACACGCGTTATGGGCATGTCAAGCCGCTTTCACACCGGACCAAAACAAATTTTTCGCGTGACAGATTAGCTACATTCAAAGTCAAAGCAAAGACGCGAATACACGCGTTTATGGGCGCGTTAAGCAGCTTTCACACCGGACGCAAAACTAATTTTTAGCGAGACAGATTACTTTCGAAGTCGATGCAAAGACGCAAATACACGTTATGGGCACATCAAGCCGCTTTCACACCGGACGCAAAACGAATTTTTCGCGTGACAGATTACATTCAAAGTAAATGCAAAGACAATGCATTGACTTTGAATGTAATCTGTCGCGAAAAATTCGCTTTCAAGGCCGATAAAAGCGCTTATCGCGCCATTTTCTGTGAGCAAACGCTGGTCATTCCGACACAATAAGTAAACCATAACCAGGGGCAATTTCCGAAAAGGCCGTTTAGCCTGGAGCTTTCGTCCCTTCGTCATACACCAACGCAGAAGCTGTTCGTTACTCCATGCTAACGACACACCACAGCTATGCACACGAACCAGCAGGTCCTTATAGACACACCGAAGCAGTCCATAAGCTGTTGGTCCACTTTTTGCTGCTCCTCACTGTCCATGTTTCCCTCTAAACTCAGACCCATCGGATTTCTACGATCTCCGGTCTGCACCTGGGTATGTCGACCTGTTCTAAAAATGTGTCTATATGGGGTGGATTTTAGCTTTCCCTCAATCCTAGCTCTAGAGTAGAAACACCGGTGTACTCACCATAGTAGCTGTAGGTAGACAGCAAATTCGAGCTTGAGCTGCCAGACATTCGCACTGCGTCCTCCACTTTCGCCGTTGCGTTTATTAGAACAAGTTAATTTCATTAGATCTATACACATGCAGTGCGTTTGATTGCGGAATATGCCTGTCCATTCGTTCTCAGATGGGAGACGCATCTCAGTTTCACTCTGGGGAGGCAGACCCGGAAAACTGCGTTCTGCTGCCTCGTCCCGCCTAGATCCGCCCTCCACAGAGCTAGCCAGTCAGAAGAAAGTGGGCACACGGGGAGTGGGGGCCATAGCGGAAGAGCCACCCCAACGAGGCGTTTCAGGCAGAGACTACAATGGACTACAAATGGGGTTTTTTAAGGATGGCAGTATGAGCTAAATAAGGACCCTGTTTTGGACTTTGAACGATCAGGAGTACTCTAGGGGAGTCCAAGATCAAAATATAACCTTGGAAATATAGCAAAATAGGTCCCCTTTAAAAATTATGAGCAGTGGTTGACAGGCGCGTGCTTCGGAGGAGAGCCGCGAACTGTCTACACTCTCCTGAGTTGGCAGCAAGGGGTCGCATACGAGCAAGCCTTGTACATAGTTCACCAATTGGGTATTCCAGATTCGGGTGGGATTGGAGATGCCAAATTTATTAAAAAAAAAAAAAAAAATTATGATTATCATTGTGATGATGATTTTTATTATTGAAAATTTTACAGAGTGACGTCGTAATTTTTTCATTCAACATTACATAACTCGAAACCTTCCAGTCTCTGAACAGAAGAACGCAGGAGGTATTATGGAATGATATTGAAATAAGCACGTTCTGCAAATAGTTCTCAGGTGGAGATGGAATTTTTTTTCCAGCACAAGAGGGCAGTATTTAGTGTCTATTGCCTGTTAACCAATAATTGATCTCTCGAGTGCCCGTAGTGTTGAGATTATCACGTTTGCCTCATGCACAGGTCCCCGGTTTGGAATCGGGCGGAAACGCAATTTCGGACTGGGTCATTCCATGTCAATTCACACAGATTCCAGAAACATCCCCAGTGACATCTCTCAGATTTGACTGAAAAATATTCTGAGATTAATTTTTGACCCCAAATGAAGGAATCCCAAATTTCAGCTTCATACTTTCAGTCATTTCGGCATTATGGCCCTGGGAAATTTGGGTCCACGCCCACTTTTTCCTGCAATTAATTTGAAACCATATCTTCAGACCCATAACTTCTCTTTTATATGAGCAACAGGGCTAAAAATTGATAAACGGGTCATTGATTGCCCCCTCTCGTGGAACCAATGCTTACAAATTGGATACTCATTACATGGTATGCAATATTAACCCTTTAAAACTGGATTTTGTTTCTGCGATAATGATTTTTGGGATATTGGAGGGTCTCCATGTCTCCACTTGGGATAGACAATTTGCTTTTAACCTGACCAACTTACACACCTTATCCAACTATAGGGCCAATAAAAAGTTTGCTTATCCAGCTCCTTCTGTGTGAACTGATTTTTTTGAAAAATGGACCCTTTGGCCCATATTTCTTTAAAAAAATGATTAAGTTCAGAAAGAAGGTCAACTCTGATGAGATCAGTATTGATGGTTTTGATGGTTGAAATCACACTCTAATACCAAATAATGATGCACAGAATAACTCATTCATCATATCAGGGTGGAATTTAATCAGAATGATCATGACTTGGCTTGTTAACCCTTCAAGGCCATATTGGCATCCGGAAACTAGGTAAACTTCTGATTACGTCTGTGTGTAGTTCTGCTGGTTGGAATTCCAATAAATAATATTCTTAATGACTTATTGATCATATCCTAGAGAAATGCTTTAAAATAATAAAATATATTGGTCATTAACCCTTTCAAGGCTGTAATGTGTAGGGGCCTACCATCACAGTGCAAGCAAATTTATAATCTGGTTTGACATATTCAAAATATTTCTAAACACAAAAAAATGTACAAGCTTATGACTGCAGAACATCTTTCACCTCCAGGTAACAGATCCAGTGAAAGAATTGGGTCATAATCACTGAGGGGGGTGCTGATTACCAGGTCACATCAAAAATGAGTCCAAAAGAAATGGCATCAATGACTAATGATTACTTTTGTAAATTAAACTCTGGAAGAAGGTTGTAAACTCTTCATCTGCAGGAGTAAGTCTGTACTGGCGGGCACTTTGACCTTGAATCTCGGGGGCAGTGATGCAACAAATACAACAGTTATTCCGCGTATCATTTGAATCTAGAGTGTAATAATTCTAACCACCAGAACTAAGCACAGAGCTAGTCAGAAATTTACCTAGTTTCCGGATGCCAATATGGCGTTGAAAGGTTTAACAAGCTAAATCATCATCATTTTGATGAAATTCCACCCTGATATGATGAACAAGTTATTCTGTGTATCATTATTTGGTATCAGAGTGTGATTTCAACCACTAAAACCATCAATACTGAGCAGAGTTGAGCTACTTTCTGGACTTAGATATTTTTTAAGAAATATGGGCCAAAGGGTCTATTTTTCAAAAAATCAGTTCACACAGAAGGAGCTGGATAAGCAAATTTTTTATTGGCCTTAAAGTTGGATAAGGTGTGTAACCTGGTCATATTAAAAGCAAATTGTCTATCTCAAGTGGAGACATGGTGAAATCATTGCCTAAAATGAGGGTTCTGAAGGGTCCCCGTTTGTCCTGTGACCATTTTTGAGAATGAAACGGATTATGAAGGATTTGGGACATTTGTTTGTGATGAGTGTCGCTAAGAACATTATCTTAAGTTGAGTGCAGGTTTAGAAGGGCCTATATTCTTCAGTGTCCTTAAATTTTTTTAATGAAATTTGGATTTACATTCAAACATTTATTCAAGAATTATATGTTGAAATAAAGTTTTACTCTATACCTCAGTGTACTGTCGTGGTTTTCATTCAGACATATTTTCATATTATGAGGTTCCCCCATCCCTAAGCACTTGGAGAGAGACAGATTCTTCAGAAAATTAGGCTTTATTGAGGCATATCGATAAATGTAAACCTGAGTTCTTTTTGCGCAAGAAGAACTGACATTTTGCTTTTCACACCCAGTTTTTAATGCCTTCATCACAGGAAATATCTTCCAAATATGGTCTTTCCGCCTCTCGTTCTAACGCTACAACAGGTTTTCCCACAGACAGGCAAATCAAAACACTGCCAACTTGCCTTGAAAACTGCAACCAAAAGATAAGATGCATAACACTAAAAAGGAGAGGAAAATTACAGTCAAGAGTGAAAAAATACAGTCAAAGGAATAGGATACAAGTAGATACATGAATGATTCAATTGATTATGTTTTCAGTAACAATTAATGATTTTACTGAACAAATATTGATCAAAGCTACAGAAATCAAATACATTTTAAATGTCTCACCTGATTATGTTTTCAAATCAACTAAACAGAAGCCTGCTTACTAATCAAAGCTACAGAAGCCCGCTACTTGTATGTATGTGTGCTCTGGTAAATCGTTTCGTTGCTCTGGTAAATAAAGTCCCAGTCTAATGTCCCACTTGAATCCAGTCATTTTGCTTATTGCAGATAATCAGTCCAAAGTTAGTCCAAAGTTCAAGTCCATATTCAACATTGATTTGCGATTTTTCCATCTGATTGTTTTGGTGAACAAGCCTTCATGACGGGAACAACTGTTTCAGCATATTCAGCCAAAACTTCAGGGAGGCTCCAGGAAGGAGCGGGCCTTGACTGGCTGGTACACTAGACTGCCACCCACCCATCACTGGAGTGAGAAAATAAAATACAAACACAAACACAGACACATGCAAATCCACTATGCACTCAGCATATACAGAACGAGGGTCATCTACACCTGCATTATTTATCATTAGATGAATCAGATTTTTACCCCTCGGCCGACTCTGTCGTCCGTCGTCTGTCGTCTGTCGTCCGTCGTCCGTCCATGATTTTGTCCGGGCCAGTACTCGGCAACTAATGATCGCAGCTTCACCAAATTTGGTATGGTAACTCTCTATGATCCATAGATGAGCAATGTCAGGTTTTTTGCTGGATTTAACCTTTGACCTTAGCGCTGTGACCTTGAGCCTGGAAATCTTGTCCAGGTCAGTACTGGGCAACTAATTATCGCAGCTTCACCAAATTTGGTATGGTAACTCACTATGACCCATAGATGTGCATCGTTAGGTTTTTTGCTGGATTTGATCTTTGACCTTAGCGCTGTGACCTTGAACCTGGAAATCTTGTCCGGGTGACATTTTCCAGGCCAGTACTCAGCAACTAATGATCGCAGCTTCACCAAATTTGGTATGGTAACTCACTATGACCCATAGATGTGCAACGTCACATCTTTTGCTGGATTTGACCTTGGACCGTAGCGCTATGACCTTGACCCTGGAATTTTTGCCCGGGTCAGTACTCGGCAACTGATCATCGCAGCTTCACCAAATTTGGTATGGTTACTCACTATGACCCATAGATGTGCATCGTCAGGTTCTTTGCTGGATTTGACCTTTGACCTTAACGCTGTGACCTTGACCCTGGAAATCTTGCCCGGGTCAGTACTCGGCAACTAATCTTCGCAGCTTCACCAAATTCGGTATGGTAACTCACTATGACCCATAGATGTGCATTGTCAGGTTTTTTGCTGGATTTGACCTTTGATCTTAGCTCTGTGACCTTGACCCTGGAAATCTTGCCCGGGTCAGTACTCGGCGGCTAATGATTGCAGCTTCACCAAATTTGGTATAGTAACTCACTATGACCCATAGATGTGCATTGTCAGGTTTTTTGCTGGATTTGACCTTTGACCTTAGCGCTGTGACCTTGACCCTGGAAATCTTGTCCGGGTCAGTACTCGGCAACTAATCATCGCAGCTTCACCAAATTCGGTATGGTAACTCACTATGACCCATAGATGAGCACCGTCAGGTTTTTTGCTGGATTTGACCTTTGACCTTAGCTCTGTGACCTTGACCCTGGAAATCTTGTCCGGGTCAGTACTCGGCAACTAATCATCGCAGCTTCACCAAATTTGGTATGGTAACTCACTATGACCCATAGATGAGCACCGTCAGGTTTTTTGCTGGATTTGACCTTTGACCTTAGCGCTGTGACCTTGACCCTGGAAATCTTGTCCAGGTCAGTACTCGGCAACTAATTCTCGCAGCTTCACCAAATTTGGTGTGGTAACTCACTATGACCCATAGATGTGCAACGTCAGGGCTTTTGCTGGATCTGACCTTCGACCTTAGCTCTGTGCCCTTGACTGTGGAAATCTTGTCCGGGTCAGTACTCGGCAACTAATTCTTGCAGCTTCACCAAATTTGGTATGATAACTCACTATCACACACATATGTGCAGTGTCATGTTTTTTGCTGGATTTGACCTTTGACCTTAGCTCTGTGACCTTGACCCTGGAAATCTTGTCCGGGTCAGTGCTCGGCAACTAATCATCGCAGCTTCACCAAATTTGGTATGGTAACTCACTATGACCCATAGATGTGCATCGTCAGGTTTTTTGCTGGATTTGACCTTTGACCTTAGCGCTGTGACCTTGACCCTGGAAATCTTGCCTGGGTCAGTACTTGGCAACTAATCATCGCAGCTTCACCAAATTTGGTATGTTAACTCACTATGACCCATAGATGTGCATCGTCAGGTTTTTCTCTGGATTTGACCTTTCACCTTAGCTCTGTGACCTTGACCCTGGAAATCTTGTCCAGGTCAGTACTCGGCAACTAATTCTCGCAGCTTCACCAAATTTGGTATGGTAACTCACTATGACCCATAGATGTGCAACGTCAGGGTTTTTGCTGGATTTGACCTTTGACCTTAGCTCTGTGACCTTGACCCTGGAAATCTTGTCCGGGTCAGTACTCAGCAACTAATTCTCGCAGCTTCACCAAATTTGGTCTAATAACTCACTATGACCAATAGATGTGCAATGCGAGGTTTTTTGCTGGATTTGACCTTCGACCTTAGCTCTGTGCCCTTGACTGTGGAAATCTTGTCCGGGTCAGTACTCGGCAACTAATTCTCGCAGCTTCACCAAATTTGGTATGATAACTCACTATCACACATATATGTGCAATGTCATGTTTTTTGCTGGATTTGACCTTTGACCTTTGCGCTGTGACCTTGAGGCAGGAAATTTTATATGGGTCAGTACTCAGCAACTACTGATCGCAGCTTCACCAAATTTGTTATGGTAACTCACTGTGACACATAGATGTGCAACGTCACCTTTTTTGCTGGATTTTACCTTTGACCTTAACGCTGTGACGTTGAGGCAGGAAATCGTGTCCGGGCCGAGGGGTATTCAGCAACGCGTTATGTTATGGTATTTACTTTTGCTGCAAAGAATGCACAGACACTTTGGAGTCAGAACATTTGAAGCACAGTTTCATCCAGGCCTTCCCAAGGACTTACATTTAGAATACCATAGCGCCTCCATGCAATAGCCAATAATAATAATCTCCCAAAATACTTCTATTTCAACAATAACTAGGGAGTGGACTCACCCCTGCCTTAGGTTGTCTCCTCGATAGGAGATCTTACCCGTCTCTGGAGTGAGTCACAACACACACTCAAGGTGTTCAGCATTGAGCTCTGTACTGTGGAGGGGATAGGTTTCCTTGCCCCTCATTATGGGATACTTATGAGATGATTCCAGTGGAACTGGTGCTATTGCAGTGGCTTTGTGGGAATAATAGATGAAACAGTTAAAGTTACAATTCATCAATAACAATTTGAAACAGATAAGCAGAGTCGATGGAATTATGGTTCTGACGCTTAAATCCTTTCTTTACCCGCCGAATAAGTCCCAATTCAGGAAATTTGACTAATGTATTTTTGTCCCCTTGCTCTGGATGTGCTTTACTAAGATCATTCATTTCATCTTAATTATTTGGAATACAATGAGTTGTCCACCACAGTGCATGTGCCACCCTAATAAATTAATATTATTTAAAAATTCATAATTCCCAGATTGCTCATCCTCACATCTGAGCTCCTGCCAATTTTGCATAAATATTTTTGGGCAGTATATTCATGATTTGGTATTCCTCTGTATTCTGGGTCAAAAATGGGGCAATTATAATAATATCTTTTCAAAGTATTTTTTGCAACCCACCTCAGTCTAGGGTTATGCTAAGAGCATGGAGGAGATGCACAGTCAGGGCTTATTAGCCCCAGCCATTGTGACAATTCTCCATGTCATCAGCAGAACCGGGTGGAGTTGCTTTAGACTGTTACAATATGCAATTTTTTTTTTTTTTAATTCAAAAACATGGGTAAATATTAAATATTCAACCGTGATACCGTTTTTTCATTGGGATCGCAGCATGTAATGGTAAAAAATCATTCCAAATTTGGTCAGCTCAGTCTGTTTCTGTTATTTGAACACTCAAGACTCAAGTTCTCGTCACTGTCACAGTCATAATCACCGTCTCTCTCACTAATTGTCACTTAGATCCTTTGAACCTCCCTCTCCCAAGGCGCAGTTCCAGGCTAGATCCCTTCCCACAGAGATCTTCGCCCAGGCTCCCCCAGGTTGAGAACTCTGCCTTCTGCCTCCCGGTGTCTTCTTTTCAGAGCCCACCAATCACAGAAGCACCTCTCGCCTACTAACGCATTCGCTTTTGGCTTGTGGTGGCCTGACTGTACATTGAGCCGAGTGCGGCGGCCACCCCTCTCTGTGGTCTTACTGCCATCTGCGACCCGACCGGCCGGTGACCCAGTCGATAGCGATCCCTGAATCCTGTAGTGGTTACCAGCCACCAAGGTGGGAACAGACGGTCTGATCCCTACCCCACTTCGCTATGGGTATAGAAACTTTGACCGTTTTCACCAGCCTTGCCTGTTCAGAGGTCTTCTCCAATGCCCCTCTGCTTGGTGTGGGCTGTCACCCACATACCAAGTGTTGCCCTCAACTTACATGCGACAAACATGCCGACTAGACGGTACCACAGCAGTATGTCAATTCATACTTCACTGGACACACGGGCCTTCAGTCCTCTCCCCAGCACTATAACCCATCTTTACCGTGCCCTCAGAACTTTGCAGCCCCGCCGCCGCCTGTTTCCCCCAAGGTTCGGGGGGCCCAATCCCTTCCCTAGGCAATGAGTTAGATGCAAACAATGAACTCAATCATCATAATTTTGCCGCTTTTCCTCTTGCCTGGATCCTCTCCTGCAAAAGTCAAAAAAACCGTGAAAGTTTATTAGTCAATTAGTTTCCTTGAATTGTAGCTCCACTGGTTTATACTCCTGTTCAAAAACAGAGAAAAGATCTTTCATTAATCATTCAATGAATTTCTTTAGTCAGGAAAGCTTTCAGTCATTTTTTGTTCAATCACAATGCCTCTTTTGTTGTAAAATTTGACCATTCACATTACTCCACTTCTGTTCTCTGACTTCTGCATGCCACCCTTTCACCTATCTGTGTTGTTTTGACTCTGTGCATCTTTTGTTTAAAAACCCATCCAGTCATCCAGTCTCCAATCCCACAATAGTTCATTTGATTTTTTTATTCTTTTATAAATCTAATATGTACTATTAAATGTCATACTAAATTTTGTATTTACTAGTACTTTTCTGATCACTTTACCCTAATTTTTTACCTTCAGATAGCAATTCAAATTTTTCAATACTTGGAACAGAAAACTCTGTATCAATTAAATTTGGCACACAGTCTCTTACTGTATATAGTGTTTGGCAGTACTTTGGCAAATTTTGAACGCTTTGTGTTATTCCTCTTGGTCCTCGGCATTATTTTCCCTATCAATTGACATTTAATCCTAATCTTAATCATTGCTTGCTCATCTGAGTACCAAATTAGTGAATTAGTAGAGTAAAAAATTGCATTACTTCAGCCCTCTTTACCATTGGCCCTAGATCCCTAGGCTGATAACCCAGACTTATTTTAAGTGTTACATGAGATGCTGCCTCTTTCAGTCCAAACCATTCTCAAACCCAGTCTGTTTTCTCTATTTTAAGTGCTGCTCCTTCCTGTCCTATAAGGAGCGCTACTGACTGACTGTCTTCTTCCAAATCAATATTAAGGGCCCATTTTTTTCTAATTCTGGGTCCTGAGTGGGGTCGAATATCATTGTACAATGCAATTCAGTTTCTGGCCATGTAGCCTGGGGTATTTGGGCCTCTACATACAGTATTTTCCCCAGGCACTCCAAACTTGCTCTTTAATTTGGTCTACTATATCCCCCAACCAAGAAACATTTGCTAATTCACTTTTTTTTTATTTGTATACTATACATCCCCGTTAAATCAATTCCTCCTTCTGCACAAATCAAATTTAAACCTAAAGCCAAAATTGCATCCCTTCCCAATAAACTCATAGGAGTTCTTTTACACACTACCAACAGCAATTTTCTTTCCTTACTCCCTACCCATATAGCCATACAACTGGGTTTTCCAAATCTGATATTACTGGATACAGGTTTTTTTCAGCTGCTGTCTCTCCCTCTGCTCCTGAAGATGGGGGGACATCCGGCGGTGGGTTAAATAATTCATTATCAGTAAACTTTTCAGATGGCTTTGACTGAGACGCAGCTTTACTTTGCTTTGCAAAATGTTTATCCTGAACCTGAATGTTTAGCATTCCCCTTTCTCGAAACAGTTCCAAAATGGCCAGCTCGTTTTCTCTTTTCAACCCCTTTTGCCGATTTGTCCGCCGATGCATAATTTGTTATTATACCCATCCTTTTTTTCACATATTGCAAGATCAAATGTTCCCTCTTCTCACTTACTGTGCTTAGTTCTTTTTGCCTTTTTTTCTTTTTCAAACATAGGAAGTTGCTTTTGCTTTTTTCCCTCCATCTACCAGCTTTGCCGTAATCATCATTGTTTATTTTTTTAATCCAAATTTCACTTCTCGGCCAAAGTATTTTTTCTCACGTATTCAATTATGATAGTACACCGATCAAAATAATGCTTAAAGCCGCAGTGTGTGAGAATTACTCCCATCTAGTGGTGCGCTAATAGAATGCAAACGTAGTACTCTCTGGCACCTCCCCCTCTAAGCGCGTCATTACCACTACGGAAGCCGCGAAGAGTCAAGAATATCTCAATATGTCTATAGCTACACTGGTCACAGAAGAGTCCGTGCTTCTTGCTGATGTCCATGTTTACATTTAGGCCTAAGCCACTTTCACATCGGACGCAGAACGAATTTTTCGCACGACAGATTACATTCAAAGTCAATGTATTCGCGTCTTTGCATTGACTTTGAACGTAATCTGTCGTGCGAAAAATTCGTTCCGCGTCCGGTGTGAAAGCAGCTTTTTTTCTTCCAAGTGAGTTACATGGAGCACCGTGAAAACTACAAACAAAACAGTTTCAATCGCACAGCTCAAAATCGGCAATTAAAATACTCTGCGTGTTTCTTCGCGTTATACAACCAAGTACAACATTACACGAAAACAGGAAATTTAAGCAATTATTAGTACTGTGTTCGCCAGGAAGACCAGCTGTAATTATTACTCGGGCCGGTAGGCCACGCGTCTAAGTTTCGGCTCCGGATCTTCTTCTTCTTTTTTTTCGGGTTCGCGATTGTCCTGCTCATGCGCTCGCGCGATTTCGCGATTGGCCCATAGATATTTATATGGAACACTACTTTGCTGATAGGGTACGCTCAAGTGCAGCATTTGTACCAGGAGCGTATACACTGGGAAGTTAAATTCGCACGTACACTCCCATTCATTTTCGCCTGCTGTAAAATTATATTTTCAAAAACACTTGCGAGTGAGTCAGGGTGATTTTGGTATCGCTGTGCAGAGCAACATTTTCTCTCCCTAAATATGTGCTTTTTTGGAGGATGGAAAGCGGCGCACTTACTAAAGGGAGGATCGAAATGTTACTCTGTGTCAACGTTCAAGTGCGAGCAGAAAAGTTAAGTTTAAGTGACCGCGGCTTTTAATGACCCTCTGATAAGATAATTGCTTCTAAGTTTTCGCCGTTATAAGCAACGTTGATGAATGTCCGTATACGTTATCACATTACTCTCTGGTTTCCTCACTTCATTGTACCCTGATTGAGCATATTTGCTGTTGACAGAATTGTTCATACTGAATCATATGGCTAATGTCAACGTTGTTAAAAGGAAGCGCTCGTTAACTCTGGCTACTCCTTTACTAAGCGTCATCTTTGCCCCTGTCCCATTGTAACACTGCTCTCAAAAAATAATCACTGCACAGCACGGATCGAGGGGATAGAGAAAGGTTTTTTTCTCCTGTTATGGCCCCAATTTGTTATGGCGTCACGGACAGCAAGGGATGACAGACAAAATCCTTTAAGTTCAACAGATTTAATTAAACAAACACATAGAACTAATCTACACCCTACACTACTGACCAAGATTGAAAAGAAAATAAAAAATAAGATATTTACAATTCCCGGTAATGGAGATGGGCTGCTATGTTGTGATGTCCTGGGACAGGAAAATGCTCCAACACAGGCAAAAATCCACAAAAAGCTTAACAGGTCTTGAAAAGAGTGACAGGTCTGGTCAAATGTATCCTTCTTGCAATTTCTCCTACTTCTCTACTCTCTCAATTTTTCTCCTTATACATACTCTTGTCCAGCCCCTTCCCATTCTGGGACTTTCCCCTCTGGGCATGCCCTGGACATGCCCAACCTAGCTTCAGACTGGGCTTCACAAAAAAAAGTCAATACTGCCATCTAGTGGCTATTTACCACATTACACTCCCGATTTCTAACAGCCAAGCCTTTCTCCCCTCCTTGTCTTTTGGAACTCTGGATAAACAGAGAAAGCGACTTGTCCATTGTTTTAAATGTTATGCAGGTAAGAAATATTGTCCTTGAATGTCAATTACAAGTAGCTTGCTAGTTAGCCACCTTGTTCATTTTATTGACTGCTTAGTCAATGCAGTCCCCCCGACGGTAAGGGTACCAAGGTAGCTCGCTGGAGACCGTTATCGATGGCTAGCGTTTGCTTTAGTCGGCGGTGTATTTAAGTCAATGGGACGGCTAATTAGCTAGCTAGCAAGCGAACGCGATTTTTTCTATTAAAGTGACAAATTTGCGTTTCTACGTTAACTTACGCATGAAACGTTTTATCACAGCCCTTCAAATGACTATTGCTGCAAAAGGCAGCCGCACTTCTCGGCATTTTAATGCTTATATTGACTTATTTGAAATTGGCCTCATAGGAAACCATTCATTTTTATGAAGAAGTTGGGTGTATCAATATAGCGGCTAGGTGCTTCACTTTGGATAGTGTAAATATGACATCATCAGCAATCTAGTGTTATAAATATATATATATCTATGGATTGGCCCAGGCCTAGACCCGGCCCGAGTACAGGCTCTGAGGAGCCTCTTGTTGTTTTAAAAGTATTTCCCAAGTGCTTTTAAACAGAGCAACACATTTTTAACGCAGCTTTTTTAGACATCCTAGTTTTATTTTGGATGCTTACATTATTTTAGCTTGCACACAAAAATGAAAATATTCCAAAAAAAAAAAAACTACCAGGGTCAAAATTATTAGCCCCCTGGACCCTAATAGTCAATTGTGCATCCTTTTTGCTGGATAACAGCCTGCAGTCATTTGCTGTAGTTTTCAACAAGTTTCTGACACGTCTTTTGAGGAATCCCAGCCCATTCTTCTTTGGCAAATCTCTCAAGCTCCTCCAGATTTGATGGCCCTTTGGCATGGATGTTCTTCTTTAGGTCACCCCACATATTTTCTATGGGATTTAAGTCAGGGCTTTGCGCTGGCCACTCAATTACACTTACTTTGGTCTTCTGGAGATAGTTCTTCACCAAGAGAGACTTACGTTTTGGATTGTTGTCATACTGCAAGATAAAGCGACGACCCAGAACCAGTTTTACTGCTGACTGCTTAAGGTTTTCTTTCAAAATCTCTGCATATCTTTCTTTGTTCATGATTCCTTCCACCTTGACAAGATTTCCAGTTCCAGATGCACTGAAGCATCCCCACTGCATAATACTCCCACCACTGTGTTTCACTGTGGGGACAGTGTTCTTTGGGTTATATGCCTCTCCCTTTTTTCTCCAAACATAAGCAGTGTCTCTGTGGCCAAAGAGCTTCCAGTATGCATAATCTTTCTCCAGGTGGTCCTGAGCATACTTAAGTCTGGCTTGAAGGTGTCCCTTCTTCAAAAGTGGAGTTTTTCTTGGTCTGAAACCTCGCAGTCCATTCCTGTGCAGAGCTCTAGTGATTGTCTTCTTAGAGACTACAATTCCTGACGTGGCCAAGTCATTCACCAGTGTCTTGGCAGTTGTTCTGGGGTCTTTAGACACATCTCTCACTAGCTTTCTTTCCAGGGCCTTTGAAATCTTTCGCTTCCTACCTCTGCCAGGCTTGTTCTGTACTGTGTGGCTGTCTTTGAATTTCTGGATTATACTTCTCACTTCAGTTCTTGACACTTGGAAACGCTTGGATAGCTTTGCATATCCTTCTCCTGCTTTGTGTGCATCAATAATTCTTTTTCTCAAGTCCAAACTGATTTCTTTAGTTTTCGGCATGGTGCTTTCTCAACTGACAGCTCAGTGACCCATACTGAGGCTTTTATACCATGTTTTAACTTAATTGTTGAGTGATATCACCTGATTCACCTGATCACCTTTAAGCACATCACCTGTGAAGTTAAAGCACATCATTGCACAAAAGTGGTTTGTGCAATGACTTAATAAATGGTCATTTCTTAAAGAGGGCTAATAATAATGTCCCTGGTCTTTTTAGTTTTTTTTTTTTTTTTTAATTCTGTTTTGATGTGCAAATATAAATAATTTGTGCCTTCTAAAGAAAACCAGTATGTTCAGAAATGCTATTTTGAAAATTCCTTGCTCTGTTAAAAAAGTACTTGGGAAAATCTTGAAGAAACTTCAAATTTCATAGGGGGGCTAATAATTTTGGCCTCGACTGTATATATATATATATATATATATATACACAATCGTGCCCAAAATTATTCATACCCCTACCAATTTTTGGTTTTTTTTCGTGATAGTTTTTGACCAATCAAATTTATTCTTACACAAATGACACAGTAACATAAGGCTGTAAGAAGTACAGTAAACAGTTTTTCAAGAAATACAATACTTTTTGGTATTTTATTTGACAGATTTACAAAAAATGCCATGTCCAGAATTATTCATACCCTTTTCTCAGTAATTGATGGCAAAGCCTTTGTTCACGATTACAGCCTCCAAACACGTCCTGTGGTTGATCATAAGGTTTCTGCACGTCTGCACGGGGATTTTGGCCCACTCATCTTTGGCAAACTTCTCCAGGTCCTTAAGGTTTGAGGGTTTCCTTGCCATGACCTTGGTCTTCAGTCCCCTCCACAGATTTCTGATAGGATTGAGGTCGGTGGTTTGGCTTGGCCACTCCAAAACGTTCACTTTGTTGTCCACTAACCATTTCTTGACGGATTTGGCCGTGTGTTTAGGATCATTATCCTGTTGAAAGATCCATTCCTGCCCAAGGCCAAGTTATTTGCCGGATTGCTTAATGTTTTCACTGAGGATCTGGAGGTCCTGGTCCTGTTTCATGATGCCATTAACTTTAACAAGGTTTCTGGGCCCATTTGCTGAAAAGCAACCCCAGAGAATGATACTCCTGCCACCTTCTTTGACCGTTGGGACTGTGTTTTTCAGGTTGAATGCTTCACCTCTTACGCCAAACAAAAGCCCCATCTCTGTGCCTAAACAGCTCCATCTTTGTTTCATCCGTCCATAACATTGACAGCCAGAAGCTTATATCTTCATCCAGGTGAGCTTTTGCGAAGGCTAGATTAGTTCTTGTGTGTCTGGGTTGGGGAAGTCTAAGAGGCGTAAGAAAGGTGAAGTGTTCAACCTGAGAAACACGGTCCCAACGGTCAAACACATTGGCGGGAGTGTCATGCTCTGGGTTGCTTTTCAGCGAATGGGCCCGGAAACCTTGTTAAAGTTAATGGCATCATGAAACAGGACCCCAGGATACCCAGATCCTCAGTGAAAACATTAAGCAATCCACCGAAAAACTTGGTCTTGGGCAGGAATGGATCTTCCAACAGGATAATGATCCTAAACACATCGCCAAATCCCTCAAGAAATGGTTAGTGGACAACAAAGTGAACGTTTTGGAGTGGCCAAGCCAGAGCACCGACCTCAGTCCTATCATGAATCTGTGGAGGGAACTGAAGACCAAGGTCATGGCAAGGAAACCCTTAAACCAAAAAGATCTGGAAAAGTTTGCCAAAGAGGAGTGGGCCAAAATCCCCGTGGAAACATATAGAAACCTTGTGATCAACCACAGGAAGAGTTTGGAGGCTGTAATCATGAATAAAGGCTTTGCCATCAATTACTGAGAAAAGGGTATGAATAATTCTGGACATGGCATTTTTTGTAAATCTGTCAAATGAAATACCAAAAAGTATTGTATTTCTTGAAAAATTGTTTACTGTACTTTTTTCAGCTTTATGTCAACTTACTGTGTCATATCTGCAAGAATAAATTTTATTTGTCAAAAAAAATCGAAAAAAAAACCAAAATTGGTAGGGGTATGAATAATTTTGGGCGCGACTGTATATATATATATATATATATATATATATTTAAGATTTAAGGTTTAGATTTAACCTGTTCGCCAGTAGATGGGACTGTCATCTTAGCATTGCTGTTCTGTGGGTCGCACAAGACTTAAAGGTGCACTATGCAAGTTTGTTGACATCACTTCTGTTGACATTCGAATTCAAACAACACAGAGGTAGCTCGCCCCTCCCTCCCGTAGTTCCCTCCCTGCCATGCTTCCGTAACTGTCAACTCTTGTCGGTGATTGGCCGGAACGGTTTGTTACGTTATGGGGCACAGCCTGTGCCCCTTGTGTTTATTTGCAGTTTGTGACGCCTGTGCGGTCTCCAGAGCCCGGGTTTTTTTTTTTTACAGTGAATTCAGGGGCAGGCAGCCAGCAGATCGTGGGGAGATGTCGGCGAATTGAGACAAAAATATAATCGCGCAGAAAATAAACAAACTTGCATAGTGCACCTTTAAGCATGAAGACAGCTCGAGCGAGTAGTCAACAGCGCGCTCGTGAGAAATTGGGACGGGTATAAGCCAAGATTTGGCAACAGCCATACAGATGGCTGTTTCCTTAGGTGTACGGGCAGCAATATTTTTTTTTCCGTACCGTTAATGCGTCGCTACTCTGGAATTCTGGTCCCCCCACTTCACTTTCGTCCCATAATCGCGTCAGTTTGCGTCTTGATTAATTAGGCCAACAAAATAAGGCTACAGTTTTCCTACTGTCTTACTCGCTAGCGAGCTGGTTGGCTATCTAGCTAGCAAACTAAAGTGATATTGAACTGTATTATGTTATACCTAGCGCGCCAATCAGTGCGCGTGTCACAATTTCATGGCTGTGCAGTGAACGAGTCTGGGCAGGAAGTTAGATTTCTGGGGTGAAGTTTTACCTTTTCCAGACTTATTTTTCGGAACGAGAGGGAGTTACGATGAATGGTTGGTGCCGAACGAATCTTTAATATGTCGTTGTTATGCCGATACCAGGCACAAGGTAAAACAAAAGGAAGTTTTGACGCTAGCAGCGGTAGAAGACAAGTGGTGTCTGGCGATTTCCATTTTTGCAGGTTTTGTCAATGGCACGGCATACGACTCCGCTGGGCCAGTAAATGTCAGAATGTTAAAACAAGCCCTCGGAGGCACATGAATGGGGATAGGTATATCCGATGTTTATTTAATGGAAAAACATTACAGAAAAATCGGGACTTGAGCTGTTGTCCGGTATGACCGAGTTTCCGTTTTATTATTTTTAATCATTTCTACTGTATTGGGAAATGCTTTGCAGTTGGATCTAAATGAATTTCGTCAGGCAGCGTGACACCTTTTATAGGAAAGCATGCCAAACGCATCAGTGCGGGTCACAGCACAAGAGAGCGCAATAGATCGTGGACGTCAATAATTTTATATTTTATATATATAAAGCTGATACGCTTCATTACGTTGTAATACGATTATCCCGCCTCGTGCCATTGCGCTCTTCCAGGCGTGATCACGAGCTGTTCTAATGCCTACTCTCGACTACGCTCTGAAAGGATTTTTCAAAAATTGGTACAGTCGTGGCCAAATTTTAAACGTGTTTAAAGTTTTGTCCCCATCAGAAAGATGCCTCACGATCATGGAGATCCCTTGCGATCACCACGACTTGGATCTGCTATTTCTCACGCTTTATGATATGGAGGTAAGATTCTAAGGCTGGGTTCAGAGTCGACGCGAGTCACGCAAGCAAGCGACGCGGGCGACGCAAGTAACGCACTCCCTTTCATAGTGTACACAGTGTACGCAAGCCGCACGGGCGATACGTGAAATGCAATACACCGCTCACACAATAGGGGGTAGCAGCGTCACCGATGACATTTCGGCTGACATTCAGAGTGACATTCACTGATCTCGCTGACGCAATAGTAAACTGCGCTGGAAGATTGAAGCAACCGAGCAGCCGCATTGGTACACCCAGTAGTAATCAACCATTACATTGAACTCTATGGCAGGGCTGACCTCGAGTCTATCTTTCCAGCGCATCAAACATTTATCAAGTTATTTGGCAAGATAATTCATTGGCTGTCATTGCGATGGATATATCGTGAATAATAGGTGTACATAAAATGGCTATTATCGATCTACCTTAACATGACACCTTAGCCAGCTATAATCAACTAGTCAAGGTGGTTGTCTCTAGAATATAGCCCATTTCAAAATAGTAACCCTTTGCGTTGGCCTGATTTATACACAAGATTTCACGACTGCATCTGACGTTATCAATGAGATCCATGTCATACGCCATAACTTTTTTTAAGCCAGCATCATTGATATGCAATGCTGTTTTATAATAGAATGGGCTTACAAATGCTGTAAAACAAATTTGGGCTGTAGATTGGGTAATTGGCTCATTTCAGCCTATGGAAAGCTAAACTTCCATGGAGGTGAGTGCTGAGGATCCCTGACTATTTTCTAGCTAAAGGGAGAAAAAAACATGCTGAAAAAAAATAGCGACCTTACGCCATACATGGATTGCTTTTCTTCCACATTGCTAGCTACAGGTTAATACCAATACTTCGCCTGTTTTGCGTATGATCGTGAATATGTTGATGTTTAGAAAGCGCGACCGGTCTATAGTCTGACAGATGCCCAGACGCTAGGCTAACGGCAGCCACTGGTTAAATCATCAAGGCTAATTTTAACCAGCACAAACGAAGCGAATGCCATCGTATCGCCCAAGAATCTGATTTGAATCTAATTTTGCAAGGTTACGAGTGGAACTGTATAACTGCTGAAGTGACACTAAGGGCTCTATCTTTCACATTGCCCTACCCGTTGCCACTACCCGCTACCCGTGAATTACGCATTTAGCAGCTTCCACTATCCCTCAACGTTATCTTGCGGCTTCACTATCCGCTATACATTATGCCGAATCCTTTATTTGCGACTGGACGTGTGCCCGTGGGCGTGTTTATGCGCTTTCCCTAAAATTGCTATCTTGACCACACAGGTTAGGGAAAGCGTATAGCGGGTCCTCAAACCACGCGCTACCCATTTGGCAATTGAAGACACGGTTTCTCTCCCCCTATGCGATGACAGCGACAAATGGGCTACATTCAGTTCAGAAAAATAATTAATTATAATTAGGTCTATGCACTGGCACTCAGCGACGTAACTTTTTTTTTTTTTTTCCCAGCGAGAGCGGCATTTCAGAACTCTTCAGCGAATGAAGGTAATTCTGGTGACAAGTACGTGGTTTCGTCCGTTTACATTTTCCAATTGGACAGCTGTCAATTATTTTTTTATAGCAAGTTGCGTGACCGTGCTGCAAAAACAGGTGTGCGTAGCCTACTTGTCGCCGAAATTACCTTCATTCGCCAAAGAGTTCTGAAATGCCGCTCTCGCTGGAAAAAAAAATTACCGTTTCTCAGTGCCAGTACATAGACCTATTTATAATTAAATTATTTTTCTGTACTGAATGTAGCCCATTATTTTGTCGCTGTTAGATCGCATGGGGGAGAGAAGCCGTGTCTTCAATTGCCACTTGAATATTCTTGAATTGGAAAACGTGTTAATAAGGGAAAACCATCTAGAATTAGCCAGGACTAATTGTAGTCAATAAAGGGAAGGATATTTTCTCCCAAATTTGCTGGTCTAGCGCCGGCCCTGAGTATTATTTCCCACAGAACGAGAATGCGTGACAAAACTGCGCCTCTCCCGTCAGGCAGTGACGGAATTATGCCACCTGGTTGCAGATGATGTATACACCGCTGCCAGCTGTCCGTATGCCTTGCCCGTTGCTGTTAGGGTTACTGTGGCACTATTTTTCTATGCAAGTGGGTCATTCCAACACCCACTCAGCTCAATTGGAGGCATGACCCAATCATGGTGAAACGCATTTTTTTTCTTTTTTTTTTTTTTGAAGTTTCAATCACAAAAGGGGTAGGCTTGATGTTTTTTTTAATTACATACCAAACATTGAACAATATGTCAATGTCAAATAATAATTATAATAATACAATTCATGATTAACTTAACAAAAACAGATCCTCCCCTGTCTGGATTTGACCTCATGCACGAGCAATTGAATTTCGTCTTCGGAGAAACGTGGCGACCTTCCTCTCTCCATCACGGGTTTCGGTTTGAGGATTTGGGATAGTGTAGCCTGCTTCTAAAGGCAATGGCACCTAGCACACTGATTGGTTTAACTGGCGTAACGCTCAAACCACGCCTATATAACGGGTAGCGCAGGTGTTTTAGGGATATAGGCAGGTGTGCAAGATAGCAACTTTTGCGGGGGAACGCCTCTTACGCAATGCTAAATCCCCAAATAACGGGTTTAGGAACTCTGGCGCAAGATAGGGCCCTAATACTAAAACCCAATAGTTTGTGTTTTTTTTTTCCAGTTTTTCTACAGATCAGTGATGACATTCCATACAGTCTTCTTCTATTATGTAGGCTAAAAGGTGCATATTAAGTACATTACATACATGATCGCTGCCGTTGGCGGCGGTTGGTATTACATGCGTTGCTGCGTCGTGTATTGAAATATCGGACTACACAATCGGACGCATCATGGCGGCCAATGCGTCGCGATGCGTCTCGTTGTGTTCGCGTTTGCATGCCTTTGCGTCGACTATGAATCGGCCCTCACACGATTTTCAAAAAATGACCAAATCGTGGCCTAGTGTAAATGTAGTTTTACCTGAAATACACCGGGCGCGTTCGCGGCGCGGCAAGTCAGTCGCAGCAGAACGCACTCATTATTTTCTATTGAAGCTGCTCCACTGGGAACGTAAGCCGCGAGCAATCGTGCCAGCCCCCACGACGATTCTCTTCATTTATGCGGCTGGTCTATTTTTTTCCCTCTACGCGCGAAAAAACGCGGGCCCATCAACAGGCAAAAACAACATGAAACTGCATTAAAAACGAGTACAACAAGTTTAAAAGTGATTGAAATTAAAAATTCGATTCTGCCGGAGTCATAGGAGTCTAGCTTTGTTTTTGTTTGATTTATATTGTGGGTCTAAAAAAAACGAACAATCTCATTAAAGTGTAGCCTATTCTGAAGTTAAAAGATCTATTTAAAATTCAGTGCCTTTTATTGTAGGCTATACTTCCCTACTGAAAACAAACATCACTTGGCAATACACAGTGTGGGCAGTGAAGGTGATCATCTGAGTCTCTTGAGTTGGTCTCTTTTAATGTTTTTTAGAGTAGATCGAAGGCGTTAGAGGAAGATGTATCAGGCTGTAAATGTTTTAACAGATGACCTCTGTTATGTGACTCAGAATTTGTTGACTTGTGTTTGTAATTGTTTTGTATTGTGTCTGTAACATTGTTCAAAATGTGCTGCTGTCAATCTTGGCCAGGACACTCTTGTAAAAGAGATTTTTTATCTCAATGAGGTTTTTCCTGGTTAAATACATTTTAAATAAATAAATAAAATGAATTAATTTAAAATCTGTGGATAAAAACAGCAGGAATTCGGTTCACAGCAGGAGAAATGCAAATGAGTTGGGGGTAGGAGGCATCCCACTCCAATTTCCAGGTGGGGGGGTACGGTCAGGGACATTTTGCAAAACAGCTTGGCACAAACATGGACTAGGACAACTTGATTGAAGATGTTTAAAAACACCCGGATTTGTACGACCCAGCAAACACTTTTGATAAGGACAACCTTAAAAAGGAGTCTATATGGAAAGAAATAGCGACTGCCGTTGAAGCATCAGGTGATCTGTAGTGTCTGTCACTGTCTAAAGCCAGCTCTGCAACCAGGTTATGGAAGGCTGCTGTCGTCTTTGAAGATTCAGCGGATGTACCCAAAATCTTCTCCTCCTCCTTCGTAGCCTGCGAATTAAAAAAAAAGAGGGCAATCGCCTTCCTTCTATTAAGGGGACTTATAGTTAAGCCAACATTTTTCCAAGATACTCACTTTTTAAACTAAGAATTATCAAAATAATTCTATTAGAAATTGCAACTTAAAACACTGAGCTTCTGTAGCATCACATCAGTGGTTGCCATGGCAATGGCTGTTTTAATGAATATATAGATACTTAGAGAAACACAATTATTGAGATGACTAAACAGTGGGTATAATTTCAGCTGTAATGTGAAGGAAAAAACATTCCCAATGTCACTACTGAGCTTTTTTATGTTCTATTGATTTTGACCCCCTAAATCAATTTTGGCGGGAAACAGCTAATTAAATATGCATATTTTGATTCACGCATATTCAGAGGTACATATTGCAAGGAGAGCTCTATACAGACATAGATCATCATAAAATGAAGAAAACTGCCAAATATGAAGTTAATTGGATTACCAGTTGCTGAGAAATCTTTATTTTCTTGTTTAAAATCTGTATTTTTAGAAAAACGTGATTTTAGTTCGGCAGTAATAATGTAATCAAAGTTTGACAGTAGGCTAATGTTCTCAGGAGGAATTGTGATGGCTGGTTATACAAGACGCCAAATGCAGTGGCCTGAAAAAAAAGGAAGCACAGCAATAAAACAAACACAGAAACCAGACAGAGCAGGAGAGAGGGGCTCGCGCTTCCAAAGGACATATCTCGTCCAAGAGAAATAAGGAAGCAAAGCGAGCTAGACCGAACGAACAAAGGAAAGAGCTCGGAAACCGAGATCAAACAATTAAGCACCCAAACGGTGCACGAACAATGGAAGGGTGAGAGAGAATCAGAGTAATAAACTCTCTAGAAAACTAACTAACACTTTCCTTTTTAGCAACTAATTCCTAACAAACTCTCTAGCAAGAGAACCTACGGGCTACAGTGCAATGGTAACACTGACACTCTAGCAAAGGTGGCGAGGCGGAACTTGGGCTTAAATAGAGTCCGGGCGCCACCCACAATTAATGCCAGCTGGCCAAAGAATCCGATGTGGGCAAAACGATATCGTCCCGGACGAGAGTAACAAAGAAAGCTCCCAAACAAACGCCAACCTCCAAAACCATGACAGGAATACATTTAGTATTTTGTTTTTAGTGGTTTTTAGGATTTTTTACCTCCTTGAAAGGCACTAGCCTCATAAGTAACTCCCTCTTCTTCAATCTGTGTTTCTTCCCTAGTTTTACGTGCATTCGTTTCTTTTTTTCAAGTTCTAGCGCGCGTTTTTCACTCTGTTTCACACATTTTCTGTCCATTTCGTGATAGCCTTTCATTGAGTGTTTATGCCAAGTTTCAGAAGAATGGAGGCAATTCCTCGTTGGCCATCATTGAGAGTCACCTCACTCATAGCTGTTCCAGCCTTGAAGACGGTGTTCGTGACGAATGTTTCCTTCGGAACACGACTCCATATTATTATTATTTATTATCCATACTGTTTGAAGGACCACTTCATGTTCTTACCTCAAAACTAAAATTTTCAACGAAAATTGGCATTTTGCTTAGCTATAGGTGCCCTTAATAGCAAGAGCTGTCCTTGAGTGAAAATATAATAATCTGTTAAGGACTAATTATTTCGCTGCTCCATGCATAAAAACGCTAATCAGTCAACTCGTTTACACAACGTAAATCGGTAATATGGATAGGATCGCCAAAATTTGAAAGTGCAAATGTTAATAAATTTACACAACATGTGTACACGGGTCCTATTTTGTTATAGTTAGAGTAAAAAAGGCTTTAACGCGCTGATTTTCCAATGCCCCGTGCTCGAAATCTCTGGAAAACACGTCCGGCACGCGACCATACGCAACAGAAACAGAACTCCCAAAGCTCTCTCATGTGACCCCCTGCTGAGATCCCTGCACTGGCTGCCAGTTGCAGCCAGAGTTAGATTCAAAGTCCTTTCTCTGGCCTACGCTGCAGCAAACAAGACAGCCCCTTCCTATCTGCAAGAGATGATCATCCCATGCACACCTGCGCGGCCACTTGGGTCTGCAGCAGCAGGACGACTTCGCTCCCCTACCCTGGGTCGGAAAGCTGGTCGTTCTACCGGATCACTCAGCTTCTCCCATCTTGCTCCCCAGAGGTGGAATGACCTTCCCACCTCCCTACGAACTGCTCCATCCCTCCTGCTCTTCCGCCGTAACCTGAAGACTCACTTGTTTAGACAGTTTCTGACCTGGAGCCTGTACCATAAAGCTGGATTTGGGCTTATCGCGGTAACTTCGGGTTTAACCCTGGGTTTTCTGTGCCATAAAGGCGGCTCATTTCTTACTAGTCCAGTCAAACTGCAGATGCACCCACCACAAATTGCAAAAGAAACGATTCCACTTGTTTTGAGTTCATTGACACCATAGAAATAACATATCAAAAGTTTTCCAAAATTTCAGTAGGGGAAGTGGGTCAAATTGGGGCTATTACATAATAGGTCATCCGCCATTATGGAAATTCCTTATTTTTGATATAACTCGGCCCCTGATCAACCAAACTAAGTACAAATGGTGTCTATCTCTAGGTTTTGAGGGTCAAGGAATCCAATGAAGGTGTTTATAGCAATGACAGCTTTTTGTGTAATACCAAATATGCTAATTAGCATCTGCCATTACGGAAAATGCATATAGCGTTCTGTCTCCGGCGCGACTCACCCAATCACATTGAAAACAGTGCCTACACCCATATTTTCAAGGTCAAAGAACACAGTCAATCTATTTAGGGAATGGTTAAGTGCTTAGAAAATGGTTTACCATTCATAGGTCTATGGCACCATGGTTACTGAGCTGCTGTAAACAATGTTTTTGTTTACCCTGTTTTTCTTCACTCAGCTGCTGAATCATAGTCGTCATCGTTTTCAACTTGTATCTTAGGAGAGTTCATGCAGCTATTTCCTTTGCACTGTCCACAAGCTGCGGAGCATTGGAGTCCATTACCTTTGCATGTGCATTTTCGTGTATTACAGTCTGTCTTGCAATTGCATCGGAAAAGTCTGAGGAGTTTTTCTGGTGCAGGTGATCGGTCTGTTTTCTTCGGTAATAGCTTTCCATCTATATTTTCCCATCCCCATTCATCTGGTTTCAAATCTTCACTCTTCCCTCTCCACTCCTGCACTTGATAATAAGTTCTCAGTCTATGGTACTTTGCAGATGCCGATGTTGGTGGCAACGACTGTGCCTCTACAAATTTAGAACTCCGCACCGCCTTTTCCTGAAAGCGTTTGTAACGAAGTGAATCCAGCCCTTCTTCCAAATCGCCTCCATACAGAAGTAACAATGCCTTTTCTCCTGCTTGGACTACCTTGTCTTTGGCCACATCATTCAGCAGAAATACTTTAGCACAGAACTGAAAGTGTTCATTGCTTCGGATTTTCGTCAGTCCTGCAGCCTTCCCAATGCCATGTATCCTGGATGTCGAGTCGCAGCCAAGAATTGCGTGGACAAAGAGCATGTCTGAACAAAGTTGTGAGCCGAGTTCTTTTTTGCAAGCATTGATATCCCACACTCTGGTAGCTTTTGTTGAAGTGGCTTTGGGTTCAGGCTTGAAGTAAACCTGGTTGCTGTTCACTTCCACATGGTACAACAACAAAACCAACAAATCTGTGTCAGCTCCTACAAGCACGGAAGGACTGGTCTTCGCAGATTCAACAACAGCCTGAACAATGAGCACATCGGCATCTCCCTTTGCCTGTTTGATCTCACAGCCAGCTTGCTCAAGATAAAAGCTCAAAAGTGACAAAAACCGATGTTTGCTCGCAGTGTTGGCTAGGAAGGCAGATTTCTTCACAGACACGACGGTTTGAGCACTTGGCACAATGTTTGGCCCGGCACCACTACTACGCCTTTTGTGAGTTGCATCTTTTATGGATGGTCCGTCATTGTACCCGTCGAAGACTACTATTGGTCGTCCACACTTTGCGGTGACATAATGAACATAGCGCTGACAAACAGAGTCAAAACTTTCTCCCTTGTTCCATGGAATTCAATGAAGGAGTGCCCCTCCGTCAAGGATGTACCGTGCATCTGAGGGAATCCTCACTGGAGCTTCAGAGCGCACCAAACTCCATATTGCATCAGCCAGAACTGGTTTGTCAGCCTCCCGTGGCACAGACCATCGATCGAAAAGAGCAGCTGGATGGGAGCACAGTTCATATTGGAAAACAGAAGCTGGGTCCATCATGGGAACCATTGGTAGCTATCAAGCTTAGTCTTTGAAAAAGAAGTTGTGGGTCTACTTGCACTGGCTCATCATCAATCTTAACAGCTGACTTACACCAAGAGTGACAGCCAGCATATTGCGCCGAAACGAGTACTTGTTTATGTCCTCCCCAACCATTGAATCGAGGATAAGCTGTCCCACTCATTTAGCATCATCTACGTTAACCTGTTTGCTTGCAACCAAACCACTAATGAGGCCACGAAGCGCAGGATCTGGGCCAAAGGGGTTGAGAGCTCGAAAAGTCTGCAAAATCTTATATGTGTCCTCGGTATCCCTCTTAATCCTAGATGGCGTTGAATCTTTGAGCTGCTCACTTGTGTCACAACTGATACCTGTGAGCTCCTGCATTGCATGATTGGTCTCTGCACAGGAAGGCATTGAGAACAGCCATGCCAATCGCTGGACTTCAGTTAGTCCCCGTCCACGAGTGAGACCACCGCTGGTTTTTATGCTCCTCATCAAGACTTGTTCAATAATCAAATCTGTCGAAAGCCCTGCCCAATAGCGGTTCCTCCGGCGAAGCGTGTCCACAAGGTTCCGAGATGCGAATCTGCTGTGCATCTCAACAGATAACCCAAACTGCAGTGGTGCCAAAAGGACGCGGGGGCGCGCTGCTTGCATGAGAGCTTGACCAATAGACGCTTGCTTTAGATCAGTATCCTTCCCAGTACACAGTATTTGGAGGAAGGCCAGCAATGAATTTGGTACAAATCTGAGGGCCGTTTCTGTGCAAGACAATTCATCCTGTGTAGGACATGTGCTCGTGTTACTATCTAAACGCTTTATGTCATTCTTTACAAGTTTTGCAGCAGTCTGAATTATTCTGAGTTTTTCTGCATCTGTGTCAACCTTATTTTGTTTACAATAGAAATCATGAAGAATTGTGGACGCAGTCGTCCTGAATGTCACAACATTTGATTTCCCATTCAGCTCTGTTATAATAATTCGGTCACCGTAATATTCGAGCAGTTTCTTTTTCATGTAAGTAAAACCATAGGCAGAGCAAGATGATCCCTCTAAATATTCATCCATTTTCTGAATAAGATCGTTGACTGTGACTTGCTCATCATCATTTTCTTCAAAAACGTCATGCATTTCAGAAAGGCCTTTGTCCTTTCCACTTGTTCTGGCCTTCCTTTAGAACAAAGGACTGATTTGTTCTGACTTGAAGAAAACTGTGCTGATACCTGCCGTCCGGTTCGCAAGTTAACGTTGCATGGCTGATGGTAGATTGCATCAGCTGCATGCAGATCTTGTGCATATTCTATTCGTCCAGTAACGTCATGTGCCCACTCATCGTTACGTTCATTGCAGACCCTCAAGACGGATTCTTGAAAGTCCATAGTTCTGACTGAAAAAGTGTCATATCCCCGTTTCCTTCCTTCGACTTTCGCACTGGTACCACAAAATAAACACTGTTCACTGAAGTGAAACAATGGAGACTCCGAGCGGAGGTAGCAGCGTGTACTCGTTGCTGCATCAGCATTTCGTTTCTGTGCTTGGCCAATAAACTTTTTATTTATGTGCTTAGACCGACATTCCTTATGCACAAGTTGTCCCACTGCCACTCGAATATCAGATCCCCGTTCCCGGCTGGCGTTGTTGATGCCTTCAGCACCTTTCTCGGTCTTGACTTCTGTTGTTTCACGCCCATCATCTAGAGTTCCATTGCAAAAGATGCAGATCGACATGCCCTCTGTACTGCAAAAGTAAAACAGAAACAACCTTAAATTTGCATGTCTCAATATAACATACATGAGGTCTTATGAATTTATTTGAGGTGTTTGAAGACCATGAAATCATGTGTCAATACAATGTTATCAGTCTCCAATTTGACTGAGTCGAAGTGGGCAGTTTTACTGCATGTGCATTATTAATTATGCATATACGTTTTGTATATACATGCTTATTGGCATATTTGGTATTAAATAAAAGGCTGTCATTAATATAAACACCTTCATTGGATTCCTTGACCCTCAAAACCTAGGGATAGACACCATTTTTACTTAGTTTGGTTGATCAGGGGCCGAGTTATATCAAAAATAAGGAATTTCCATAATGGCGGATGACCTATTATGTAATACCCCCGATTTGACCCACTTCCCCCACTGGAATTTCGGAAAACTTTTGATATGTTATCTCTATGGTGTCAATGAACCCAAAACAAGTGGAATCGTTTCTTTTGCAATTTGTGGTGGGTTGAGCCGCCTTTTTCACTAGATTGACTGGACTATACCGAGGTATATCACCGCAGCAACATAAAGCTGAACGGCTAACCTGCTCCGGAGCAGGTTTAGGGTGCGTTCGAGCGCGTCTGCAAAGTCTGCGGCTGCATCGCACTGTGACATGACACGTTTCCTGGGGCGGTTCGCATCTGCTCAAACAGCTCGCTGAAACTGCTGCGCAGCTCATCATGTGAATGATCACATGAGACTTCACGCCAGAAAAGAACAGCGACTTACTTGGCAACGCTGGAAGTTTTATTTTTGAATTTTTTTTTTTTTTTTATTAGAACACATAACATTATAAAAACAATGACATACTCAATTATAAGTACAATAAAGTTGAAAGAAAATGTACATCACCTCCATCAGTAATATAAACAGCAGAAAATCACATCGATAGTTTTAAAATTATAAATCAAGCAAACATCAGTTATGTCAGAAAAAAAAACAATAATAATAATAATAATAATAATAGTAATAATAAATAAAAATAAAATATATATAATATACACACACATATAAATAACATAAATACAAGGGGTTAAGATAGGTTCAATGTTGCCAAAAAAGCATATAGTTTAATTGCATGGGCATTATTTATTTTTTTCAGACATTGTTGTAACAAAGCAAGGTCGTTTTTAAAGGCGGACCACGAAGGAGGGGACTTAGCATAACGACACTTGTGTATATAATACTTTGTAATTATAATCAAATTATTAACTAAAAATTCAGATTTTTATCTTTAAGGAATAGCCCCATTTGTATATTTTTAAAGGACCAGAAATTCATACCAATGGAACTGGACGACATCAAATCATGAAGAGATTTCCACAGATTTTGAATGTTCTCACATTTAACAGCAGGTGCTCTGTCGTTTCCAAATTTGTTTTACAGATATAACAGTTATCAACCACTAATTTAAATCTTTCATTTGAGGGACAAATATTGTTTATAGTCTTAAAATGTACTTCTTTATATTTAGGAGGAATTGGGAATTTTAAGTATTTTGTTCGAACAGATGATAATTCAAATTTGTTGTGATCTTTAAAAGTAAGTGTGCTTTTTGCTATTCCTGGATATAAAGTGTTAACCAAGTACTGCCTTACAAACTTATTGTTACATTTTTCATTTACAAGTTCCATATTATCTATTTTGACTTTATGTAAATTTGGAGTTGGCATGTTCAAAATATTATTCTTTATAGATTGAATAAGGACTTTAGGAACAGTCTTTATTACTTTATTGTATATCTCAAAGGAGAATTCTGTATTATATTTAGCATTAAAATCATCTAATTCAAGAATGTTACCATTTTCATCCAATAAATGTATAACAGGCCAAATTTGTTTTGCCATCCAGTCATGCTCAAACATGGATCTTCTTCTACTCAATATTACTCTATTGTTCCATAATGGGACATTATGGCGGCTAAAATTATGTTTAAACATCATTTTCCATTGTAACAGAACCTGCTGGTGAAATTTTGAAAGTTTAATGGGTAATTTGGATATTTTAAAATCACATACTAAAAGGAACTCAATACCTCCAACTTTACTAAAAACAAGTGCGGGTAATGAGAACCAAATCTCATCACCATTTTTTAAAAAGGATCGAAGCCAATTAATCTTTAATATTCCATTCATAATTTCGAAGTCAATTGCTTTTATACCACCGTCATCATAATCCTTTATCAAGTCACAATTTCTAATGTAATGATGTTTATTTTTCCATATGAACTTAAAATTTATTCTATTAATTTCTTTAATAATCCTTTGTGGAATTTCTAGAGAGTATGCTGGATAAATTAACCTAGATAATGATTCTGTTATGATTCTGCCATGCCTGTTCTGATTTTGCCATGTCTGTCATTATTCTGCTTTGCTCTGCTATGTTTTCGCCATGCTCTGTTATGTTTTTGCCTTGTTCTGTTTAGTTTTTGTTCCTTGCCATGTTTTTGTTTTTGCCCTGCCAGATCCACGTTTCTGTTATATTCCGGTCCATGTCTTTGCCCATGCCCTTCATTGCACTTTGTCTTCCCTGTCTGGTCTTTTAAGCTACAGCTTCTCCCCAGTCCTGCGTGTCACATGTTTAGGTGATTTCATGGTTTCTGGGTTTCAAACATTCCTTCTAACCTTGTTTGCTTCCTTCACCTTGCTTTTCTATTTTACTAACCCATACTAACAGTTTGTTATTTTTGTTAAAGTTACTAACCCAGACTAACATTGTATATAATACTAACTTACTAACGAGCACTAGGGATTGTACAGCTGCACTTACTAATTTATTAACAAGCTCTCAGCACTCGCCCTATTCTAGTCTCCGCCTTTTGCCTTCTCTTAGTCTTTGCTGCAATTCAGCGGATCCTCCGCACCTGCTCCACTCTGTCCTGCCTCTCATTATCTGTGCATATTAGAACTCCCTAACCGGAGCTGTATGTTTTGTCTATAGGTTGTCTCGTGATCCCTGTCCACGTTTTGGCTTTTGCCAATTTCATGTGGTTAGGTTCTCCCTCATGTTTGCTCCCACGTAATTAGTCTGATCCAGTTCACCTTTCCCTAATCATAGCATGTGACTTCCCTTGTGTGTATTTCAAAAGTCTTCTCACTGCAGTTCCCCGTCAGAACGTTTCTCTTGTTTACCTGTGCTGCTATCGTCTTCGCCTTGTACTCATAGTGTTACTCTTCTGACTGGACCATCCGACTTACGATTTTTGGCTCTGCTTTTTGGTACTTTTGTCTGCATCTGTTTACGAACCCTTTTTGCCCGACTACGAGTTTTGTGTTTGCTGCCCTGTTAACGGTTTGGATTACGCCCACTGGATTTTGGCTTTTGCTTCTCTGACAAACCTGTGCCTGTGTACCGAACCTGTTTTTGCCCGACCACGAGTACTGTGATTGCTGCCCTGGTTTTCGACTCTGATTCTGCCCTACTGGATTGTGATTTTTGGATTGTGGACTTTGTACCTTTGCCTTCTGCCCTGCGGGGGTTTTCCCCCTCGCTTAATAAACTCTCATCTACTGCACTGCTTGGTTCTCGCGTCTGGTTCCTGAGCGTATCCTCACAGATTCAACTTTGGTTAACATTGTTCTACCAAACAACGTTAGATCTCTTCGCAACCAATTATTTAAGCCTTTTTTTACATTTATCCATATTATTTAGGATATTCTTGTTTTTTTTCACTGGTGACTGAACATTTGGTTATCCAGATTCCTAGATATTTTATCATTTTTGACCGGCATATCATACAATGAAGATTCAGAACTGCCATGGATACTAATGATCTCACATTTGTTCAGATTCAGATGCAGACCTGAGGCTTGGGAAAACAGCTTAATTGTTTCTAAGGCCAATGGAATTTGTTCTTTTATTTTTTTAGAAAGATTGTTGTGTCATCAGCAAACTGACTTTTAATTAATTTATGGTTGTTTATGTCTAACCCTTTAATGCTCGAATTTATAATAGTTATCGCAAATAATTCTGAGGCTACAATGAATAAAAGAGGTGAAATACTGCATCCCTGTCTAATGCCTCTTTCTACCCTGAATCTGGAAAATGTACCTTCGGAGAGGGAAACACAACTGTTAATATCAATATATAACATAGCAATCATGTCAAGAAATGTGTTACCAAAACCAAAGTGTTTAAATGCGTTAATAATAAAAGCATGCTCAATTGAATCAAATGCTTTATGAAAGTCCAGAAACAGAATGTAGCCATTATCTTTAATTAAATAATTGTAGTCAATGAGATCCAGAACCAGGCGGATATTATTATGAATGGACCTTCCTTTAAGAAAACCTGATTGTGTTGGGCAGATTATTTCAGAGATGCCCGTTTTTAATCTTGTAGCCAAAACTTTTGTAAAGATCTTGTAGTCCGTGTTTAAAAGTGTTACTGGTCTTAGGTTTCTCAGGATTTTCTTATCTTTTCCAGGTTTTGGTATCAATTTTATCACACCTTGTTTCATCGTTTCCATTAGCTCCTTTCTATTAATACATTCAATTAAAGCTTGAAACAACAGAAGTTTTATATCTTCCCAGAAATGTTTATAGAAATTTGTAGTAATTCCATCTGGCCCTGGTGAGCGATGATGCCATGTTTTTAATTGCACAATCGAATTCTGCAATTGTTAGCTCCTTGTCACAAGTTTCTTTAAAGTTATCATTAATTACCGGAATCAAATTATTAATTTTGTCAAAAAAGGATGTGACATTTTGTTCTGAGTATGAAGATTTATACAAGTCACTGTAAAAATTAAAAACTTCTTTTGTTATTCGTTTGGGATCTGTGCATTCCTCTCCATTAATTATAAGACTACAGATATAGTTATATTCTTGTCTGCGTTTTTCCAGATTGCAAAAATAGGCAGAATTTTTTTTCCCCATCTTCTATCCACCTGGCCCTGGACCTCACATATGCACCCTTAGCTTTATTCAAATACATCACATCTAGTTTGGATTGCAAGTTATTAATTCTTTCTTTCTCTTCATCAGTCCAATTCAACTTACTATATAGATTCATGAGATCTTTAACCTTTTCAGTTTCTTCTGTTCTTCTTTCTTTGTTCAACTTTCTTCCAAATGCGATCGAGAATTTTCTAATACTAAATTTGAGATATTCCCATTTTAATATTGGTGTGTTGATTGCGTTACCATTTTTAATATCCAAAATTAGTTATTTAATAGAATTACAGTATTCCTCATTCTTTAGCAGCTGGGAATTAAATTTCCAATAATCTTTAAAATTATATCTGTCCCTATTTTTTAGCCTCAGATTAACAGTGCAATGATCACTTAAAGGACAATTAGAAATTGTTGTTTTTGTAACATGTTCTGATATTGAATTTGACACCAACCAATAATCGATACATGATCTACTTTGGCCTTTAGATTTGTACCAGGTAAATTATTTAACATCTTTGTTCAAGGTTCTCCAGATATCTACTAATCTGTTGCTGCTGATGAAATTTTCCATTAATGGATTTCTATATTCTTTTAAAAGTCTGGAAGGCCATCTATCCAACCACTCATCAGGAGTTAAATTGAAATCACCACCAACCACCAACTGATCAGTAAGGAATTTTGCACTTAGTTCCTTTATAACCATCGAAATTTGATGCAGCAAATTCTTATTTTTTTGATCAATATTGTACCCATAAATGTTAATCAAAATAATAAAGCTGTTGTCAACATTCAAAACACAAGCAAGCCAATGACCATCTTTATCTTCCTTGTTGCACACAATCTTACCAGGACATCTATTGAAACAGATGGCAACTCCAGCCGAGCGATTTGTACCATGACTAAAAAGGATTTGGTCTCCCCATTGTTGTGACCAAAACTTAACATCAGACCCATCAGAGTGGGTTTCCTGGAGAAAAAACAATGTGCTTGTTGCCCCTTGCAGAACAAAAAAACAGCTTTGCGCTTAACTGAGTCTTTAAGACCCCTTGTGTTAAATGAAATAAATGAAATGTCCGTTTTTAATTGGAACACAGAACACATAAAGTATCTGAAAAAGATTAAGGAGATGGAAAAAAATACCTTGAGTGAGAAGTCCCATTTTGCATACTGTCTCACTTTGTATTCGTATCAAAATCAAAAAACAGCCTGTAATCAGCCAGTCTCTTCCTCAATGCGCTTGCCTTCAATGAAAGCAAATGGGCCTCTAAAGCCCGCAACCTTGCCTTCCTTCCTAGCCTGGTCGATTCTTGGCCACAATGCTTGTCTGGACCTCCAGTCCTCTTGGATCAGATCTTCAGCAAAGCGGATCCCTTCCTCTTTACACACCGGAGAGTCCCTCGTTCGCCTCCAGATGTCATCTCTTACCGTGCATCTCGCAAACAAGATAATGATTTGGCGATGTCTGTTTTCCATCCTTCGCCCCACTCTATGAACGACATCGACTGCCTCGTCCATCTTTGCCTTTAAGTCCGGTGCAATTCTTCCCAGGAGCTCCACCACCTCTGCCCTGATGTTTTCTTTAAATTTCTCCTTTTTGCCTTTGATGCGAAGGAGCCATCTTCGTTTGTATCTTTCTTGGTTCAGCAAACGATTTTTAATGTCCTCATTCTCTTTTGTGAGTGCTACAATCTGTTTTTCCAGGTTTTGTAATTCCATTTTGCAGTCTTTGAGCTCCTCTGAGTTAAGCTGCACCGATTTAGCAATAGAAGACAGCATGGCGCTATGTTGCTGCATCTGCTTGCTAACTTCCTCCATGCGGTCGTCAACACGTTTACCGAGAGAGTCAATAGCTTTCAATATGGTGTCAAATGATGTATTTGAATCATCTTGCTGAGACGTACCTTTCTCCTTCTTCTCCTTGTGTACTTTGTCTGGAGCATTTGTCGGGGTTGGTCCTCCTCTTTCCCGTTTGTTGCCCAAGCATTGGCCGTTTCCATGGGGATTGAATAGTCGTGCTCGTTGGTATCAGCACGAGTTGTAAACGGAAGATTCTTGGCTGCCGAAGGTTTCATGCTGTTACTATTATTCATGTTTAGGCTGATTTTTCCTGACTAATCATGAAAGTGGATTACGTGTCATCAAAACGGTAACTTCGGGACTTCATTTAGGAGCTCAGACAAACGCGACTGCACAGCTCGCCATCTTGCCAGGCTCCGGCAACGCTGGAAGTAATCGGGGAAATGGATGCTCTGGACATTCCTCTCCTTATTTATGGACTTATAGATGAAAATTTTGACCGGAGACGAAGGTATGATTGGAGGGCTTTATAGAAAAGCAACACCTTTTGAGTGACCAACAATATGGCTTCAGATTAAATCGTTCAACTACAATGGCAGTTATGAAACTCATTGATAACATATCCACTAATACAGAAAATAAAGAATATACAGTTGGCCTATTTATTGACTTAAAGAAGGCTTTTGATACTATTGATCACACTTTATTATTAAAGAAGCTTGATAGATATGGCATCAGAGGGGTGGCTAACTCATGGATTAAAAACTATTTAGATGACAGATATCAACACGTCCAAATAAATAATGAACGGTCTGAATTGAGGAGGGTTACATGTGGGGTTCCACAAGTATCAGTACTGGGCCCGAAGCTCTTCATACTGTACATAAATGATATTTGCTCTGTTTCCTGTAAATTTAATTGTGTACTATTTGCGGATGATACAAACCTATTCTGCTCCGGCAAAGATCTCGAGCACCTTCTGAATACAGTGGAAACAGATCTTAAAAAAATAAAACAATGGTTTGATGTGAATAAGTTATCTTTAAATGTAAGCAAAACCAAATTTATTATTTTTGGAAATCGTACAATAAATCAAAGAGTGCAAATCACCATAGACAATGTCGAAGTGGAAAGAGTTTTTGAAAACAAGTTTCTCGGAGTTGTTATTGATCACAAGCTGTGCTGGAAGCCACATATAAACTTTCTAAAGAACAAAATATCAAAAACCATTGCAATTCTGTACAAATGTAAAAACATCCTAACAACAAATTCACTAAAAATCCTGTACCAATCTCTAATAAAACCATATATAACATTGTATTGAAGTGTGGGGACACACATATAAAACAATTACAAAACCAATCCTCTTACTCCAAAAAAAAGCAATACGAATCATAAACAAAGCAGACTATAAGCAACCAACCAACCAATTATTTATAAATACATATGAACTTAAATTTAAAGAACTGGTGGATTTTAAAACTGCACAGCTTATGTTCAAAATCAATAACAACATGCTGCCTGACTGTATTCAGAAAATGTTCAAAAAAAAGACAAAGTTATTATAACTTTAGAGGGGTATGTATGTTTACAAAGACAAAAATTAGAACCACCATAAAACAAAGATGTACAACTGTAACAGCAGTCAACTTTTGGAATAATCTTGAAAATGATCTAAAAACATGTAGTACAATAAATATATTTAAAAATATACTTAAAAGCAGGATGATCAATTTATATAAACTAGAATTGTGAGCTTTGGTGCTTTTTATGCTGTAGAGTTTTATTATTTTGTTTTGTCATTTTCCTTTGTCTGTTCATATAAATGAAATAGTAGATTGCAGAGCGTAATACAACCTGTTTCTAAAAGGGTAGGCGTAATAAGCTATGCTTCAGCCTACACCTTTTCGGTCTTGGATGTTTGTTGAGCGCTATCTTTAGTTATCTGTTTACTTGTTCATTCTGCTTTGCTTTTTGTTGTTGTTTGTTATTTCTTGGACCTTGTCTGGCTGATTTTTTGTTTTGAGTTGTGGATTCTATTGCGCAATGAGGTGTTGTGTCCAATCAAAGACCGAAATAAACTAAACTAAACTAAACGTGTTCGCAAAAAAAAAAAAAAAAAATGTACTTGTATCGCATTTGTCAAATGAAGGCAATAAATGGTTAGGTCGGAAGCTGCTGGTGGCTTGGGAGTCGCAGTATTTTTGTATGTATTAGGTAAATTCCATGCACTGTCTGTTTGACGTTTATACATTGGTGCCACCTACAGGTTGCATCCTGAACGTACGGTTGTGTCGTGTAATAGTATACACGTAAATTATTATTATTATTATTATTATTATTATTATTATTATTATTATTATGACGTACAGTACAAGTTCGTCATAAAATGCTTTCTTTACCCTAAGATATTTCCAAGTTAGCATGGTCGCAAGTTAGCTTGGGTTCTTGGTTTCAGACTTGCAAGAAAAGAATACATGACAGCAAGAGTAATAGATAATGTGAATATAATGTGTTTGTCGGGGCAGTGTGATGTTTGGAGCTGAACCTGCTGGTACAGTCTCAGCACCTGTTGGTGACAATGCACACAAGTTAAACATAACATAACATAACATAACATAACATGAATGGCGAGAACAGGCCCTTCAGCCCAACTAGGCTCGCCAGTTTCTCGATTACAAGCATCCATGTGGAAACTCATGTGCCAACACATGTACATGCCGTTCCTACTTTGTTGGCATTGTTAAGTACTTACTCTTTTGGGGCCTCCTTGAACATTTGCCACGCATTTGTGAAAAGGTCCCCTGCAAATGATGGGTCTGCAAAATGCAGTTTCTCATTGCAGTTAATAATAGTGCACAAATAACAATTGTTCCTCAGTATTGGTCTCAAATGTAGAAGTATGACAACACTTTGTGGGTACCAGCATGCTGTAGATGGTATAAAAACTCAAGTGTTTTGTAGATTTTTCTTACCTGATTGGAGTCTTTGAAATATGTCCTCTGACACAAGCATTTCAACAGAATTGATACCATCGCTCAACTTGATTTTTCTTTGTGCTGCCATTTTGACAATATTATCACTTTTTTGATGTTTATATACCTTTCTCCTGCCCTCCAGGTGTTACCAAAGCCCCAGTCAGTACCCTTAAGTGATGTATTACCCTGTGCTCTGTTTTTCAGGTTCCATCTGCTGATTCCCAACGACATACTGGATTGAAACGTTTATTAGAACATGGCTTTAAAAGTTAACTGCAATGAAGGGAGACCATCTTGCCAATTAAGCTTTACTCTTGCTTCCCATTTTAAATGGAGCTGTTATATTAAGTGAGTTGCATACAGAGACCTGAAACTAATAAATTTTGCCTAATTCTTCATTACATGTACCTCTTACCCGATAAAATGAGCCCGTTTGCCTGCTTTCCACCACTGCAGACACTTAAGCTTGAAAATGTACCAGGGTATGATGATAAACCAACACTTCAGTGTCCTTCAGTCTCCATAGGCTCTTTGCTGCTCTGTATTTTCCTTTTCTACACTCATCTCTGGGTATTCTTTAGCCCCACATGATAAATTGAGTGAACTCTGTGCCTTTACAATAAAATGCACTGGGATCCCCAGTTTTAAAAACCAGAGGAGAGGACATCTGCATAGTTCTCAATTGTTAAGGGAATTAAATGTGAATAAATGTTAGTGTTGTAAATGGTATGGTGTTGGATATTATATGCAAAATGTTGTCAATCACCAGAAGGAAGGTGGCTGAGGTATATATAGAAGGTAGCCTCTTTATGATCTAGTTAGAGATGCCACTTTGTGTTTTATGTCTTCATGATTTTTACAAAGCTTTGTTTTTTTTTTTTTTTTTTTTTTTGTTGTTTGGGTTTTTTTCCATGCTGTGGAAAATTGTTTTTATTTTATCTTGATTTCTTGGGCTGTATGTATCTTCTGTTAAGTGGGGACCCCAGGCAGAGTAGTAGTTGCCCTGGGTAACGGCTTATGGGGACCCTAATAAACTAAACCAAACTGAACTCCAGTTTTGTGTTCACTCAAGTCTTTTTCCATGGTCTGCAAGGGAGTTTTTCATTACCAGGGCCTCCGGTGACCTCCTAAGTTACTACTTTAACCATGAAGTTGATGTGTGCAACGAAAACCTCCAAGATATGTTACCGTTTGGCATGGGGCAATCTGAAGATGATCATTTACTCAAGAAAGATATTGCGCATTTTGCACCCAAATTACAGAACTTAAATGGCCCTCCTATGGAGACAATGATGTAGAACTAATGCATATTGCAGATGGGAGGGGAACATGACTGCAAGCCTTGTGTATTTCAACTAGCAGAAATAATCAATGACCACTTTTTAATCCTCTTACATCTGTGTTTTTGTAGGATGCAGAATATTGTGAGATTGTATGAATAATTCAAGAATGATGTGACATTTGTCAGTCTGTGCCAATTATTTGTTCATCTCGATGATACTGCCAAGATTTTTGGTTATCCTCTTACTTTATATCCCTCCAATAAACATTTGTGTCCCATCTACCCTGCACTATGGCCCCTCTCAGTTAAATGGACAGACATTTACGAGAGTAGATGAATATCACAAAAGTCAATGACTTCACATCAGGATCTGCCTCTCCCTAAAATCAAGGTTTAAAGAATAAAGGGCCAAAAATAGCAAGTGCAGTGAGTAGGCAAAAGAAAAACAAAAATGGAATTTGAATAAGATGCAGACTGATGCATCATTGTTTCAGCCAAGCAACATAATGTCAGCATGGATGAATCAGCCACAAAAAGTGTTTTACATCTTTAAAAGACTTGACAGTTACACTGGGTAGTTAAGGAAGGCAGAGAATTATTATTTGACAACTGAATATTTGAAGACAGGATGCAAGTATGAAATCATATGCCGACAACTTTGTGAGACAACGCTGAAAATGACATGCTGTCCAGTTTCTTGCGTTTTATTCCAGTGGACGCATCACCATAATGACACTGACTTTCATAGACAATGAAATTGTCTACATAAACAAGTATTGACAGGAGAAGCATCCCATCTGATTATGAGTCTTTATTATACATCACCATTGAGGCTATTCTAGAATAAACTTGGATGATGTACAAAGTGATGTAGAGCAAAGCAGTATGTAACATATGGGAATATTTGCCAGGGGTAGATATGAATTGAATAATGCACACAACTGAAGAAAATAAACCATAAAACCAAGGACCTGGATGTTCACTCATGCATACTTGAGTCAATTCTTTAATAGGTTTAATATACTAATATCAAGTGTCAATCTCATTGAAGTAACACGTCAAACACATCTTCACTACAGTGTCAGTGACCTTACTGTATGCACTTATTGTAAGTTGCTTTGGATAAAAGCGTCTGCTAAATAAATGCAATGTAATGGAACTAGTCTAGCAGGTGAAACCAGTGGCGTAGCCAGAAAAATGACACTGGGTGTGCCTTGGAAAAATGGAGTGTGCCACTTTAATTTTCTCAAACACAAAAGGCAACGCACCTTCACAAAAATAAAACAATCCATTACTCACTACCACGTAGCGATAAGTTATGTGGTAGTGATTGCCTATCGGCAACAATCAGGCAGAAAATATATTGATAACTGAAGCCTCAGTCTCTGTAAAACAGGATAGGCCTACAGTTTATGTACCTGTACCAGAGCCTTCGCAGAAATACACCTATCCATTACTCTCCATATATCTACAACACAGCCATAACACAGTTAGCTTTGGTCATAAAAAGTGCTTTCGTCATTCTTTGGTTATAGTTTAAACAGTGCAATCATCATTTAAGCTTATCAAATAAAATAAAATAGGCCTTCTATGGATAACAACAGCAGAAAAGATAACAATTTGACCTTAGTCTCTGCAAAAATGAAATGGAACAGAAGGCTATACCATCACAAAAACACAACCAGTGCAATCAATCTTATATGCCTACTATGACAACTAGGCAGACAGGATAACTAGGCCAATTACATCACAGACTAGCCTAGCCTCATCTGGACCACCTCATGAGATCCATAGTAAAAAGTGTGTACAATAAGATCAATGAAATGATTGAGTACCACAGCACTTTAAATTCTTACAAGAATATTACAGGCATTTTCTTGTAATATCATTTTTTGTGTCTTGTATCTTTTTATTTTGCATTCATATACTGCAATTAATTATAGAAATCTTGAATAAACTCAGAAACATGTTGTCCTTGTATATGATCTCCATCATGGTTTGCGGAGCTGCACGGAGATCCTCCAGTCGCTAGGAGAGGGGAGTGCGAGTGTCAATTTCCCCAGTGATGTGAAGAAGAGCAAAAAACTGTTGGCTCAAGTTAGTAGGAGCAATCTAACAATCATTAAAAATTAAAACAACAACAAATGTGAGGTAATCATATTCAAACACTGCATTTGTACTTTTTCACAACCAAAGACCACACAGTTGGGAAGCTTAATGTCCAGTTTATTGAAAATAAGGAATAGGAAAAGGCTTCCAAAGCTTAGGGAGTCGAGACTCAGGGTGCAGGGTGAGTGTCGTCTGCCTCATTGCAGGGGGTCCTCTGGCTCTAACCCAGGGGTGTCCAATCTTATCCAGAAAGGGCCGGTGTGGGTGCTGGTTTTTGTTAGACCCCAACACTAACACACCTGATTCTACCCACCAAGGTCCTGATTGAAACCCCTGATTAGTTAATTAGTGTAATGAGGTGCAGTAGCACTGCTGGCTAGGACAAAAACCTGCACCCACACCAGCCTCTAATCGAATTACCTGTGGTTCTTGTGCTGAAAGAGAGAGAGGGTGAGAAAAAGAGAAAGGGTTAGACACCTATATTGGCTTGGATGGGAAATTGCATAGGAGATGTGGAGGGGTTTGCTTTCTCAATGGAACATCATCAGTATGTTGACGTTTAACAAAGTATGGAAAGTCGCATCAGCTATAGATGTGATGGGAATATGAATAAAGATGTCTCATGTTCTTCAGTCTTTTAGACATGTAATACAGAATAGCTTATTTTTTTATTTTTGCATTCAATATGATTCCCCACTTAGCCTTGTATGTTTGGCCCAATTTGACTTTTTATTCGGTTTTAATCTTGTATTTAGTCCCCAGCTTCCCTCTCCATTTGCCATCAATCCTAAATCAGCTGAGCGGCAACAAAGTCTAAGCAGGTAATAGTCAACTGATTCACAAATCCTAAAACACTCAAACCATTGGTTACAATTTATTTTACTGCATACAAGTAAAAAAATACACATAAAATCAATATCACTAGCGATGTATCACAACAAATAAAAGCCCTTTTTATTATTGAATTACGTAAACTTTATTATACTAACGTCAGCTTTTACTCAAAATGGATAACTACTAGTTACCTGGATGTAACTCCAGTTCTATGAGTACCTGTGGAGCCCTCTAACGGGCTTTACCCCTCCGAGGCCCCGCCTCGGTTCCTGAGAAAGAAAATTGAACTCACCTGCTCTGTAGGAGGGGGTAGCGCATTCACTTCCTATAAAGCCTCGGTGCTGTCAATGCTCGTCTCCCCTTTGAAACTCAGCATCACACACTCGGGGCCAGCTGGGCAGGTTGTTAGAGGGCTCCGCATGTACTCATAGAACTAGAGTTACATCCATGTAACTAGTAGTTCTATGTCATACGTGCTCCACCCTCTAACGGGCTTCGCTATTGGTTTACACCTAAGGCGAAGGCCGTTAAGGATGGATGTACTCCCAGCTGGACCCAGACCACGGAGTTCCAATCAGAAACCAAAGAGAAACCCCCCCACACCCCAGGGCGAGCACCGCCAGACTGAGTGCCTCGCCCCAGGTCGTGGCACAATAAACAGAACACAAGTCGATGTTGGAAGGGGACCCCCCATAGGGTCCCTCCAGAATGCATGAGAGAGCGCACTAGCTGTCATCTCACAACGAGAAGCCCCCACACCCCAAGGCGAGCACCGCCAGAGCGCATCGCCTCAGGTCGTGGTAAATAAACGGAACACTAGTTTTTGTTGGAAGGGGACCCTGCCGACAGGGTTCCCAAAACCGAATGTGAGACCGTGTTAGCTGTCATATCCCTGAGATATGACTGCGCAAAGGTCGATGCAGAAGACCAAGAGGCCGCCCTGCAAATCTCCTCTACCAATACGCCCTTAAAAAGCGCTGTAGAGGATGCAATGCCCTGGGTAGAATGTGCGGTCAATCCTGCCGGGGCAAGAAGACCCACCGCCAAGTAGACACTGCAGATAGCATCACAGACCCAGTGGGCGAGGGGCTGTGTTGACAGAGGGGCCCCTGAGCCCACCCGCCATAACAAACAAATGATCCACCCTCGTGAAATTCGCAGTCTGCTTCAAGTAGAGACTGAGCGTGTGCTCTGGGCACAGCTTGTGCATACGTTCTTGCTCGCTGTTGGCATGAGGACGTGGACAGAAGGCCTGCAGTCGAATGACAGATGACTTACAGGCTGTGGTGATGACCTTTGGCCGAAAGGACGGGTTAGAACAGAGTTCCTCTGAGCCCTGGTCCTCACTGAGGGTCAAACACGACGGGTGCACGGGGAGTGCGCCCAACTCACTCACCCTCCTTGCTGACGCCAAGGCCAAAAGGAGGGCAGTCTTGATAGATAATATGTGCAGATCCGCCTGGTCCAGGGGTTCAAACGGTGGCCCTGCCAGACCGTCCAACACTTTCTGCAGATCCCACTGCGGGATTAAGCATTGCGTAGGGGGTCTCAGCCTGCGAACTCCCCTCAAAAAGCGCTCCACCAGGGGATGGCTTCTGGCTGTGAAGTGGTCAAAACCGTCACGTCCAGACGCGATAGCTGCAGCAAACACCCCCAGAGTGGACGCTGCGCAACCCCCCTCAAACGGTCCCTGTAGAAAATCCAGCACCCCCAGTAGGTGGCACGAGCGCGGATCCAAGCTTCTTGTCTGACACTAGTTAGTAAAAACCGCCAATGGGCCGCATAAGCCTTGGATGTGGCTGGGGCACGTGCATTCTGAATTGTAGACACCACTGCATCAGGCAGGCCCAATTCGCTCAACCTCACCCTTTCAATATCCAGGCTGTGAGGGCGGGAGAAAGTAGTGCCCGGCGCCCGAATCAAGGTTGAGGGAAGGTCCCGGAATCCTTTATGAGCCTGCCACCGCCAGCTGGATGAGATCTGGAAACCACCTGGTGACCGGATTCACTGGTGCCACAATAATTATGGACAGGTGCTGTTCCCACCCCCTGTGGAACAATGGCACCAGTAGCTGCTGGGGCAGGACCGCATACAGCAGGCCGGCCGGCCAGGCTGGATGGGCCAAAGCATCCATCCCCAGGGGAGGATTGACGGTCGGCCTCAGGGAGAACCAAAGAGGGCACAAAGCGTTCTCCCTGCTCGCAAACAGATCCACCAAACAGCCTCCAAATCTGTTCGGCCGTCACTGGGGAGAGGCTCCAATCCTTCTCGGGCGGGGCTCCCTTGGACAGCCTGTCTGCCCGAGTGTTGCGGACGCCAGGAACGTGCCGGGCTCTCAGGGAGCAAAGATGAGGATCTGCCCAGGTTAGGATGGAAGCAGTCATCTTGTGCGGGGCCACTGACCTGACCCCTCCTTGCCTGTTGAGATAGGCCACAGCTGTTGGCATTGTCCAATCTCACGAGGACGTGCCTCCCTTCCAGCTGTGGGGCAAATTGATGCAACACATTCTGAACAGCCATGAGTTCCAGTAGGTTGATATGACGTTGGGGCCCCTGCCATGTACCTGTGACAGAAGCAGGGCCACAAGTCCCGCCCCATCCTGTGAGGGAGGCACCCACAAATATGTGGGTGTAGTGAGACACTCACTCCATCTGAACCCCCTCGCGGAGCCGGCTGGGTGAGGCCCAAAATGCCAATGCACGATGTGCTCGAATTGACACGCGGAGCATGCGCTGTTAGTCCCGCCTTGGGTCCAGATGAAGGCGTAGGAACCAACGCTGAAAATCTCTCATGTGCAGCTGCCCCAGGGGGACTACTGAGTGGGCTGCAGCCATCATTCCCCGCAGTGACCTGACTGCCATCGCCGGCACCGAGACTGCGACCAGTATTCTTTGGGCCCGAGAGAGGATCGCCCCTGCTCTGTTCACTGACAGACGTGCGGTCATGGATTGAGAGTCCAACAGCAGCCCTTGATACAGCACTGTCTGGCTGGGCTGCAGGGTACTCTTGTCGCTGTTGATAGCAAAGCCTAGTTGAAAAATGTATTGCGTCACCAGCATAGTATGGGCGGCTGCCATCTGCCTGGAAGGGCCAAGGATCGGCCAATCGCCAGATAGGTCAGGATATGTATCCTTTTCCGCCGGAGCAGCACTAGCACTGTCTCCACACATTTGGAGAAGGTCCGAGGGACCAGGGAATATCCAAATGGGAGGCAGCAAAACTGTAAACTCCGATCTTCCAGCTCAAAACGAAGAAATTTTCGATGGCGCGGAAGAATTGGGACATGGAAATAGGCGTCTGTCAGATTTATTGACGTCATCCAGTCGCTCGGCCTGACGCATTCCAGCAGAGATCTCACTGTCAGTGTCCGGAATGGTCGGCGCGCAATCTGCGTATTCAGCTCGCGGAGATCCAGAATGAGTCTCAGCCCTCCTTATTTTTTTTTTTTTTCGGGGATCAAAAAATAAAGGGAACAAAAACCCCGCTCGAGCTTCCGATTGGGGAACCAGCACTATGGCCTCCTTTCGAAGAAGCGAGTCCACTTCTTCCCTTAAAATCATCCGCACAATGCCCCTGAATGGAGGAGGACGGCAAGGAAACTGCAATGCGTATCCCTTCCGCAGTGTTCTGTCCAGCCAGACTGGGGGGGGGGGCACTCAAACTCACCCAAAACTGATAATGGTTCATGAGCGGCGAGGCAGTTGGTTCTCTGGTTTATGGTAACCTGGGCCCTCCTGCGACGCCCCTCCCCCTGAGGGAAGAGTCGACCGGGGGGCCCCGCCCGAAAGGGCTGAGAAGACAATAGCAGCAACGTTTCCGCTGCATCCCCAAGCATGTCACCTGTTGACTCACTAACCATGGACGGCGGGGGCACAGTTATTTCTGAGTTAAGCGAGACCCCTTCCAGCCGCTCAACTTCAGAAACATTAATGTCCGGAAACACAGCGGCCTGTGGAGCAAAACGAGTGAAGACCTTCTCCACAGGTTCATAAGTACAGGCACTAGTATTATTCGTGTGTAAACACCCTGCCCCTTGCCTCCGGGGTGTGCAGTCAACGTCGCGTGACACCTCAGGAGCCATAGAGCCAAAATGGCGGACAGCCCCACTTCCGTGCAATCCGGAAGAAGATGGAGCATGCTAGCGCTTACTAACCAAGCCGCTGGAGCCAGTCCAGCTAGCAGTGTTAGGTTGTTGCTGGCAATCTGCATCAGTTCATGAACGTTTCCTCACTGGTGCTGCACCAGGACAAAACGAGTGAACCGAATCAAAGGATTTAGAGTGAACCAACCCGCCACTGTATGACGAGAGGGTATTACTGTCAGAATTCAGATTAGCCACATTGTTTGACTGTGTACCACCCCTGTGGGTAGAACAACGCAAACCTCGCCGGCAGTTAGCTAGCCAGTGTTTCATAAACAGGCTGTGCTGAGTCGAAATGCCGAGAACACAGGAGCCTCACGCACCTTGTCCCTCTTATTAACCCCGTCAACGGAAGGGAGAGCCACTCTGCCTCCCCCGGTAGGGTGTCCCAAATGACCATGAATGCTAACACATGTCAATGTGTCAGTGTGTGTAGCATGAGAACATAATGACCCTGAGGCCATATACAAATAACGCCTTTTATTTGTGAGCTTTCTAGAAGCTGGATGACCAGCAGCAGCACCCCTGGTGCGGCTCTGGCGAGGCTGCGGTGGCGGTGGATGGCGTGGCTCCGGATCCGGCTGGCTGGAGCCCACAGATGACTGGTCCTCTGAAGACCTGCGACGGCGACGACTTGGCAGAGGTTGGGCAAACTGAGGCCTGCAGGACGGCCGCTGAGGGCGAAGGTGGGACCCCAGCTGCTCGGAGGCCTTGCGGGCCCAAACAGTGTGGCAGTGGAGATTGGTGCATTGATGAGCGCCCGCACATACTCCACCCCCCATGGATGGTGAACGCCTGCGACATCCGAAGCATCGCAGCCGCTGTCGTCTGTATCTCCAGGATCTCATCCAGGGATAGCTCCGCCTTCCGGTGCGTCAGTCGGTCGATGGAGCCCGCTCGCTGTAAACCTGTCCCTTTCGGACGGGAGCAGCGGCCGACCAATCCAATCTAATCCACTTTATTTATATAGCACAATTTTAATAAACACAAGGTTACCAAAGTGCTGCACAATATAAAAACAAGAAATAACACAACAAGAGATAAAATATACAATAAAAAGATAAAAGCAATATAACATACTGCCCACACAAGATAAAAAGTATGCATACATGTAAAAACATCGACCTATATGGTGTCAAAAAGCCAAAGAAAAGAGGTGGGTTTTAAGAAGACTTTTAAAATGAGAGTGAGGAGGCCTGTCTAATGTGCAGCGGCAGGTCATTCCACAGTTTTGGTGCTGCAACAGCAAATGCTCGATCCCCTCTGAGCTTAAGCCTAACTTTAGGCACTATCAGGAGCAGCTGGTCAGCTGACCTGAGAGACCGGCTGGGAGTGTAGGGATGCAGCAGCTCAGAGAGGTAGGGTGAGGCAAGACCATTTAGGGCTTTAAAAGCAAATAAAAGAGTTTTAAAATGAATCCTAAAATGGACAGGCAGCCAGTGGAGTGAAGCTTAAACAGGAGAAATGTGCTCATTCTTTCTTGCTCGAGTTAAAAGGCGTGCAGCAGCGTTCTGTACTAGTTGAAGACGAGCAATGGAGGACCCACTAACCCCCATATAAAGTGCATTGCAGTAATCCAGCCTGGCCACATGGAGGCGGTGGGGAGGAGACACAGTCTCTCCGCAACTTCTATCGCTGGCACCCCCGTATCCCATTCCCAGCCCTCCATGGTGGAGTAGGGCGCATAGGAGATCGCCGGGGATTTGGCTGCCATCGGGTTCGTCGAATCCCGCTGGGCGTACCCCAAAGATGGGCGACATCGTCGGACACACTACCCGGGCCGCGGTCTTGACTCTGGCTGGGCCAGCAGGCCAATGGTGAAGTCGTCCACTTGAGCACGGGAGGGAGGCTGCGGAGGCAGGGGCATCTCCATCCGCTTTGCCGCCGACTGGAATAACCCAGCTAGGTCATCATGAGGGTAGCGGTGTTGCGGGGGAGACTCGTCGTCCCGGTACAGGGCCGCTGGATCTTCCTCGTTGTGTCCCAGGGCTTTGAACGAACCGCCGCCGCCGGCTCCCGGGCTGGCCCCGAGCCAGCTTGGAGGGTGCGTCCGGCCTGCACAAACTGTAGCCGCCGCTCACGCTACCCCGGAAGGAGCGCTGCACAGGCGGTACAGGAAGCAGCCTCCGCCTGCTGCCGCCCGCCCAGACAGATGAACAGTCATCGTGCTGGTCTGCGGGCGCCATGCGGGAGGAACATTGGAGACAAACCTTATCCATATCTTTCACGACACTAGACAGTGACTGAAATTCGCGAGAGTCCAAACTTTCAGAAGGCTGAGTGAAAAAGGGGAGACAAGCATTGACAGCACCGAGGCTTTATAGAAGGTAAGTGCGCTACCCCCTCCTACAGAGCAGATGAGTTCAATTTTCTTTCTCAGGCACCGAGGCAGGGCCTCGGAGGGGTAAACCAATAGCGAAGCCCGTTAGAGGGCGGAGCACGTACGACATAGAACCTCACTTCACCGCCGCCTCCACTCATCACAACCAACACTGACAAAACCAAATATTTCCGCCAATTTTAAAATTAATAATTAATATTTGACTCCCCCACCCCTCAAAAATCATGAGAGACATTTTTCTCCAATTGCACAACGACAATGTATGAAATGGCATCGAGAGAACGGAATTTACAATACGCTATTATGCTGCTGGTGGTTAACGCTAGTTACTATGCGGGTTGCAACTTTAACTAGCTGGCCAGTGTCCTAGCCTAATTTGTTGTCCATAAACGTTGAATATATCGCCATATTTAGAGGGGGATAATCCAGTTCAATGTTTTACTGTATGAGTTAATTAAATCCAGATGTGCTGACAATATAAAATATAATTCTTTAAACGTCTTACCTTTAGTAAATACCTTCAGTAAGTGCATCATGACCGGGGGTGCATCTCAAAGCATAGGCTGTATCCTTTGAAGGCTGCATTTTTAGGTGTCATCACTTACTTCCATCCACTAAACTGACATTTAGGGTAAGGGACAAGGTTAAATTTAGGATTAGGTTTTGGATTAAGGGTTAGAGTTAAGGTTAAGGTTAGGGAAACCAGTGACAACTCACTGAAACCAAAGCCGTTTAACGGAGATGAAATAACGTTACGTCAGTTCGGCAGATGGAATTACGTGACGACCCCTAAAAATGCAGCCTTCAAAGGATGCAGTCTATGCTTTGAGATGCACCCCGGGTCTTCTTCGCTTCAACTCAGCAGCGTGACTAGTCTTCTTTGCTAACTTCCGGGAACTATTGAGAGACTCCAAAGGTACATCTCAAAGCCTAGGCTGCAGCCTTCGAAGGCTGCATTTTCAGGGGTCGTCACTTAATTCCATCCGCCAAACTGACTTAACGTCATTTCATCTCCGTTAAACAGCTTTGGTTTAAGCGAGTCGTCTCTGATTTCCCTAACCTTTACCTTAACTCTAACACTAAACCCTAGACCTAGCCCTAAACCTTACCCTAAATTTAACCTTGTGCCATACCTTAAATGTCAGTTTGGCGGATAGAAGTAAGTGACGACCCCTAAAAATGCAGCCTCGAAGGAAGCAGCCTATGCTTTGGGATGCACCCCATGATCCACCATTGCTGTGAAAAAATTGGTCCATTGGAGTCAATGAAAATGACGCGACTCTCTCTCTCTCTATGGCCGACTTCAGGCGCTGTAAACCAGTGAACTCGTGTCAACCCTACTCACTGCATTATAATATGCAAATTAGACGACTCTGGTGCAGTCACTCGAACATGCAGTGCAAAGCACTCGTCACACTTTCACCATGGCTAATGAAAAGTAGAAACATATCACTTTTAATTTGTACAAAACTATGTGCTTACCTTCCCGATGCCATGTTTGACCCTCGATAACTCTTCCAGCATGGGGAGTGTGCACCTGACCCCAAGTGTTGGGGTCAAGGGTTATGTTCTCTGCGTTCGATTGCTAAATACGTCACACTTGTCAACACGAGTTGACTCGACTGCAGCACCCGAAGTCGGCCTATGGCTCTGGCCTGGGTGTGCCAGTAGCCTGCCTACGCGGCACCGGCACGCCAGGCACATGTGTAGCTACGCCAATGGGTGAAACGCTGCGCTCCACCCCACTCATGTTACATGTCGCGTCCGTTCCCAGTGTACATGTGACCTTGTGTTGAAGTATTTCCTGGTGCAGTGGTTTTCAAACCTTTCGTGGCCCAAGGCACACTAAAGCAGAGCTATTCAACCTTATCCAGAAAGGGCCAGTGTGGGTGCAGGCTTTCATTCCAATCAAGCAGTAACACACCTGATTCTACTAATCAACCCCAAGAGTCTTCGCTAAAGAGCTTGATTAGTAGTGTCAGGTGTGTAACTGCTTGGTTGGAATGAAAGCTGCACCCACACTGGCCCTTTCTGGATAATGTTGAATAGCCCTGCACTAAAGGGTAAGCCAAGATCTAAAGGCGCACCTGTATGCTCAAAATAGCCTTTATAACATGTGTTTTCACTCTTATCATTCTGTCAGTGTTTATTTTTATTTAATTATGCCAAATAAAATGTGCAAACAACTATTGTGTATTATTAATAAAATATTTATAATAAAATGATTCAAGGATTCACCTTGTGAAATTGCATCAAAGCAGCTATACACCCGTTCAAACCAGGCTGATCACAAATCGTAATCTCTTTGGTCGGAGTGTCGATGCTCAATTTATCGCAGCAAAGCTACAATACGTTTAACAGATTCATTTTCTAAATAAAAATCTATTTTAAAAAAGCCGTCTCGTCTTCTTTCTTCCCACAATTGCAGAAGCTCCCAATCCCTTTTTACACAGGTGAGCATGTTTAGTCATTAGGCCTACTTATAATATGCTGGGGTGCATTCAAAGTCGGCAACACGTAGCAAAACGTATATTACAACGGCAACAGTAGTGCGCTGAACACCCCGTTGTGTCACGCAAGCGTTGCAACTATGGCAGCCGAGAGGGCCATACTGTGCGTTCTCTTGGAGGAATTCTCGGAGCCTGATGAAATAGGTTCAAATACATGTTTAATGATACAAAACACGTTGGATGTTACAGTCAGTGATATTTCCGCACAGAATAAGAGACAACATCCCAATCGCGTGTCATCAACCGTGGTGAATACCAAGCTGCGAGAGATGCATGCTACCCTCGTTGGATTCATTGTGCCACTGCCTTTTTAAGATGGCGCGGTTTATATACATCTTGCAGCTGATTGGATAACACCCCTGGCACACCCACCGAACAGGAGAAAATATACCTCAAAACTGGTTGTGCACTGTTGCAGACAGGTTTGAGGAAACAGGTCGTCCAACCCGGAAACCGTAACAAAACGGTGTGCACCGGTGTGATTTTGAACGCACCCCCGTTGTCACAGAATCCCATGGCATAGGCCCACGTGTTTGTTAGTGTCAAGTTGAAACAAATTGTCTGATTGGCTGTTGTTTATGGGATATTCTGACACGTTTATAGAAGGGCCGCTGTGATTGGGTAATTTTTCAGAGTTCCTTACCGAAATTATTGAGGTTTTTTCATCTTTTTGAAATAATGGTGGATTTCTGAGATTGCCGAGTTATATGGTATGTTCTTCGCTTTCAAATATGTTTGTTTCAATTCAAAATTTATTAGTTACTCGATGTTGGTCATGGAAGTTAGGAATTCTGACCCTCGGCCCACGGACTAATAGCCCACCTCATGACGTGAGAGTGTTCGATACAAACCATTGCCAGTTCAAACTCGAATGAAATAGCTTAACCGCCGTGTAAGTTAGCAGAATGATCGCATTGCTATTCTAGCACTTTCGGAAATTGCAATGGTTTTCTATTAAATTACGCAATCCAGTTATGCGATAAAAAGCATCTTATAGGCTATTCTCAGTCCTGACCTGTAAGACCACTGCTAATGCCTCAATAAATAGAGCCAATGGAGACGTCTATCTAGATCATACAAGCCCTGTAGTCCTGGCCCTTAACCTCTCCTTACGAAGAAGACCTTGAGAAATAAGAAAATATTGACAAATAAGATCAGCGTGCAATCTAATATCCCCACTGCACTGCGGGACACAGCACTGAAAAGATTGGGTTCTTAGTTTTGCCAGTCAAGCCTTGTTTTGTATGCTTAGAATGCAAACTGAAAATACAAAAAGCAGGACGCACATCCAAAAACGATGAGTGCTGGGTGCTTGACAGAAGAACAGATACAAAAGTACAAAACGTAAGTCCGCACACCAGAAACTGCTCCTTTGAAGATTTTTTAATGATATCACCACATGTGACGTTTCGGGCACCAGCCCTTCATCAGACATGAAAAAACTGTGGAGACACACCTCCATATATACAACCAATGGTGGTCATCAGGTAGATCATGTGATCACATACGCAGACATAAAAAATAACGTATAAAAAACCTCACAAAAACAGTACAAAAATAGCCCAATAGGATTTACTGAATTCAAACAGTTGTATTACAGACAGAATATATGTCCAAAAAAATATTTACAAAGAGTATACTTACTATATACACACACACACATATATATATATATACACACATACACATACATATATATATATATATATATATATATATACAGTATCTCACAAAAGTGAGTACACCCCTCACATTTCGACAATTAATTGATTATATCTTTTCAAGGGACAACGTTACAGAAATGAAACTTGAATATATTCTAGGGCAGTCATTGTACAACATGTGTAGCAGTGTAGATTTACTGCACTGTCCAAATAACTGAACAAACAGTCACTATTTCCAAAATGGGTGGCAACAAAAGTGAGTACACACTCCAACTGGTAATGGTCAACCAAGCAATGAAACGTGTCTTATTCATTATGTTCATGCTTTTGTCTGTTCGACTGGGCCATATGAGGTTGTGTAACGCGTTGAAGGTTTAAATTGTGGTGCTTTGGGTGCAATGCTCTCATTCTGGTCACTGGATGGTCAAAATAGCACCTCATGGGAAAGAACTCTCTGGGGATCTGAAAAAGAGAATTGTTGCTCTCCACAAAGATGGTCTAAACTACAAGAAGATGTGTGAAACCATGAAACTGAGCTACAGCACGGTGGCCAATGTTATTCAGCGGTTTTCTAAGACAGGTTCTGCTCGGAACAGGCCTCGTCAGGGTCGACCGAAGAAGTTGAGTCCTCGTGCTCTGTGTCAGGTGTACAAGTTGGCTTCAGAAAACAGATGCAGGAGTGCTGGCAGCATTGCTAACGAGGTTGCAGCAGTGGGAGAACAGCCTGTCAGTGCTCAGACCATACTCCGTGCACTGCACCAAGTTGGTCTGCATGGCCGTCGGCCAAGATTGAAGCCTCACCTGACGCTAGACCACAAGAAAGCCCGAAAGCAGTTTGCTGAAGACAACCAGTCCAAGAACATGAACCACTGGAACCATGTTCTATTGTCTGATGAGACCAAGATAAACTTGTTCGGCTCAGGTGGTGCCCAGCATGTGTGGCAGCGCCCTGGTGAGGAGTACCAAGACAAGTGTGTACTCCCTACAGTCAAACATGGTAGTGACAGCATCATGGTCTGGGGCTGCATGAGTGCTTCTGGTCCTGGGGACCTGCGCTTCAATGATGATTTAATGGATTCCAAAATGTACTGAGACATTCTGAAGCAGAACATGATGCCCTTTCTTCGGAAATGGCAGTTTTCCAACATGATAACGACCCGAAACACACCTTCAAGATGACAACTGCCTTCCTGAAGAAGCTGAAGGTGAAGGTGATGGCGTGGCCAAGTATGTCTCCAGACCTGAATCCCGTTGAGCACCTGTGGGGCATCCTCAAGAGGAAGGTGGAGGAGCAGCAGGTGTCCAACATCCACCAGCTCCATGATGTTGCCATGGAGGAGTGGAGGAGGATCCCAGCAACAACCTGTGCAGCTCTGGTGAATTCCATACCTAGGAGAATCAAGGCAGTGCTGGACAATAATGATGGTCACACTAAATATTGACACTATGGACACAATTTGGCATGTTGACAGTGAGGTGAACTCACTTTTGTTGCCACCCATTTTGGAAATAGTGACTGTTTGTTCAGTTATTTGGACAGTGCAATAAATCTACAACGCTACACATTTTCAGGTTTCATTTCTGTAACATTGCCCCTTGAAAAGACATAATAAATTAATTGTCGAAATGTGAAGGGTGTACTCACTTTTGTGAGATACTGTATACATACATATGCACACACATATACACATATACACAAGAAAGGGCCAACAGTACTTAGAGTCTCATCTTGAACATCACATGACTAAAACATCAGGTAAAAAAACTGTCATGCGGACATGCAGATTCAAGGTGATAGTATTTCATGACACATGTAAATAAAATAGAAGTGCCACTAATAATGTAAAATGTAGTGATACTTAGTCAAAAATGGAAAATTACCACAGCAATGTAACAACACTTGAGCAGCATATGAACATCACTCCCACAGCAATGGAAAAATACATGATAACATATAGTGCCGTACGCTGGGAGAACAATGCCCACACAAAAACAGTTACACATCCAAAAATGTAGGGCAGAATAATCACCATTAAGTACAATACAACATCACAGAAAAGGCCTCAAATCAAACTCTTCATTTAACCCTCTAGGAGCATGAGTGTCTAATGTGTAGATCCAAAAGGCTTCCCTTCTCAATAGCTGGGAATTTACATCACCACCCCAGCAGTGTTGTTTAACCTGTTCAATACCACAGTATCTGAGAGATGAAACATTGTGTAAGGCTTAAGGGCTGGTGCCCGAAACGTCACATGCAGTGATATCAAGAAAAAATCTTCAAAGGAGCAGTTTCTGGTGTGTGGATTTACGTTTTGTACTTTAGAATTAAAGAGTGGTCAGTTGCTGACTCTGCTCGACCCCCCAATTTTTTTTTTTTTTTTTGTGAACTTCCTCCACGCGCATGGAAAAAACGCATGGTTGTACGCATCACCTTCATAGTAAAAGACATCGTTTTCGGGGATAACTAGGGTTGGATGTTGGTAACTTCAGAGTATGATTCCTGAAAAAGTTGTATATAGTGTATTTCTAATACAATTAAATATGTTTTAGAAACTCAAAATTATTATTCCCTTGTGAAATGACTGTTTACTTATCAAATTGACGACAAGCTGTACAGTATATTAAGATACGTTGGTATCTCGTCATATCAGCTCTTTTCCTTCCCTCAAATTTTGGGCATAATGAAATACAATGGCTTGTTTTGCACTCTAGGTGTTGAAAGTATATCTTGCAGTCTTTATTGGTGGATTTCCTTGAATAAAACCTTCATTTTAATTTTAAGCTGTACCTGAATCACTTTATGTAGGCCTACTGTACATTTATCGGACAATCTATTTAGTACTTTTATTTTGAAAATAGCATCCCATGTTTTCTCAAGGAAGTGTACCCGACCTTTATCCATATGATTTTTTATGATGAAAGATTGCTTGATAGCTGACAAAAAAAAAAAAAAAAAAAAAACAATTCGCAGATAACTGACTATGGAGATTTTTAACAAGGAGAAGACGCTGGCAATGCGGAAAAAATTTATTGGGTTAGTCGCTTTCGCCGAAAAGCTAACTTTCCTGCACATCAAGTTTAGCCAACAAATTAGGAATGTATTTGTAACTTAATCTGTTTTTCTCTAATAACTTTGATTAACATAATGATTGAGTTCACGGGTCGAGAGTTAGGCTACTGTCAATACTGGTGATAAAGCTGAACCTAAATCTTCCATGGTTAGCGAAAGCAACGGCATGTCATGTTTGATCCTTGTGTTTTCTCGAAGGCACTCTTGCCGGCTTTTCTTCTCAGATGATCCGGTGAAGATAGTGAGAGCCCGCGGACAGTATCTATATGATGAGAACGGGATGAAGTACTTGGACTGTATCAGCAATGTCCATCACGGTAGGAGATGATTTAAAATGCAATGGATAGTTCATCAGGCTCGTATTAGTCACTGAAGCGGACGGATGCGGTGTGCTCTTTCCTCTCGTTGCTGTATTTCCCTTTGGGGGTTTCAAGAGGGCGCAGAATTGTTTATATTGGAGATTTAAGAACACTTCCCCCAATCATTTTTGTGCTATAATCCATGTCTTTTATAAGCTACACGCGATCGAAAAAATAATCTAAGGGTATGCATACGTGAAAAAGAAAAAAACGTCTTTACTTTTTTTGCAAAGCCAAAGAGTTGAGATTGAATACTTGGGAACGTAATTAATACCATCAATGTTTACAGGAGAAGTGAAGTAAAAAAAAAAAAAAAAAAAAAATCAGTAATATTTGTTTATGTGGCTATTAATGTCAAACTCACCTCTGTTAATAAAGTTGTGTACTTAAACCGTGTTTTGCTGGCTGCTGGAAATCTTTAATTTCTTACGGGTAACAAAGGGTTGGTGCCCCATTGTGTGCCATAATCATTAACATTTCTGGGGGTACAAAGGTTGAAGGAAAGATATTCTGCGTCTTGTTTTAAAAAGGTAGTGGAAAAGCAGCGCCACGGATGGTTGAAGGAAAAATTTTAACTGGAAGGCTCAATATTCTTCTTCTTCTTCTGTTATATTTCCGGTATCTGGACGCTACTAAGGCGTATTACTGCCCTCCGCCAGTCAACTTTAAAACTTGTATTGGACGCGTTAGAATAGGAAAAAAAAAAAAAAAAAAAAAAACTTCTGATCCATAACCCTAACAGATTTTTCAATTACAAAATTAATAACAACTAGTTAATTTGCATTTGGCTCTCATAAAACCTCTCCCTAAAATCTCTTGAATTTCCTCTCCCTTTACATCAGTAATACCAAGTACCTCCCTTGCTGCATGGACTACCATCCTAATCCTATTCGTCTTCGACTCAATTTCCTTTGCACAATTTATAACCATTGCCACAAATGCCAAAAATCTCCTCTTATCCATACTTATAAGTTCAGTGTCAGACCTTGGTTCTTTTATCACTTTCTTTGCAGTACGCAGTTAAATCGCTCACATTTCCCTTTTCTATCTTCGCCTTCTTTGCAGCTTCGGCATATGATAAATTACTTTGGGTCCGCACTTGTTCCACCTCACTTTCAAATTTTTTCCGATTTCATTGTTTATCTCCAATTTCATGATCCCCCCCGCAATGAAAGCAAACCGCTTGCTCTTTCGTGAGTTTACATTCAGCCTCTGTACACCCCGAGTTGCCACATCGTCTACATCTATATGTTTTTGCCCTACATACTGCAGCAACATGCCCGTATTCTTGGCACCAAAAACATCGGAGTGGCACCCTTTCATAGGCTCTCACCCGATAACTCACGTAATCCAAATAGGTCCTGTCCGGTAATTCTATGTTAAATTCCAGCAACACTGTCATACTGTCCTGTTCTTTCCCTTCTCTGTAACTTTTCAAGCGCCGGGCTGCGCAAACTCCCTCCACCTCCAAAAAAGTGTCAACTTTCACAGAATATGGCACACCACCAATCACACCCTTCTTAGTTGGCTTTGGATTCATTTTAAAACAGATAACAGAAGAAAGATCAAAAGTACAAATTTTTTTTTCCCTTTGTTTCTTTGTTGTGCATTCAATAACCACAATACCGCTTCTACATACCCTAACAGCCTTAACATCCCCGATTTCCTTTTTAACAAATTTCCCGACAAGGTGATTGTCACTGAATATTTTATTATTGTTCCACCTATCTCCAACCGCTTTCATCCCTACAACAAATAACCCTTCATCGATTTCATTTTCACTTCCTTTCTTCCTTTTCTTTTTACTCCCTTCCACCTCATCACTCTCCATTTGTCTGGAATTAATTTCTAATCAATAAGTAGCTATTCAACAAAAACACCAAACTTTCCAAATTCTCCCGCCAAATCTCCCGTCAACTGCAGCTCAATATTCTAGGTAACCCCTGACCTTTCCTTTACATGTAGTTGGGCACTGCCACCCGGTGGTCACCAAGGCTTGCGCCTCTCAGATGGAACTCTTGAACACCAACTGGCGGTTTCTGCATGACAACATAGTCCATTATGCCGACCGCCTCTCTGCCACGCTCCCCAACAAGCTCTGCGTCTTCTACTTCGTCAACTCTGGGTAAAATTCACACTGCTCTGCAAGCATCTTTTGTTCCGTATGACATCATTCTCTTACCTTAAAGCAAGGAATCTCCCTATGTGTATGTGTGTGTGTGTGTGTGTGTGTGTGTGTATATGAGATATATATATATATATATACACACACACACTACAGGCCAAAAGTTTGAGGCCACCCTCAGATTTAAAAAAAATCACACATCAACTGTTCTTTCCTTATTTTTTGCACATGAAATGACTTCAGTGCATAAAATATAGGAAGCCAATAGGTTTTGGGTGAATTCCAGGCCACCGGTTTCCGGTCGCTGCTCCTGTGGCAGACCACGCGATTCCCGTCTTTGTTATGCTCTTAAATCGCTATTTTTAAACTATTTTTAGACTTTGCGATGGACGTCATAAAGTGCTGGTTGTTGCTGTTCTGCATATACATCGTGCAGTCTTTGGAAAATCACGGGTGTTATGCCCTGAGAGGTTGTTACTCTTTTGATGACCTGAAAGAGATTGGAGCTGGCCTGAAACAACAACGGTGGAGTGGGTCATTGGCTACCCGGGCAGAATTCCAGGAGATTCCAAAAGAGACAACAAGACGCAGGAGAGGTAAATCTGGCGGAGTTTTAAAGAGACTGAAGTCACGGAGATGTCGGCCCTATATTCTGTCTATGATAATGGCCAATGTGCAGTCGATTGGGAACAAAATGAATGAGCTGAGAGCAAATGCTCTGTTCCTCCATGAATTCAGATCAATAAGTTTGATGGTCTTTACAGAAACTTGGCTCAACAGTATCCACAATGATGAACTGGTGGCGGTGGATGGTTTTAAAGTTTTTCGAGGGGATAGAACAGTGGACTCGGGAAAGCGAGGAGGCGGTGGACTTATGGTGTACGTAAATGAGGATTATTGCCACCCAAATATGTCCATAAAGACTAATACTTGCACCCCAAACTCTGAAATATTGACTGTTAGTGTTCGCCCATATTATATCCCTCGCGAATTTTCTCATGTGGTGGTGATGGCAGTCTATGTGCCACAGAGGAATGTGGTAAGGAGGCGGCCGTGCACAGGATAGAGTCTGCGTCGCCTGATGCGTTTGTGGTGATAGCTGGGGATTTTAACCATTGCATCGTAAAAACAAGTGGGTCATACTATTACCAACATGTTAAGTGCAACACAAGGGGAGAAACGATCCTCGACCACTGTTTCACAAAGATCAAGGATGCATACAGGTCCAGGAGTCTGCCTAGTTTTGGGCAAGGCGGACCACAATCTGATCCTGCTTTGCCCCAAATATGTCCCACTTGTAAAGAGACACAAAAAGAGAACGATCGCGGTGAAAAAAGATGACTCAGGACGCGATCGAGAGATTACAAGATGCGTTCGAAATAACGGACTGGGCTGTTTTTGAAAATAGTTCAACGGACATTAATGAACTTACTGAGTCTGTCTGTGGGTATATAAATTTTTGCAATGATGTGGTTGTACAAGAAAAGAGGGTTAAGGTATTTGCAAATTGTAAACCTTGGATGAATTCTGAAATTAAAAGGTTAATTAATGATGAACGGAAAGCTTTTGCTAAGGGAGACAAGGATACACTAAAAATCACTAAAGAACTTAAAAGGGAAATTAATAAAGAGAAATACCAGTATAAATGTGAAATAGAAAATTATTTTAAAGAGAATGACATGAAGAAGGTCTGGGAAGGAATGCAGTTAATGAGTGGATATGCAGGGAAAGGGAAGGCAGACAGATCTCAGTTAACTGGCACAAGAGAATATGCCAATGACCTTAATAAATTCTATAATAGATTTGATCAAATAGATTTTTCTGATGAAAGACTGAGACTTAAGGAAATCATTGGGAGTATACAGGATGATGACTATACCCTGCAAACAAACAAGCAGGAGGTGTATGGGATGTTTTTGAAGCTGAAAGCTACTAAAGCAGCAGGTCCAGATGGACTTTCTCCAAAAGTGCTAAAAGGCTGTGCCTTCCAGCTAGCAAGCATTTTCTCAAGTATTTTTAACTATTGTTTCTCTCATAATGTGTTACCTGATGTATGGAAACAATCATGCATAATCCCAGTACCTAAAAAGAAAACTGTTGAGTGCATGAATGATTTAAGACCAGTGGCTCTAACCTCCATAGCCATGAAGGTATGTGAGAAAATAGTGTTGAATAGTCTGAAGCCCCAGGTTGAGAAGTATCTTGACTCTTGCCAATTTGCTTACCAAAAAGCAAGAGGGGCAGAGGATGCTATTGTTTTCAAATTGGACAGTGTCTATGCTCACCTGGACGCAGGAGGACGGTGTGTGAGAATCCTGCACTACGATTTTAACTGAGCGTTCAATACTATACAACCACACATCTTGGTAAACAAGCTCTTGATGATGAAGGTACCATGTGCATTTATTTATTTTATTTTAAATTTTTTAGAGAATTGGTCTCAATTTGTGAAATTAAACTCAAAAATCAAGTCAGACAAGATCATGACAAACACAGGTTCACCTCAAGGAACAGTTTTATCACCTTTTCTGTTTACCATTTATACTGCAGATTACCGTCCACAGAATGCAACTTGTCAAGTGGTTAAATTTGCTGACGACACAGCACTCATTGGGTTGATTGAAAATGATGATTATAGTCACTATCAAAATGAGATAAAAGCTTTTGTTAAGTATTGTGACACTCATTTCCTAGAACTCAATGTTAAGAAAACCAAAGAATTAGTTATTGATTACAGGAGAAACAGCATGGCAACTGAGGCAGTGGAAATCAAAGGTTCAGTGGTAGACAGAGTGAACACATACAGGTATCTGGGCGTTGTCTTTAATGACAGGCTAACATGGTCTGATCATGTTAACTTATTGATGGAAAAACTTAGTCCACGTGTATATTGTCTGAGGAAGTTGCAGTCTTTTAAGGTAAATATTGCTGTGGTGAGAATGTTTTTTATGGCAGTAATATGTAGCGTCTGGAGTTACTGTGTGGTGGGATGGGGTGGGAATGTTGGGGAAACTGAGAAGGCCAGGATTGACAGAGTGACTAGAAGGGCTGGAAAAATGGTGGGAGAGTCAAACACAGTAGATAAAATATATGATGACTGCCTGGCAAAAATGACACAGAAAATAACTAGGGACCCTACTCATCCTCTGCATGGGAATTTGACAGATAGGGTTATGGAACGCAGTGGTAGGCTAAGGCCTCCTGTGACGCGAACAAAGCGTTATGCTCTCTCTTTCATACCTCAGGCTATCAGACAGCACAACAAGCACTTTAAACGTACTTTTCCATAATATTTATAGTGCATTAAGGTCTTTTTGTATTTATGTAGTGTTCTTATGATCTGACTGATCGATTTTATTTATGGTCTAGGCCTGTGTATTGCTTATCTAACTGTATTTATGATGTTAATTTTTTGTGTAACCTCTTATAGGGACTGTATGTATATTTATGCTACTGTTTTTATGGGCATTAGACGGGTATGAGCACTGCAATTTCCATGTCTATGGATGAAATAAACTTGACTTGACTTGACTTGACCTCAGACCACATTTTAAAGCTGTCTTGACTGATTGATCACTGACCACAATGTTTTATTATTGAGTTCCCCTTCCAATGCCTTTGTGTTACATGATTTTATGTCACTAGGACATGAACAGTTTTATGTAACAAGAAGGCATGCTGTATAAATGCCTTCCCCAAAACCAAGGGGTTACATTGCACTTGGTGCACCATTAAAAATCTGAGGGTGGCCCATAACTTTTGGCCTGTAGTGTATATATGCATTTGCGTGACCTTCGCATATGTCAACAGCCTGTCATCTGATTGGCATCAAAGTTAGTAAGTGTATCGCTGAGGACACAAGGAAGTGCAGTGTCGAGTTTGGAGTTGTTTGGCATAGAGGTTCTCGAGAAACTGAGGAACCTGCCTGCACCAACACCGCACAAGCAGCGAATGAACAGGCACTGCATGTGTTTTTCCTGACTTCCATAAACACTATGAAAAGCTGGGCTGGTGAATTGTTTTGCGAGGACTTGGTGGATCTGACGAATCTTGCCAATGATAGAAGGTTTTGGTTTGAATGTTTAAGCTTGGCATTGTTCCACAGATCTGAAGCCAATGATCTTGCCCTGCGGTTAGCAAGGCAGTTCAGCCAACATGAGGATGTCATTGTTCTGGATCAGTAAGGCCTTTCATTCTTTGGGGGGAATGTGAAAATGTAAGCATGTTGTGAATGGCTTTGCTATATCATACATTGTCAATGATAAAAAGCCTTTGCAGTCAAGCAAAAGACTTGATATTTATTCCTTTGAGGTAAAAGTGACAAATATGTAATTAGAAGTTTATTGACTTTGCATCCTAATACTGATTTTCCATTGAATATCAGTAGATGGAAGCGGTAGAAGTGTAGAACAGATATAGAATTTTGAGGGAAAATCATCAACAAAAAATATTTTCTTCAAAGCGGCTCATTAAGATGCAATTCATGGCCACAGATATTTCAATATCAAACAATATGCTCTTAAATTATGCATTGAAAGAGAATTTTTTACAGTATAACGCAGTTCACCGCATGAGTGCTCATTGTCCTGAGAGTAAAGAATATGCAACACTGCCCTCTACAGGTGGGCGTGATAATGCATTAATATGTACAGAAGATTCTGTACATAGCATCTGCTAATAGCTGAGATATGATTGTAAATGGTCTTGTAAGTTTATGTACTCCGCATATTTCTTTATCAACCACTGATCAGATGTGAAATTCAAATTAATATGTGCATATTTTGGATTATTCTAATAGAATGTAGTATTTTGGTGGAACTACATTTGGATACCTTGCTGCAAAACGGAACCAACCCACAAATTCATGAAAATTTAGATAGCAGTCCAGTCTTCTGTATTGTAATGTAAAGTACCATGTCAATCAAACAGCATAGGTCACTATAGCACTGATTAGAAAATAACACTTAAAAACACCAACACACAGTGCCCTAACCAGGCAGATATAATAATCCCAAAAAGAACTGTCTACTCCTGTCAAAATTTTTAAATGCTGAGGTGAGCCAACCATTCCATTCTACACTGAGACACAACTGTCTTGTTTCAGAAACCTGGCATCCTTGTTTCTGCCACATAATCCTTATATTAAATCCGCCATCTTTTTGAAGTTCATGACTAGTATCAAAGAGATGGTTCTGACTGACTGTTATAACATTGCTGGCTTCTCTCCTCAAGTTGGACTGCAAAATACTACTGTTTAGTGCTTAGACATCTCAGTGATGAACTTTACTGAAAATGATATATTGAGCATAGTGGTGAACCTTCCTCACTTGCAGTCCCTAGCAGCGGACTATACTGCTTGCATCAGCGTTTAGAGCATTAGAATGATGTTGATGAAAACCCCGTCCATCCAACAGATTTCTGTCTGTGACACCTACACCACACTCAGTCTGGTTCCATTTAACTCAGGAATTACCCCGTGTTTACTTTGGCTCAGCAATTCTGAGAAGCTGTGAAAATTCCTAGATGGGTGGTATTTCAGTGTTAATTTCCCATGAAGAAGACTGTTGTGTCACATTGTTAAAAGCGTATGAACATAGTCCTGTTTGAAAGTTACGAAATCTTGTCAAATTTGGTAATTCAGTTCGATTAAATTTAATTTCAAAAGCAAATTTGTGAAATTTACGTATCTGTAGTCTTTTCTAGAAGGCATGCTCTTTTCACCTGAGCATTGTTTCTCTTTGTTTAACTTGTGTTTGACTTCTGAAACCGCAGAGACTTCAGTGGCTCACATCACACGATACCTTTGTTATCCTGGGCCAAGTATACTATTCTTTTGGATTTATCCATGAAATGCAGATCATGAGGTCAGGAAGGAAACAAATGACATAAAAACATTAAGGAAACATTTGTCAATTTATTCGAACGGTGTTTCAGTAAAGGACAGATTCTCCAGAATAAGGGTACAAAACACAGGGTCACACAGCTTTACCACCATTGTGAAACAGAGTCAGTAGCAGGTAAAACCCCTCGGTTGGCTTGACAAGCTCGAATTCGGCGTGGCATAAACTAGACGTCCCAGGTCATTTTGGGGAACTTTATTCCATTCCTGTTGCAATGCTGCAGCAAGTTCTTGGACATTGGCAGGAGGTTGTTGACGTTGGCGTTGCCGCTGTCCAAGCATGTCCCAGACATGCTCGATGGGGGAAAGGTCGGACTGAGTGCTGGCCATGGTAATGTGGTGATATTCTGCTGCTGGAGGTAATCTGTAACGATCCTGGCCCTATGACATCTGGCATTGTCATCTTGGAAAATGAAACGGCCATAACGACGTGCAAAATGGCACAACATGGGGTGCCAAGATGTTGTCCCCGTAGTACTGCCCTGTGACACGTCCAGCAACAACATGCAAGTCTGTTCTGCCGGCAGCAGTGATGCCTCCCCACACCATTACAGATCCACCCCCATACGGATCATGTCCAATGACGTTAACGTCAGGGAAATTTCAAACTAAACCCTCCTTTGTCAAGGAAGTCCACAGTGAACCTCGACTCATCTGAGAACATTTTGTTCCATCAGCGATTATCCCAGCGTTGATGATGGCGACACCATTTTTTTTTTAAGTGAAATCTGTGCAGACGATTCCTGATGGTCTGGCCACTCACTACCAAGCCAGTATCCCTTTGAAGTTGAGACCTTATCTGATTTGCTGTTACCATACGATTTCTCAAGACAATAGTGCGGATGAATCTGTCCTGAGATGAGTTGTTGCCCTTGGTCGACCGGATCGTGGTCTATCCTGAACAGACCCTGTAGCACGATGTCTGGACCATAATCTGGACAGACTGGGAAACATTCATTGCCCTTGCCATTTCTTGTGCCAACCTATGACGTCGTTCTCCTCCTGTGTTAGATGGCTGGTCTCTGTTTATTCAGATAATCTGATGCTTTCTCTTCAAAATCTTCCTTTACAGTGGCTCTAACCTTCCAATTCAGAGTTGCAAATTTGTGGCACAACCCCTTGATCATCAATAGCATCCCGCAGATCGTGAAATTGATGTGTTTGGGTGATGAATTTCTTTGAAATGCTTCCTCAGTGGGTTTCGTATCCCTTTGTATATGTTTTTGATCTCAAAATAAAATATCCCCTACTTTTTTTGAATAGTATATTTAAGTAATACATGGAACGGTTTATTTTCTCTTGCAAACATCAGCTGTCCATATCAGTTCAGTGTGTGTAAAACTATTAATTGGCATTACATTTTGTGTGGCAAAGTGTTTTATTTTTCAAAATGTCATACCGTGGGGATGGGTTTCTCAAGCATTCTCGCTTTATAGTAGATTATGTAGCATGAGTCAAAATGAACCTACCATTTCAAACTAGTTTTTTTAACATTTACATTTTTTTTTTTTTTTGCTTTTCTAAATAATTATAAGATTTTGATACAGATTATTGAGCTGCATCAAAGTGTGGTTTGTGATTTTATATGACGTCGTTCAAACTTGTTTATTCAGGTCTTAAAGTGATAAAGTTAAAATGGGCGATATTTCAAAATGTCTTCTGTGCGGATCGGTTCAGTCTAGCTGTAAGGTATCCATTTGAAGGTGGCAGAAAGTACACATCTGTCTTGTGGCTTGATTAAAACCTATTGCACTAGGCCATTGCATTGTGCTGACATTGTTTGGCAGTAACCAGGTTCTAGCAGTGCACCATCTAATTACTGACATGTTCATTGGTTTTTTTCCCTTCCAAAGTGCATACCATGGACATCTGACGTCGCTGATCGACATCAGTCCGTACAAGTTCCGAAAACTGGGTGGGCAGAAAGAGTGGGTTCACGTGGTGTGTAACTGTGCCATGGGTGACGCACGTGTTTGGGGGTGCCCTTATTGCTATTTACTTATAACTGGGGGTTCCTTTATTGCTAATCAGTATGTTAGTCACCACTACTATCGGCCACAAATTCCCTGCGGCATTGTTTACAGTATAAATGACTGTGCAGGATACATACTGTGCATACAAACAGACTCCAATAGTGCTGCATACAGCCTAAAAATGTGTAGTGTATAGTAAATTATTTTGTTTGATGAATATATCCTGTGAGTCCTTCTTGTAAATACACATCAACATAATGGACTGATTTTCTGAGTATCACAAGTGCTTTAAGATTCTCAGGAGAATGTGCATTAATTAATCATTTTCTATTTGCTTACTGAGAAAAACCGGGGAACTCATTATGGGGGCATTTTGGGGGAAAATAAATCTTTTTTTTCCCATTTTTTATTCTCTGGTTAATTTCTCCTTTCCCAGGCCCCGCTCCCAGACACCTACAGAGGGCGCTATCGCGAGGATCACCCTGACCCTGCACAGGCTTATGCAGATACAGTGAGAGATCTGATCGAAGAGGCTCATGGAAAAGGCCGCAAGGTGCCAACACACTTGCCGCACACACACACACACACACACACAAAATACACAAACACAAACACGCACACACCAATATGTTTTCCTGTCCTACCTTTTCTTGTTTTACCTGCTGCATGTGCTGGTGTCTGAGTCATGTTGGTGTGTTTCAGGCCCAACTGTGTCAGAGATAAGCAGCATCTCAGATCTCACACATGCAGTTAAGTGTATTTCTGATGCTTCGTGCTCAGTGCTAAAATCCACATCCCTCCTGCAGTTTCAATTTTAACAGCAGTCTGCCTTTACCCTTCTATCCACAACAAGCAGACACAAGAAAAAGAACATTTAAATGTTTAGCATCTACTAATTACTTGCAATATATTCTTAAACAAATTTTCTAAGTTTACAGGAGACCTCCATGGTGGATTCACCAGAATGCCAGTTTGGAGTAGTATTTTGGTAATGGGGTCTATAGTTGAGCAGTAAAGCATAGAACTGATTCAGGGTAGGATGCTAATTTGATACACTGCAACAGGTTCTGAACATATGCTGTTGCAGTGGGTGTCCAGCTGTAATGATGGATAGAATGCGAAAAACAAAAAACAAATCCCAAATTTACGTGGCAGCATGCACCTAGCTTTCTGTACTGTAAACACATGAAATGATACTGGGTTTCTGTGCTGTTTTCTCCTGCAGATTTCGGCATTCTTTGCAGAGACTTTGCCAAGCGTCGGCGGCCAAATCATACTCCCCAAAGGATACTTCCAGAAGGTGGCAGAGTAGGTATCTGGCTCAGCCACCCTTGTGTGGATGCACAAGCTGGGAATTGAACCTGCAAACTTTGGGCCCTGTTTCACAAAGCGGGATTACTGCAGTTAGTAAAACACGGTCCCAAATCTGGAACATGGACTGAAGTAAGGAAGGGGAAACAAAGCTGTTCTGTATTTTACTTTGTGCAGTAAATTAGATCACTCATTAATCCAGCTGATTCAGTTAACCAGCTAACTCACTAATCCAGCTAAATCAGTAAACCAGCTAACTCAATAATCCAGCTAACCCATTAAACCAGCTAACTCAATAATCCAGCTAACTCTATGAACCAGCTAATTAATTAAACCAGGAAACTCAGTGAACCAGCTAACTCACTTATCCAGTTTACTCATTAATCCAGCTCACTCCCTAATCAGGCCAACTCACTAATCCAGTTTACTCATTAATCCATCCAACTCATTGATCCAGCTAACTCAGTAAATCAGCCAACTCACTAATCTAGTTTACTCATTAATCCAACCAATTTATTAATCCAGCTCATTTGTTAATCCAGCTAACTAAGATATCCAGCTAAATTGGTAATCCAACTTTGCGACACAGGCTCCAGTTCGGTACAGAACGCACAGCGGAATACTCTTGCAAGCTGTGGGCTGAGAATTAACTGGACCTATCTCCACTTTTTACTAAATGAAGACATGGGATGTGAAACTTTGCTGCATCATAATTTCTCACTCCAAGTATACTTTTCAGATATTTATATTCAGGTGAGTTATTGGGACTGAAAGGTATAATATCATGCAGTTATACCTTTAGTAGAATGATTTTATAAAGGGGATCTAGGAAAATGTAAATGGAGATAGAATTTTCAAAATGTCATAAATTTTGCAGCTATATGGTTCTGTCTCCTAGATAACTCCTTGTATTTCCAGAAATGTTTAGCCACAAAGTTCTGTCTTGCCTTGTGTTTTTTTAAAAAAGAACACAACAATGTGACTCCCCCCAAATCTGCAAATTACATGCTCATGGTGAAAGGTAAAACAGAATTTGAAAGAAAAACAGAGTATCTGACAATAATAATCACAGAAAATGGGCAGCCGCGTCCTGTCTGAAAATAAATAGGAAACAAACCCTGTAACACTGAAATGAGCTATGGAGTCTCGAGGGTGTTCAGTGTCAACTGCTCCTGTCTCTATAGCCAGTACAAGTTCATCTGAGCACATTTAATGCAGACATGATGCACACTACATAGTAAACAAACTCTGGCCATGGGCTTGGTTTCAACTAGTACTATGTCCATCATATTGTACTTGTTCATGTGCATAGACATTCATCTTGCAATGCATAAAATATAAGATAGAAAATCAAGTAGTACTATCTTAAATGGCCCCCTGGAATAAGACAAATGAAGGGCTTTAAGACATAGATGCTTCATTCAAGTGCTGTAGTACCTATTTATCTAAAATATCCCAGATTTCGTCATCTTACAACCTTCGATTTGGTATATTAGAGGGATTTTGCTTCGAAATGGTAGAGTGGATAGAACTTTTGCTCAGCGATCTTGTCATCCTGATCAGGTGACCCTATATCCAGTTCCGTCATTGGACAATGTGGACATAGAACTTTTTAAACTGAAGTGGACTGAAAATTTATACAAAGTACTATGCACTTTCTGGATGTTTCTCCCAGCTGCCATCTATCATTGAAAAAATTACATCAGGACATAGTATGTGTTAATACCAAGATTATTTCTACGGTAGAACATAATTTTTGATGAAAAGTGGAGATAGGCTCAGTTAATCCTCAACCCACGAAGTGCGCTTGTGGAGATAATCTTAGCTCTCGTTCACAGCTTTCTGACATGCTGGCATATGACACCTTGTGACCTGAATGCTCTGTGAATAGAGTATCACTGATAGAGGCTGACTGGCAAGCAGCTCTGATGACGAGAAGGGAAAAGTGAAACTGATTCTGCGGAAGAATTGGATGCTGATTATTCAGTGTTGCTTCTTAGCGTTTCGGTGTGCTAGTTTCCAGTGATCTGTTCAATCACTCGAAACAAATCAATTAAACACAGAAAATCAGTAAGCTCCAAATTAGGTTGCTGAATTACAAGTTTTTAAGTTCTTTAAAAATACTTTGCTTGAAAATTTCATGGCATAAAAAAGGTTTGAGTCTTTGTCATTTTCTTGCCAATTTGTGGGTAATTTTTTTTTTTAAGATCATGGGCTCTAAATTCGTTGACCAGGCGCTGGCGCGGCGAATGTTGGGAGCGCCGCGCCAACGGGGTGTATCCAGGCGTATTTAGCAATTTCGTGCCCGGCGCAAGTGCTCCTCTGTCCCTCCTGCCAGCACAACTGGCAAACAGGGAGGAGAGAAGGCCTGAGTGGGTTTAACACAGCCGAGTCAAATCTTCACTAATCAAATGAGCTCCTCTCCTCACCTTTAAATATTGGAATAAAGAAGCCTCTGTCCTACATCTGCATGATGCATTAATGTTGCATTTTACTTTGCTGCTTCAGGCTTGTTTTCTGCACCGCTTACGTCTATATTAAGCATTAGAAATATGAGTTAGCTGGCTAGCTAGAGCATTCGCGAATTATTACCATTAGCGAACTTGAATGGAATTTCAAAACGAAACTACGTCAGATCATTCAAACTTATGAAGTTGGAATGAAATCTGACGATTGCTCATTTATTTCTTCTGCCTGCATCATTGGGAAGAGAAAGGATGGATAGCGTGTTCCTATTATTTCACCCTGTTGCTGCTTAAAATTTTGGATTAACATGCATGGACAACAATGCAAGATACGTTACACATTTATTTTCAATATGTGATCTTAACTCAGAATGAGATCATAGCAATCAGGCTGTATTCCTTTCCCCCACTAAAAACGATAAACCCTCAGTGACAATAATAGTAGTATTAAGCAGCTTGCACACTGGGCCTTGAAAACGAATTTTTTTTCGCGCGACGATTACATTCAAAGTCAATGCAAAGACGCGAATTTGCATTGACTTTGAATGTAATCAGTCGTGCGAAAAATACTTTTCGCGTCCAGTGTGCAAGCGGCTTTACTGAGCAAAGAACGCAAGCATTATATATATGCACTGCCTGATGCCAAGGCAGTTTGTGGTTGGCTGAGAAAGATGTGAAATCGTTAGTTTGCATCACAGATTCAGCTGCGTTGATTAAGCCAGGTCGAGTTTCCATTACGTGTGCCAACCGCCTTTGATCTGACATCAGGACAATCGATACAGATACTATAATTTATGTCCTGATTCAGATAGTTACATCAAATAGTGGCTGCTGTAATAATTTATTGCATTGAAATGTGGCCGACATTCTGGAAACCTACCTGGACGTTTCGGTGACGTGTGCGCACTGTGCGCCGGTCAGCCAAATTACCACTGCACAGAAAGTAAACCAGGTTGGAGCTGGCGAGCTCTCTGCGCACTTTCGGCGGAGCCTTTATCCACGAAATTATCACTGCGTCATGATGAATATGTAACACCTCCCCTACTACGCCGCCACACCCATCTTGGCGCACGTCCGTCTACTAAATTGCCAAAGTGGCTGCGCACGGTGTTGCACCGCACGAAATTACCACTGCGCGGGATGCATCGGACGAAATACCACTGCGTGGGCTGCGCCACCCTGCGCTGCGCCAAGAAATTAGAGCCCCATGTGTTCACAATTTCACCAATGGAAGAATCTACTGATCCTTAAATTTGCTCTGATACTTTTTCCCTCTTTTATGTGATTTTTTTCCAATATATCACAAACTGGACATGGAATTCTTATTATACACGGTAAATATGGATATTTCTCTCATAATGTGGCAAGAGATCTGAAATAACTGCTCTAGTAATGAGTTTGTGAATTGCACCTTATTGAGACAAATTAACTGCTTGATAAAATCCGACAATTACAGTTGCAATTGGAACAGAAACCAGCGTAGACAGGTGAAATTTGGTAGGGAGGTACACATGGATGTACAGATTAAAATTCGTTCGAGGCGTCGAAACTCGACATCAAACATGGCCACCAGTCGGCCATTTTTAAAATTGCACTCTATCATTTATTTATTTATTTATTTATTTATTTATTATTTTAAATTTATTTATACTGGGAGTTCGATTGAGAGCAAGCTCTCTTTTGCAACGGAGCCCAGATGTGAATTATAGTACAACATGTTATACAACAATAAATAAATTTAAAAAAAACAAAAGAACTACAGTACACATGTATATTCCACTTTCATGGCATCCAATAACAGACATTTAAAACAATCAAATGAAATAAGTTTTTTCCAGTTTCAGCAATTGTTGAAGCCTATTACATTTCTATGGGGCATAATACCTAAAAGCAGTTTTACCCAGTCCAGTATGAACCCTCGGGATGTCTAAAACCAAATACTCAAGAGCACAAAGATGGTATTCCCCCCTTCTAAAATTAAGCAGACTGGCAATCTATCCAGGAAGATTACCTGACAATGCCTTGTATATAAAAAGACAATAATGCTGCTCCCTTCTCATGGCCAGCGAAGACCAACCAACCTTCAAATGAAGATTACAGTGATGTGTTCTGAAGCAATCTCCTGTTATAAACCTTAAGGCAGCATGGTATACTGCATCAAGCGGCTTCAGTAATGAGGGAGCAGAGTGTATATAAATTACATCACCATAATCCATTCTAGAGAGAAGAGTTGCCTGAACAATCTGCCTTCTGCAACTCCCCGGAAGGCAGGCTTTATTCCTATAAAGCATAGCCATTTTAACTTTAAAATTCTTAGTTAACTCATCAATATGTTTCTTAAATTTAAGTTTCTCATCAACCCAAATGCCCAGGTATTTGTTGCAAGGAACTCTCTCAATTTCTATTCCACTTGTTGTAGTAACGCTACCATTATAAAACCTAGCAGCAGGTTTCTGAGAGAACAGAATGCATTTAGTCTTCTCAGAGTTTAATGATAGTTTAAGGTCTAAAAGAGCCTGTTGGAAGATTTGAAAATCTGACTGTAAATTTTGAAGAGCTAGCTCAGCAGAAGGAGCAGCTGAGTAGATGACCGTATCATCAGCATATACAACCCCAATTCCGAAATAGTTGGGACAAAGTGTAAACTGTGAATAAAATCAAAATACAATGACTTTCAGATCACATGAGCCAATATGTTATTTACAATAGAACATAGATAACATTTCGAATGTTGAAACTGAGACATTTTACATTTTTATCCACAAAATGAGCTTATTTCAAATTTTCTAGCTGCAACAGGTCTCAAAAAAGTTGGGACACAGGCAAAAAAGGGCTGAAAAAGCAATTAATATATAGGAGAATCAGCTGAAAGAACATTTAGCAAGTAATTAAGTTAACTGGCATCAGGTGTGTAACATGATTGGCTATAAAAGGGATGTCTCAGAGAGGCTGAGTCTCTCAGGAGTAAAGATGGCCAGAGGCTCTCCAACCTGTGAAGGCTTGCGTAAAAAAATTGTGGAATACTTTAAAAACAATGTTCCTCAATGTCAAATTGCAAAGGCTTTGAAGGTCTCATCATCAACAGTGCATAACATCATCAAAAGATTTAGAGACACTGGAAAAATCTCTGTGCGTAAGGGACAAGGCCAAAGACCTTTACTGGATGCCTGTGATCTTCGGGCCTCAGACGCCACTGCATCACTCACCGGCATGATTCTGTCATTGACATTACTAAATGGGCCCAGGAATACTTCCAAGAAACCACTGTCTGTAAACACAGTCCGCCATGCCATCCACAGATGCCACCTAAAACTCTATCATGCAAAAAGGAAGCCATTGTTGACCATGATCCAGAAGCGCCGCCATGTTCTGTGGGCCAAGGCTCATTTAAAATGGACTGTAGCAAAGTGGCAAAGTGTCCTGTGGTCAGATGAGTCCAAATTTTACATTCTTGTTGGAAATCATGGGCATCGTGTACTCTGGGCTAAAGAGGAGAAAGACCACCCCTCCTATTATCAGTGTTCAGTTCAAAAGCCAGCATCTCTGATGGTATGGGGATGCATTAGTGCATATGGTGTGGGACACTTGCATGTTTTAAAAGGCACCATGAATGCTGAAAGGTATATAAAGGTTTTTGAGCAACATATGCTCCCCTCCAGACAACATCTGTTCCAGGGAAGGCCTTGTGTATTTCAGCAGGACAATGCAAAACCACATACTGCAGCTATTACAACAGCATGGCTTCGTAGTAGAAGAGTCCGTGTGCTAAACTGGCCTGCCTGCAGTCCTGATGTTTCACCGATTGAGAACATTTGGTGCATAATTAAACGAAAAGTCCGTCAAAGGAGACCCAAATCTCTCCAGCAGCTGGAAACCTGCATTAAACAAGAGTGGGATCAAATTCCAATGGCTAAACTTAAGAAATTTGTCTCCTCAATGCCCAGACGCCTCCACTCTGTGTTAAAAAGAAGAGGGGATGCTACACCATGGTAAACAGGCCCTGTCCCAACTTTTTGAGACCTGTAGCAGCCATCAAATTTGAAATGAGCTCATTTTGTGGATAAAATTGTAAAATTTCTCAGTTTCAACATTTGCTATGTTATCTCTGTTCTATTGGGAATAAAATACTGGCTGGTGTGATTTGAAAGTCATTGCGTTTTGATTTTATTCATAATTTACATTTTATCCCAACTATTTCGGAATTGGGGTTGTAGATGGATTGTACTATTGATAAGATTTGCTTCAAAATCATTAATAAAAAGTGCAAATAGCAAAGGCCCCAAATAGAACTTTATGGAACCCCCTTGCTAAGATAAATAAAGTTTGATTGATAGCCATGAGCCACAACCGCTTGACACCTACCGGTTAAATAATTTTTAAACCAATTCAGAGATTTAATATCAAACCCAATGGCACCTTAGCTGCTTTATGAGTATAGAATTGTTGACTGTGTCAAGTGCCTTTGATAAGTCGATAAAAAGGGCAGCACAATCCTGCTTATTGTCCAAGGCAGAAACAATATCATTTAATACAAGTACCTTAGCTGCAGCTGACACAGTGCTATGACCTCTGATGAAAACACATTTAGGATAGCATGGTCAGATAGAAATGATCTAATTTTATTATTGACCAACCTCTCTAAGACCTTAGCCAAGCACGGCGGTTTTGAAATAGGCCGACAGTTATTCATTCGCCGTGAAGAGCCACTTTTATGCAAGGGAAGAACAAAGGTTGTTTTCCACAAAGCAGGAATCAAACCTGTCAACAGGGTAAAATTAAAAATGTGTGTCAGGATATTACCAATCCAGGGTGAAGCCAGCAATAAAAGACCTGGGTTTAATTTATCTGCCCCAGTGGATTGCTTAGAGTCAATTCTACGAAGTGCTGCAAGCTCTTCCCCTTCAGAAAAAGATTGAAAGGAAAAACTATCATGCTATCATGCTGGAGAGCATTTGAAAGCAGCTAGAATGCTGAAACTTTGTACACACATACGTTTGAGTGAAAATAAATAGCTTAGCTCTTAATTTGCTGCAATACTACTCCCTTGAGCAACACACTTTAGCCCAATAGCCATCTGGTTAACTCATCAGTATATAATGCTGGGTACAATGATCTGGTGTCTGGGGCTTGATAATTCAATGGAGCTACGCTATGAAAACAGAACTGAGTTGCAAAAAAAAAAAATAAAAGACATGATGAAACATCAAACTATGATGCTGAATTTTGCTTGAATTTTTTTTTTTTTTTCCCTACACAAATAAACACAGAAGGTCATTCCATCTCAACTCACCCAGTTTCACAGAAATTTCCCTGGAAAAAGATTCTCATGCTCCTTGCGCCCAAGTATTTGGTCTGCATCTTAAATGGTTTTGAAGCTGCAGTCTTTTGAAATTTCAATTAATTTAATGCATTTTGCCAAAAAAAAAGCCTTTCGGTCCAATTTCACATATGAATAACTCTGTATATGAAATGTTCAGCTTTGAAACTCTGTCACTTGGGCTAACGTTTACTGTCGATTTTGGCAATTCTGTCAGTTCCTGTGTATCTGGCGTACATTTCCTCACACAAAGCTCTGAAAATGGCTGAAAATGCAAAAAGTAACAGAGCATAACCCCTTTGAGTGCATTTAAATCAGAAAGTGTGCTAGAGGAAGCACTCAGATTTTTTTTTTGCTATGATTTATGCCACATTAGGTCATGTTAATCAAGTCTCCACGCTTATTACTGACTTTTGGGGTGACAGAATAATTTTCAGAAATCTGCTCAATTTTTCAGTTTGCTAAAAATCGCCTGTCTCCAAATGGTCGTGTGGGCAGGTAACAATCATTTTCATATTTTTACCACGTATCATTATATATCTGAAGATGATGTTGTAAAAAATATGGTGTTATTTTTGAGCTTTCCTCTGAAGTCATGAATTTTTAATGTATACACGTTCTGATCATTTTCATGCAGTTACCTACACAGTGTGAAATACTATATGTTTTGCTTTGTAACTATTTCCAAGTATTATCTTTGTCAAATATACAACTTAAGTAAACATTTGCATGGCTCACATCTACATATACATGAAATTATTGGGAGAATTAGTCATTTGAAGGCCAACATTTTAATCAATTTAGTCATTGAGCTGATGGAATAATATTTCTAATATAATTTGTCATTTCAAATTTATAAATGATAAACTTTCACAAGTTTGTGTTCTTTTTGTATGGCAGGGGTGTCAAACTGGTTCGTAACAGGGCCAAGAGACTGTAGTTCTTTATTCCAACTGAGCAGAAGCACACCTGATACAACTAATTTCATCAATTGCTCTCAGCCTACGCAGTTCATTAGTTACATCAAGTGTGCTTCTGCTCGGTTGGAATGAAAACCTGCAGCCTCTTGGCCCTTTTTCTGGACTAGTTTGTCACTCCTGCTGCATGGCCTCAGGGATACATGTTGGTACTTGTCTCCTTGCATTTGGAATCAGCAAGAACAATGCTGACTTGGTAATACGGAGATATTTACAGACCCTTTATATTTTTTTAACAAGTACCATTTACAACATTAGTTCATGCTGTTGGTATCCAGTACTGCTAATAATGTGTTTTATAATTAATAAATGTGCTTGACTGAAGAAATATTGTTTTCATTGTTTTGAATTTAACTTTTAATGAGCGTTACGCTCCTCTTCTGAAAAGAAGCCTGCATGAATGAGTATCACTGTATGTTCCTCTTATGAAAATTAAGTCTATGTGACAGTTCTAAAACTGTCAGTTATGTAAAAATATATTTGACTCGGTTGTATTTCTTCAGGAACAGGAGCACGGAAGTTTTTTTATTAAAAAAATTCATCACTTCAGAGGGAATCTCAAATACAACTCCATATTGTTATCACATCATCTTCAGATATATAACAATACATGGTTAAAATATGAAAATGATTCTTAACTGCCCACGTGACCATTAAGGGTCATGAAAATTAGGCAAATTTTAGGAAGCTGAAAAATTGAGATTTTTGAAAATTATTCTGTCACTTATAAAACAGTAATAAATGTGGTGACTTGATTTACATGACCTAATGTCCCATAAGTGATAGCGATAGCTTCACTGTTTATAGTTCACTTTTTGATTTAAAAGCACACAAAGGGGGTTACACTTTGTTACATTTAGCATTTTCAGCTATTTTTCAGAGCTTTTTGTGAGGAAAAGTGAGCCAGATACATAAGAATTGACACAATTTTCAAATTCTACATAAAAAGTCAGCACAAATTACAGAGTTTCAAAGCTGTGCGTTATTCATATGTGAAGTTGGACCGAAAGGCTCGTTATGCAAAATGAATCAAAATAATTAAAAATTTCAAAGGGCTGTAGTTTCAAAGCTATTTAAGATACAGACCTAATACATGGGATTTCTTCATAAGCTTGGTATAGGAGCACGCAAATTTTTTCAGGGGAATCTGAGAGGGTGACCTGGGGCCCACTGGGTGATATGAGATGGAATGACACAAAAGGTGCCTTCATTGTATCAATGTTGGACTCATGCATAAAAAAAAAATACTACCGCTTGTGAGCCTATAAAACACTAAAGCCTCAAATAACGCATGTAAGCTACAGTGCCCATGGCACTATTTTTGTTTTGAGTTGCTGCCGTATGATTGGTTGGTTAAATACTGCATTAGCCAACAGGTGTTGCTTATAAAGTGGCCACTGAGTGTATGTCAGGGGCGAAACAATAAGAGGCTGGGAACTTAGAATACGACGTGGGTAACACTGAATATGCCAGGGGTAGGGAGCCCTGCTCCTGCAGAGCTGTAGCCTTGCATGTTGTAGATCTAACACACCTGATGCAAATGACTGTAGCTTGTCAAAGGCTTGATAGTTACCCTGATGCATGATAACCAGGCAGTTATTTGAATGAGGTGAGTTGGAGCAGAGAGACGTCCAAAACACGCACAGGCTACGGCTCTCCATGAGCAGGGCTCCCTGCCTCTGGTGTGCAGTGTTATAGTGTTTTCATCATGGGTATGGCCTTTCCCCCCCTCTCTCCTCACCTCTCTCCCTCTGCTCTCTCTCCCTCTCTCCTCCTCCCATCCCCCTCTCCACTGCAGGTATGTCCGTGCTGCTGGAGGGCTGTTCGTGGCCGACGAGGTGCAGGCCGGGTTCGGCCGGGTGGGGACCCACTTTTGGGGATTCCAGCTGCAGGGGGAGGATTTCTGTCCCGACATCATGGCGATGGGCAAACCCATGGGCAATGGGCACCCGCTAGCGTGCGTGGCCACCACACAGGAAGTGGCCGCGGCGTTCACTGCCAATGGCGTGGAGTACTTCAACACAGTAAGTGCGGTGGGGCTAAATCAGTTTAAATGGTTTAGTGATACAAATACATGGCAGAAATATGTTGTGAATTGTCTGTACCACAGCAGAACCAATCTTTATTCATACCCTACATTGTCAGTATAAATATTTTGGGAGAAAAACAGAGCTGGACACTAAAGACTGCCCATTGGCCCAGGGCCACTGTGTGACAAATTCAGACCAGTTGATTGATTGTTTTCTTTCTGGCACATTCCTTTGTGAGGCGTGTTTTATTGAGGATGTATTGCCCAGCTCAGACAGCAAGGACATTCTCCCAGAGTCGACTCTATGTTATAACACTTAGAAAACATTCCAGTGATATGAGAACATTATGTTTTAGCTGGGACAGAGCTTTGTGCAGGACACCTGAACCAACAGAAAAACATGGCTACCTTTCTGTTCTAAGGTGCTTTTGTATTGCAGAGAAGGTGTGAGGAAGGATATTGATTCTTCCGGAAGTTCATTACACCTAAGTGAAACTTTGAACGTTCACAAAACTGAGACATAGAGGTCCTCTGGGTTATAATTACTCAGCACGGTTATCCAGCTGCAGTGCCATGAAAAAGTATTTGCCCCCTTCCTGATTTCTTATTTTTTTACATATTTATCACACTTAAATGTTTCAGATCAGCAAATAAATTTTAATATTAGACAAAGACAACACGAGTACAAACAAAATGCAGTTTTTAAGTGATGATTTAATTTATTAAGGTGAAAAAGCTATCCAAACCTACCTGGCCTGGTGTGAAAAAGTAATTGTCCCCTAAACCTAATAACTGGTTGTGCCACCCTCTGCGACAACAACTGCAATCAAACGTTTGCAATAACTGGCAATGAGTCTTTCACATCACAGTGGAAGAATTTTGGCCCACTCTTCTTTGCAGAATGTTTTAATTCAGCCACATTGGAGGGTTTTTGAGCATGAACGGCCTGTTTAAGGTCATGCCACAGCATCTCAATCGGATTTACGTCCGGACTTTGCTTAGGCCACTCCAAAACCATCAGTTTGTTTTTTTAAGCCATTCAGAGGTGGACTTGCTAGTGTGTTTCAGATCATTGTCCTGCTGTTTAACCCAAGTGCGCTTGAACTTGAGGTCACCAACTGATGGTTGGACATTCTCCTTCAGGATTTTCTGGTAGAGAGCAGAATTCATAGTTCCATCAATTACGACAAGTCGTCCAGGTCCTGAAGCAGCAAAGCAGCTCCAAACCATCACACTACCACCACCATGTTTGACTTTTGGTATGATGTTCTTCTTGTGAAATTATATGTTAGTTTTACGCCTGATGTAACGGGATGCACACCTTCCAAAAAGTTGAACTTCTGTCTCGTCAGTCCACAGAATATTTTCCCAAAAGTCTTGGGGATCATCAAGATGTATTTTGGCAAATGTGAGACGAGCCCTTGTGTTCTTTTTGGTCAGCAGTGGTTTTTGCCTTGGAACTCTCCCATGGATGCCATTTTTGCCCAGTCTCTTTCTTATTGTTGAATCATGAATACTGACTTTAAATGAGGCAAGTGAGGCCTGCAGTTCTTTAGATGTTGTTCTGGGTTCTTGTGTGAACTCCTGGATAAGTCGTCGATGCGCTCTTGGAGTAATTCTGGTGGGCCGGCCACTCCTGGGAAGGTTCATCACTGTTCCAAGTTTTCTCCATTTGTGGATAATGGCTTTCACCGTGATTCGCCGGAGTCCCAAAGGCTTAGAAATGGCTTTGCAACCCTTTCCAGACTGATAGATGTCAATTTCTTTGTTTCTCATCTGTTCTTGAATTTCTTTAGTTCGCAGCATGACGTTGCTTTTTGAGATCTTTTAGCCTACTTCACTTTGTCAACAGGTTCTATTTAAGTGATTTCTTGATTCAACAGGTCTGGCAGTAATCAGGCCTGGGTGTGGCTAGTGAAATTGGACTCAAAAAATGTGGTTAATCACAGTTAATTCATGATTTAACAAGGGGGGTAATTACTTTTTCACATAGGGCCAGGTAGGTTTGGATAGTTTTTTCCCCTTAATAAATGAAATCATCATTTAAAAACTGCATTTTGTATTTACTCGGGTTGTTTTTGTCTAATATTAAAATTTGTTTGATGATCTGAAACATTTAAGTGTGAAAAATGTGCAAAAAATTAAGAAATCAGGAAGGGGGCGAATACTTTTTCACGGCACTGTATCTAAGTAATCCTCCTAACCCAGACAGTAATCCCGCTTTGTGGAACTGGCCCTTGGATTTTATCTCCTTTTATGCCATGTAGGGCACTGTTTGGGGGTAGCAGTTTCTGGTGTGAGTGCACGCGGGTATGTGTGTGCATGTGTGTCTGTGTGTGCGAGTGTGTGTGTGTGTGTGTAGTTTGATGAAAACCCTCCATTGTGCGTTTGCTTGTTGTGTGTATTTTGTTTGTAGTTTGGCTGAAATCCTGCGTCATGTGACTATGTTCCCTTATAGTTTGGTGGATACCAAGGTGTGTATTTGTCTTCGGTTTTGTGAAACCTGTGTCATGTTTGTGGTGTGTATTATCTATTGGCAAAATTCCTGTGTTGTGAGTTTGGGGTATTTTTTCTGTAGTTTGGTGGAAACCCTGTGCGGTGTGTTTGTGTGTGGTGTTTTGTTTGTAGTTTGGTGCAAATCAGGTGTCACTTTTTTTTTTTTTTTTTTGTTCCATTTTGTTTGTAGTTTGGTGGAAACTCAGTGTTGTATGTTTGTTTGTGGTGTTTTATCTGTAGTTTGGTGAAAACCCCATGTCTTGTGCTTATTTGTGGTATAATTATGTCTGCGGTTTGGTTGAAATCCTGTTTCATGTGTTTGTTTGAGGGATTTTGTCTGTAGTCTGTGGAAATTCTGTGTCAAGTGTTTGTGGTGTTTTGTCTGTAGTTTGTTGGAAACTCTGTGTTGTGTGTTTGTGGTATTATTTCGTCTGTGGTTCGGTGGAAATCCTTTGTCATATGTTTGTTTAAGGCATTTTGTCTGTAGTTTGTGGAAATTTTGCGTTTTGTGTTTGTGTTGTTTTATCTGTAGTTTGGTGGAAACCCTGTGTCGTGTGTTTGAGGTATTTTTTCTGTATTTTGTGGAAATTCTGTGTTGTGTGTTTGTTTGTGGTACTATTTTGTTTGTAGTGTGGTGGAAATCCTTGTGTCATGCATTTGTTTGAGGTATTTTGTTTGAGGTATTTTGTCTGTAGTTTGTGGAAATTCTGTGTTGTGTTTGTTTGTGTTCTTTCGTCTGTAGTTTGGTGGAAACCACGTGTTGTGTGTTTGTGTTGTTTCGTCTGTAGTTTGGTGGAAACCCTGTGTCGTGTGCGGCCGGGCTGGCGGTGCTAGACGTGATCGAGCAGGAGGACCTGATGGGAAACGCTCGTGAGGTGGGAGATCGGCTCAGAGGCCAGCTGCTCCGCCTCATGGACAAGCACTCTCTCATTGGCCATGTGCGGTACGGACACATTACATCACTGCTGTTTCATTGGTCCATTCAGCTGGGGCGGCAAAAATTCAGTTGGGGGCCATTTTCTGCACAGATGAGAAACACTGGGCCTTGAGCAGCTGTTTCTACCAATCGTTCCGGCCAACTGAGCCAATTGGCTGTGTACATGACATGATATGATATGTTTATTTATTATAGTGACATGTTCCATATAAATATACAAACAATTTTAAAAAACAAACAAATAGAAGGAACCCAGCCCCTATGGGTTTACAAGTCACTTCATACTTAAAATAATGAGAACTAATGTAGCATTACCAACTGCAAAACAGCTATTGAAACATTAATAATATACATCCTTCAAAGCTCGTACACCTGACAAATTATCCAACCAACAAATTAAAATAAAGACAACTTTGGCGTTTTTCATATGCCTCTTGAATAAATTTTGCCACCAGCTTATATTCTGAGTTCATAAGAAAAAATTTTTGCTCAGGAGAAAGATCAGGAAATTCGGGGTATGAATTTGCCACCTGCCAAAAAAGAGCCTGTCTCTCAGTACTATAAGCAGGACAGAGACAGAGAAAATGGATTTCATCTTCAACAACGTTGCTAACACATAACTGACACGTACGCTCTTCCAATGGTGTATTAGACCATCTGCCTGTTTCTGTATGTAAAGGTGAAATGCCAGATCTGTACTGCGCCAACAAAGAACGCGACACTGAGAAAGGTGCCTCTTGACATAAGTTTCAAGACCATAGCATGTTTTAAAGGAGGTTTTGCAGGGTATTGGCAAATTTGCCCACAGCCAAATTTGAACCACCTTCTGGTTATAGGTACCTACTTGTGGGACTATCCAGAAAATATATTTGAAATTTGCATACAGGAAGTGAACTGTGACCTATTTAGTGATTTCAAGATTTTTGTGGGGCAAGACCTCGAAAAGTCCATATTTAAACCCATAAATGATTGTTCTGAGAAACCAGATGATTTTTAATGGCTACACAACAACATGACGGACATTTTGATACCAAGCATAAGTATATATGTGAAAAACAAGAAGTTTCAGACAATTTTCCATTGAAAAATGCATCTGTCTTGATGCAAAACGTAAAGTTCATCTTGAAAAACAACCAGGTTCCTATGAAAACACACCTAAGATATTCACTAGTTGTATACAGGCCTTGTGGATTTTAGCATGTAATTGTAGAGACTGAGAATTTTCGAGAAGCCATTTCTATTGTTAAGCATTGGTCATCGTATTGTTTACAAATGGAACACCTTCGATGTGATGATGTTCCATGCATTAAATCAACAGTTGGACAGGATACATTGAGAGGATTTCCTTGGATAATCTGCCAAGATTTCCTGAGGAAAACACAGTCTCTGTTTCATAAATGTCATTGTTTGATGTAGTAACATCATCTGTTGTGTCATTTTCATTGTCTGTGTCTGGTTTTGGTCATTTCTTGACATATTTGAAATAACATTTGCTTCATATCTTGTATTGTCATCCCCTCATTCACCAACAATGAGTATAGCCATTGATTTTGCTGTCCATTTAGGTTACGAGCACCCTTTCAACACTTTGCACTATCTTTGAACCTCGTAGTGCAATTGTTTATCACAGATTTCTTTGGCATAAATTGTGTTTTTGCAATCCGAATGCACTGTATATATGATTTATAAAATGTATCACATGAAACAGCGGCAGTATGTAAAGCGTGAGCATACAACAGGGGTAGGGAACCTTGTCCAGAAAGAGCCACTGTGGGTGCAGGCTTTCATACCAACCAAGCTGCTACACACCTGATTCTACTAATCAACCTCTGGAATGTTTGTTAAGGGCCTTGATTAGTAGAATCAGGTGTGTAGCAGCTTGGTTGGTATGAAAGCCTGCACCCACAGTGGCTCTTTCTGGAGAAGGTTCCCTACCCCTGGCATACAACAATGTTGAATGCTTTGTGGTTCACAAAATCATTGAAGTGTGACCACAAGCGCAGACTACGCTTTGCTCAGTGGAGTAAAAACAAGGCCTGTGAGATATAGAACCTATACAATATACAACAGTTTATGAAAACATCTAAATGGCTTTTCTGAGAAATATGTAGTATATAATAAAAATGGCTTGAATACACCATGTTACCGGTCTCGCAATTTAGCGACACTTGCACATTATTTAGCCAACTATATGTGGCAACTTTTGTGATAATATCTTAGGTGTGTTTTCATAGGAACCTGGTTGTTTTTCAAGATGAACTTTACGTTTTGCATCAAGACAGATGCATTTTTCAATGGAAAATTGTCTGAAACTTCTTCAGTTTTTCACATTTATACTTACGTTTGGTATCAAAAAGTCCGTCATGTTGTTTTGTAGCCATTAAAAATCATCTGGTTTTTCAGAACAATCATTTATGGGTTTAAATATGGACTTTTCGAGGCCTTGCCCCACAAAAATCTTGAAATCACTTAATAGGTCACAGTTCACTTCTTGTATGCAAATTTCACATTTCAAATCTATTTTCTGGACAGTCCCACAAGTAGGTACATATAACCAGAAGATGGTTCAAATTGGGCTGTGGGCAAATTTGCCTATACCCTGCAAAACCTCCTTTACAATATGTTTTTAATTTTGGCTTGAAGATAATTGTATCGTGCCATGTCTTCCATGATTTCTGAGACATATGTGATTTCAAAGAGAGTAAATTTAATGGGCATGAAGAAGCAAATTCCTACTCCAAACCAAATTCCTCACCAATTTCACGCGTCTCCGAGGACCAGTTATGACGACAGAGGCTTCTGTCCCATCGAAACACTTGTTTTGTCAGCCTGTCGTCCGGCATTTCAACTAAGCGATTACACAGTCTAATTATTTCTACCCACCGCCTGAACCTGGGCATAATCCATCCAAGGTCACTGTATACAGCATGCGTGGGAACAAATTTATTTTAAAAAGAAGCACATAGCTCGGTTTTGCACCACCTGAACACAGTTGAAATCACCATAACCCCAAAGCCCAGCACTATAGTCCATTATAGGAATCACCCCACTTTCATACAACTTTACAAATATCTCAAAAGTTATATTCTTGAAAGTTTTAAATTTTGATATAATTCTCCCCAAAGCCCTGGCACTTCAGTCGGCTAACACATTGACACGAGTCAAAATTCAAGAATTCATTCAAGTGAACTCCCAGGTATTTATACCTTCCTACTTCAACCCCAATTCCGAAATAGTTGGGACAAAGTGTAAATTGTGAATAAAATCAAAATGCAATGACTTTCAGATCACATGAGCCAATATGTTATTTACAGTAGAACATAGATAACATTTCAAATGTTGAAACTGAGACATTTTACATTTTTATCCACAAAATGAGCCTATTTCAAATTTTCTGGCTGCAACAGGTCTCAAAAAAGTGGGGACACAGGCAATTAATAAATAAGAGAATCAGCTGAAAGAACATTTAGTAAGTAATTAAGTTTACTGGCATCAGGTGTGTAACATGATTGGCTATAAAAGGGATGTCTTAGAGAGGCTGAGTCTCTCAGAAGTAAAGATCTCAAACCTGTGAAGGCTTGTGTAAAAAAAAAAAAATTGTGGAATACTTTAAAACAATGTTCCTCAATGTCAAATTGTAAAGGCTTTGAAGGTCTCATCATCAACAATGCATAACATCATCAAAAGATTCAGAGAAACTGGAAAAATCTCTGTCCGCAAGGGACGAGGCCGAAGACCTTTACTGGATGCCCGTGATCTTCAGGCCCTCAGACGCCACTGCATCACTCACCAGCATGATTCTGTCATTAACTCTTTCAACCCCAGATATTCTAGCATCACTATACCCTTCAACCCCACAGCCCTCTGTAGAGGGCTGGTCATTATCTGGACATTGTATCTTACTGTTATCTCTGGAATCCCATTAAATGTAACCTGATATGTTCCAATCAATTAGTCAGATTGTTTGAATTTTCCCTACAGGAATTTGGGGTTGAAGGGAATATGTTGGTCAGCCCTCTGTAGAGGGCTGTGCAGTTGAAGGAGTTAACATTACTAAATGGGCCCAGGAATACTTCAAGAAACCACTGTCTGAAAACAAAGTCCACCATGCCATCCACAGATGCCACCTAAAACTCTATCATGCAAAAAGGAAGCCATAGTTGAGCATGATCCAGAAGCGCCGCCATGTTCTGTGGGCCAGGGCTCATTTAAAATGAACTGTAGCAAAGTGTCCTGTGGTCAGACGAGTCCAAATTTGACATTCTTTTTGGAAATCATGGGCGACGTGTCCTCCGGGCTAAAGAGGAGAAAGACCACCCCTCCTGTTATCAGCGTTCAGTTCAAAAGCCAGCATCTCTGATGGTATGGGAATGCATTAGTGCATATTAAGTGGGACACTTGCATGTTTTAAAAAGCACCATGAATGCTGAAAGGTATGTAAAGGTTTTAGAGCAACATATGCTCCCCTCCAGACGACTTCTATTCCAGGGAAGGCCTTGTGTATTTAAGCAGGAAAATGCAAAACCACATACTGCAGCTATTACAACAGCATGTCTTCGTAGTAGAAGAGTCCGTGTGCTGAACTGGCCTGCCTGCAGTCCTGATCTTTCACCGATTGAGAACATTTGGCGATAATTAAAAGAAAAAAGTCGTCAAAGGAGACCCAAAACTCTCCAGCAGCTGGAAGCCTGTATTTAACAAGAGTGGGATCAAATTCCAATGGCTAAACTCAAGAAACTTGTCTCCTCAATGCCCAGACGACTCCACTCCGTGTTAAACAGAAGAGGGGATGGTACACCATGGTAAACAGGCCCCTGTCCCAACTTTTTTGAGACCTGTAGCAGCCATCAAATTTGAAATGAGCTCATTTTGTGGATAAAATTGTAAAATTTCTCAGTTTCAACATTTGCTATGTTATCTCCGTTCTATTGTGAATATAATACTGGCTGGTGTGATTTGAAAGTCAGTGCATTTTGATTTTATTCACAATTTACATTTTGTCCCAACTATTTCAGAATTGGGGTTGTATATCTAACGGTATTTCTCCAAACTGAAAACGGACTGTAGTATTAGACCTAGACCTTCTAGCATTCCTAAAATGTATAATGTTGCTTTTGGTATAATTTATTTTTAACCTCCACTTATTACACCAGTCACGGGTGAAGTTTAACATTAATTTCAGATTTTGTTCATCGTTGGCCAACAAAACTATATCATCCGCATAAAGTAAAATGCTAAGCATATAGTCTCTGAAAGGGATACCAATTTTAAGATCCTTGATCCCCATAGCTAGGTCATTTATAAAAATATTAAACAGTGTAGAAGATAACATGTCACCTTGCCGCACACCTGTCGTCCTCTCAAACCAATCAGTATATACTCGATTGAGGCGAATAAAGGTGATTGTGTTCGAATAAAGAGACTGCACCGCCCTGTACACTTTATCATTAATGTTATTACATAACAACTTACATAACTCGCGATCTACCCAGTCAAACGCCTTTTGTAGATCAATAAATGCAACATATGTACTCTTTCCTTCATCAACCTATTCCTAGTAATTGATGTCAAAGAAAAAATATGATCCATACAGCAACGTTTTTTACAAAAACCGTTCTGTTCATCTACAAGGATGCCAACCATCTCCAAATAATAAACAAGTCGGACTTTATAAAAGGCCTACTAGAGTATGTTTTGTACAGGCAGGACAACAGACTAATACCTCGGTAGTTTAACAGAACATAAGGATCTTTATCAGCTCCCTTCGGTATTGGGGCTATAATGGCTCTCAGCCACTCACTTGGAATTACTTCATAGTTAAAGCATGCCGAAAATAAAGATAGAAACATATCCTTGACACCTTAAGGACTTCATTAGGAATTCCGTCAAATCCAACCACTTTACCATTTTTTAACCTTTGAACAGACCGCCTTACTTTTACACATATATCGCCCTTCTTTGCAGGCCCAAGCTTTCTGATACTTCCAGAACTCTTTAGGATTAGACTTACAAACCGTGCTTACTTTAAGAAGTTCTGATTTGAAACGAGCTCTTTTGATTTGTCTTTTTCTTTTATCAAATAATCCTTGAGCATGTTTAAAAGCTACAAATAACCTCTTTTGCTCTCGACGACAACCTTTAAAGCGAAGGTACTCGTTTTCTTTAGAGCGATACTCCCTCCACAGGGAAGTCAACTCATCACACCAATAAGGCTTAGATAAACTGAGTCGTTTTGCCGTTTTCTTTCTGGCATCTAGGAATCGGACATACAGATCCATTTCCCTGAAAATAGCTTTACACGTCCGCTCATATGTTTCATCCAAGAAAGATTTGGATCGCTCTACTCGTTCCAGCCGACCAATGATCTCATTTATTGCTGAACAAATGTTGTTATTTAAGAATCTTTCGTCAGTGTTTTCAAATATATACCTCCGATTCTTCATCATCGTTTGCTCAGAGCCTTCTGATACCTTCACAGGCTCACACCCAGCCGTGTGACCATCAACTTTTTGTGAGCAGTTACCAGACCAATTAAATGTGGTTAATAAAACAGAGTGATCTGGAGCTTTGCAGTTTGAGGAAAAGATAATAAGCCATATGAGTTCATCAAATTACTAACCGTCTCTACACACATTCTGTGCAGAGTCTAATACATTCATGAGGAACTCTAAAATAATCAACTACAGATTTCCCCTTCGAGGACACATGTAAAACTATCAAATGCAGGAGTTACTCTTCCATTGAGAATTCCCATTTTAGCATCTTTCAAAAACTCTATAAAGGCCTAACCATGACCACCTTTTACAGAATCAATACTCTGCCTATGGGCAGTAATTTATCTACACTCTCAATAAAATCCAGCTCATCAGCAATTCTTGCAGTGAAATCTCCACAAAAAATTATGCAGTCTGCAAAACTTTTAAGGTAGAATTCCGCAGTAAGGTGACCAAAAAGCGTTTTTCATCAGCGTTTCTTCCCCAGACTGACTTTTCAGGTGGTAAGTAACATACGCATACAAGGAAAAGGAAGTCTGTTAGCTTATGCCTGAATTCTAGACCCAAGATGCCGTCAAAAGACCTATCTGAAATGGAAACATAATAATTTTCAACAAGGAACCTTTTACCAGGACAGAAACCCCTCCAGAACCCCTTAAGAGTTTTTCTATGCTTAAACATTCTGCCATGCAAAATACTGCTATAACCAGGAGTACCAATATAAGAAACCTCATTATCAATGAAATGTGTTTTGATATTACAAAATATATTTACCTGAGAGTTTTTATTATTTCTTTCCTAAGCTCACAATTACTCGCAGTCCAACCATTGACACTCCAAACTGCAACCAAAACGCTGTCTGCTACACGGGGCCGGGTGTCCTAATGCAAGGAGCCTGACAAGTCGCGCTCGGGCCCCTGCCTCAGGCGCTGATCACGTCTGGGCCTTCCCGTTCCCAGCAGGGTACATTAACACTGGCTAGCTTCTAGATTAGATGGCAGAACTTGGTTTCATTTAAGCATTGCAGAGCAGTCTTGGCCTGTCAAGTCTTTTAACAAATTGTGGACAAGAATACACCCAAAATGCCAGATATTGCACTTCAAGGTCTCAGAGTGGCAGGAAATTGAGATATGGCAAGTCTGGTTGATGGCGTTGTACTTTTTGCAAAAATCTAACACCAAGACCTCCGGATCAACACAGCCTAGGTTAAGAATCCCTTCTGCCGTCAGTCGCCTGTTTCGCCATCTTGGGTATTTGTGCACTATCAACACTTAAGGCCTGGTAAAATAAAGTTTTTTATAGATTTTTTTGACATGGCAGTACAGGTCAAGCATGGAATGGTAGGTATGGCATTGGGGGTGGAGGGGGACTGGTCCCGTTAGGGCTCTGTTGCAGTAAGGGGATGGTCCTCGTGATCTGGCATCTGCTCTGTGTTAAACAGCTGGTGCTGCGGGAAGCGGCTGTAAATGCAGCAGGGTGTCCACACTGGGTGCAAAATAATAACCCTTTCATTTGTGCCGAACCCCGTCATGTTTTGTGCAGGGGCGTCGGGCTGTTTTTGGGGATGGAGTTGGTGACGGATAGAGAGACCCGGACCCCGGCGACGGCAGAAGCTGCGCAGCTGGTGAAGAGGTAACGAGATGCACTGTTCATTTTATTTACTTTGTGACAAAACTTTCGGCGCTTTATTTTACAGCTGTAATGCAGCATCCATTGTCAGGGAGACTCTGGTCCAATGAGGCATGGGGACCAATGAGCCATATTACTATTTTGTGTGCGATAGAATTCAGAGCAATATAGTGAAATATCTCAATGGTCCCCCTTGGCCATGTCACGATTTTGCCTATTTTAAGCAGCTCAGACATTTTATGATTACAAATATGTGACATGGCTTAATGGGCCCCGTGGCTCACCGGACCCCCGTCTCCCCTGAACGCAAATAAGAATTGAATCTCATACTATTCACTTACGCTGCAATTTAGAATCTCCAGTTAGCCTGATGCACATTTTCAGACTGCGGGAGGACATCCGCCAGAGCACAGGGAGAACATTTAAACTGTACACAGAGAGGCCCCAGGCTGGATTCAAACTGACGACCTTCTATGTGCAAATTAGTTGAAAGGCATTTGAATTTCTGTTACCACACGCAGTTTATATGCATGAATACATTGTCATACGCGTACAGTCAATGTCAATTCAAGGAAACGTGTGCTATTCAGTAAAGCGTCCAGATACGTATCTGACTCAGAAAAATGTAATTTGCTTTGGGCTGAAGTGTCTTGGAGGTTGCATTGCAGCAAGGTCTTTGGTTCAAATTTGACCTGGGGCCTCTCTGTGGTGTCAGATTATACAAAACCCAAAACCAGTGAAGTTGGCACGTTATGTAAATCGTAGATAAAAACAGAATACAATGATTTGCAAATCCTTTTCAATTTATATTCAATTGAATACACTGCAAAGACAAGATGTTTAATGTTCAAACTGAGAAACTTCATTTTTTTTTTGCAAATAATCATTAACTTAGAATTTAAAGGCAGCAACACATTGCAAAAAAAGTTGGCACAGGGGCCTTTTTACCACTGTGTTACATCACCTTTCCTTTTAACGACACTCAGTAAACGTTTGGGAACTGAGGAGACCAATTTTTGAAGCTTTTCAGGTGGAACTCTTTCCCATTCTTGCTTGATGTACTGCTTAAGTTGTTCAACAGTCCGGGGTCTCCGTTGTCGTATTTTTTACGCTTCATAATCGCCACACATTTTCAATGGGAGACAGGTCTGGACTACAGGCAGGCCAGTCTAGTACCCGCACTCTTTTACTACTGAGCCATGCTTGTTGTAACACGTGCAGAATGTGGCTTGGCATTGTCTTGCTGAAATAAGCAGGGGCGTCCATGAAAAACGTTGCTTGGATGGCAACATATGTTGCTCCAAAACCTGTATGTACCTTTCAGCATTAATGGTGCCTTCACATATGTGTAAGTTGCCCATGCCTTGGGCACTAATACACCCCCATACCATCACAGATGCTGGCTTTTGAACTTTGCGCCTATAACAGTCCGGATGGTTCTTTTCCTCTTTGGTCCGGAGGAACACGACGTCCACAGTTTCCAAAAAAACAATTTGAAATGTGGACTCGTCAGACCACAGAACACTTTTCCACTTTGCATCAGTCCATCTTAGATGAGCTTGGGCCCAATGGGTGCTGTTGATAAATGGCTTTCGCTTTGCATTGTAGAGTTTTAACTTGCACTTGCAGATGTAAACGAACTGTAGTTACTGACAGTGGTTTTCTGAAGTGTTCCTGAGCCCATGTGGTGATGTCCTTTACACACTGATGTCGGTTTTTGATGCAGTACCGCCTGAGGGATCACGGGCATTCAATGTTGGTTTTCGGCCTTGTCGCTTCGTGCAGTGATTTCTCCAGATTCTCTGAACCTTTTGACGATATTACGGACCGTAGATGATGAAATCCCTAAATTTCTTGCAATAGCTCGTTGAGGAATGTTGTTTTTAAACTGTTCGACAATCAGCTCACGATTTGTTCACTAAGTGGTGACCTCGCCCCATCCTTGTTTGTGAATGACTGAGCATTTCAGGAAGCTGCTTTTATACCCAATCATGGCACCCACCTGTTCCCAATTAGCCCGTTCACCTGTGGGATGTTCCAAATAAGTGTTTGATGAGCATTCCTCAACTCTCTCAGTCTTTTTTGCCACTTGTGCCAGCTTTTTTTGAAACATGTTGCAGGCATCAAATTCCAAATGAGCTAATATTTGCAAAAAATTACAAAGTTTACCTGTTCGAACATTAAGTAACTTCTCTTTGCAGTGTATTCAATTGAATATAGGTTGAAAAGGATTTGCAAATCATTGTATTCTGTTTTTATTTACGATTTACACAACGTGCCAACTTCACTGGTTTTGGGTTTTGTAGACACTCCATATTGATGGTGTGAGTGTGTGTGTTTGATCCTTTCGATGGAATGAAAACTATCCAGGGATATTCCTGCCCATTTCCCCATTGCATGCTGAGATAGGGTTCCCCCTGTCCGAGCAGGAATACGCAAGTTAGATCATGGATGGATGAAAGCAAAGGCGTCCAATCATGACCGCAAAGGGCCGATTCGCATTTTTGCAGTGCTACAACACCCGATTCGACTGATATCTACTAATCACGGGGTTCAGCCGAGACCTTGATAAGTAGAAATAGGTGAAATTGTGTTGGGCCGTTATTAAAACTAGCACCTACACCAACCTTCTGAGGAGAATACTGGCCAACCCTGGATTAAACTAAATGCCATCTGACTGAAATAAGAGTTTGGGAATCATTCCGATTGGGGCCAGACCCCTGAGAGGTCAGACATCGGCCCCTTAGTGCTGCGAGTTTCCAATCCTCTTCAGGCCCCAGACCCAAAGAGCAGAGGCCTGAGCTGAAGAGCATTAGGCATCTGCAGAATTGGCCTCCAGGGTCTGATTTTAAGGTCACACAGGCCCATAAAATAAGCGCTGTGGAGACCCAATGCAGTGCACACACCATCACACAGCTGCAGCCGGGCCGAGCCTCTCATTCTGAAATTTGAGGAGTTTCACACAAGATCGTAAGTGTTGGCTATGATTTGGGCAAACTGAACTAAAACATTCATGTACATGACTATAAAGTTTACTTTTTTATTGATGTTACATTTATCCCCTCCCCTCACAACTCCTTGTAACTTGAGACAAACCAGTGGCCATAGAACTGTGGTGACTGCCACCTTTACTGTTTGGAAGACATTTTGTTTCAACGCAATTCCTGATTACTAACGACTGCATAGTTGTATGATTGATTTGTACAAGAGAATCCTCGCACCACTAGAGACAAAAATCCCAGGCACCCCTGCTCCCGTTTGTTTTATCAGGCTAAAGGAAGAGCACATCATAGTGAGCACTGATGGCCCCAGCGAGAACGTCATCAAGTTCAAACCCCCGCTGTGCTTCAGCTCAGTCGATGCAGAGCTTGTGGCGGAGAAAATCGATCAAATTCTCACAGGTGAGAGCTGAACCCTGGCCCATCTCTAAATCCTGGGCCTTCATCGCACGCGTTTTTACTCTGCAGGAAAACTCACAGTAACAGTTTTGTACCTTTTCTGCACAGATATGCAGTTGGACAGACAGAAGACAAGACAAGGTGTTTGAGGTTTGCACTGTTCCAGCAGATTGCACATTTAATCGTGTCAGAAGACTCGTTACAAAATACTTGCATTCATGATTCTGGAGGTAGTGACTGCTGAATCTGCTCCAGCCATGAAGACCATGTCCAAGGGATTACAGAGATGCTGACAGATGAGATTCACCTGGTTGACACCAAAACTATTCCAGAGAACAAGGCAACTTGAAACTGGGATTAAAACATTTGGACATTTCCGTCCTTGAGATTTGTGCAGTTAGGACATTCAGATATGATTCTTCCCTGAGTGTGAACTCAACCTCTGTATTACAGAAGTGACTACACAAACTGTAGAGCTGGAAACCACACTGAGGCCTTCAGTTAATGCAAATTAAAAACTGATCAATTTTACCCATGATGCATTGTTAGGGACACTTCATTTCTAAGACCCCGGGCATGTTCAAGATCACGAAGTCTAGCGAGATCTCGCGAGGTCTTGCCTCGAGCAGTTTAATCATGTTTAGGCTTGTGTATACATGTGAGCGCATGCAAGCCCCCTTGCCTCGCTTTAAGATGGCGTCCACTTCCGCACAGCTTGTTCAATAAAATGCCAACCCTACCAGGCAGCCATGTTGAAAAAACATGCAAGAACTCGCAAGCTGTTCAAGATACGCGTCTTCTGTCGCGAAACCCATCGGTCTTGAACATGCCCCAGCACTAGTCAGCAATAGTGGCTTACCTGGTTGAAGGAGAGTCATGAGAATTTTGCTGCATCATGTCCAACAGTTGCGAGCCACTGTGTGCATACAACTCCAGCATTAACACCGCTTTCTTCACTCACCCGACCAGGGCAAGCTGCCATTTTTTCAGCCACAGTACACACCAGACATGTATTAAAACATTTGTCTCTTGCAGGATCAGGTCATCCTACATGTTGTGGCTTGAGACTACAAATTTAAAAGGCCATTTCTACCCCCCAATAGCCACATCATTGCACATCAGAAGCCATTTCCCTGAACTTGAACTTCTAAAGCTGGCTGTAACTGCAAATTTGTGTGTAAACAAGAACCAGTGACTAAAATGCGGAGTGAAGTATTAACAGTAAAGAAAAACAAACTGGAGGTAAATCCAGAATCCCCAACTCCTACATCACTGTTAAAGGCAATTACACCACAGCCTGTTGGAGCATTAAACTTAGCTCTTAGCCACTAGATCTTACACCGATAAAGGCATTTAAAAAAAAAAAAAAAAAAAATTGGCAAACAAAAACCATTAATGAGTAACTGACAAATAAAAAAGGATCCACACATAATATAAACCAAAGTGTTTATTTCTAACAATTTGCCCAAGACACTAGAGGAATGAGAATCCAATGAGGGTGGGGGCCCCTCTTCAATACACAGGCTGAGGTTTACGGTTAAATCTATCAAAGCCACTTTCGACTGCAGACAAGAAATTTAAAAACAAAGTTCGATAAAACTCCTTAAAAGCCAAAAGAAAAGGAAAGCTGGTTGCCCTCTTGTTCTCCACTGCAGACATTCACCAGACAGGTTTTGAGTCTTTTAAACCTTGCCCAGTCTTCACAGGCCCTGTTGCTATGCAACGTGCAGATGCTCAGCCAGAGATGAGAAAAGAATAAACTCAAGAACTCTAGAAACACCAAGAGGAAAATAAAATTTACTAAAAATGGTTTCATTTCCAGAGCGCTGGCCGCTCTGACCTTGGATGTGGTAAATCCAGGAGACGTGTAAAACAGCCATACAATACATTAGATTCAAAAGGTACCAAAAAGTACAGTAAAAAAATAAACACTTCCATCTCTGGAAATGTGCATGGACAAAAAAAAAAAAAAATTATATAAAATCAGTGTAAAAGTGACATTTGCTTCCCCAAATCCTCACTCGATCTGTACAGCTGTGGGGGCGTATAATTCTGCAGAGTCCGGAGAGATCCTGGACCGTTGCGCTCTGCGATGCAGGAACCCAGGCTCACGTTCCATCACCATTCCTTCAGAGAGGGAGGGGAAAAAAAAAAAAATTTAAGTTTGCTCATTTCTGGGGGGAACCCCCCCAACCCACACCTCACAGAAAAGTCAAGTTTTGGCATTTTAATAAGCTTGTGCAGACAGGAAGCAGGAGGTTAATTATGCAGGTTAGTGATGAATCCCACCAATCCCATCCCACCATAGTCAGAGGGACATTGGGCAATATTAATAGGCGTTATATTATTTCTCCAGATGCACACAGCCCCACCACCTTCAACCTGTATCGATCAAGTAGTGTTTGCAGAGATGTAGCTTCCCCCCCCTTACGTTTTCCAAAAAGTACACCTCACACCAAAACTCCAAGATTGTAGCTAGTCAAGTTAATGAAGTGGATAGGAAATCAGTGAATCTGGTGACACGTGAACAGAATCCATTTTGAAGATTCCGACAATACCCCCGCCCCCCTCCACTCGATGCCACCAAAATTGTAAACCCAGGCCAGATTTGGCAATTAGACAAATTTGACACTTTCCAAGTGTTTTTCTAAAGAGGAAAAATGTCCAACCTACATCATACAACTGTAAGATGATGCCGAAATGCATACCTGCACTACATGTGATCAGTATGGCTTGTAGCTATTCTGATGACCCCCACGTCTTGGAGTTTTCCCATAGCTTGTATTGCCCTGGTCTGCAGGATGAGAGACAGGCCTGAGTGCAGTTTGTGCAGACACATTAAAACAACCAGCAAAATAAAAGCCTTTTCAATGCACTATACGCTACACTCACTGTAGTCGTATCCCCCACCGTAGCTGTAGTATCCTGCCGAATAGTCGTAGTTCCCATAGCCTCCGTAACCGCCATAGCCCTGCTGGCCGCCATAGCCGTAGCCCTGATTGCCATAGCCCTGATTCCAGTAATTGTTGTAGCCCTGATTCCAGTTCTGGTTCTGGCCTGAAGGGGAGGAAGAACACAAAAAAGGGTTAGAATCTGAACGGACAGCAATTGATGTCCCAGTGTCGCAGATCAGGAAATAATCGGGACGCTCACCGCCACCTCCCCCGCCGCCACGGCCCCGGCCCCTCCCGTAACTTCCACTGCGTCCCCCAAACTGCTGCTGCTGATACACCTCCTTGGGCTGGGCAATCTTTATCTCGCACTGTAACAATCCGGCAGCAGTGTCACACAAACTACCACAAACCCGAGCCAACAATGCAGAGCTTCTAAAAGCCTGCATGCTGGTTAACAACAAAATTATCCTCTAAATACAATGACCAAAGAAAAAAAAAGAAAAATTGGATTATGCCATCTGTTCACTTAACCCTTGCAAACATCTTTTTGATTATGCAATGCAACTACAAGGGCTTCATCAGGAGGAAAGATGCACAAAAACAGCCATCTTTTCTGTTAGTTACCTTGCTTCCATTAACGTTATGGTACTTCTTTTCAAGAGCCTTTTTGACTGTAGATTCGTCTTTGTATGTAATAAAGACAAAGCCCCGCCTCTTGTTTGTCTTTGAGTCTGTTGGAAGCTCAATGGTCTCAATCTGCAAGGAACACAGATGGGTTACCAAACTAATCCTGGCACCTCAAAATAGGAAAACATGTACCAGAAAATATGACAATGAAGCACTCATTCAGGGAACAGGCAAATGAGCAAGAAATTTAATTTAGTTCAAGTGACCCAAGCCATCAAAAGTGGCGCCATTCTTAGCTGGTTGTGGCCAAGTGTTCAGAGAGGCAATGGATTGACCAGGTGAGGGACTAAAAATTGGCTTGCACAGACAAATGAAGGTGTTTACGGCAAGAATGAATTGCGTAACCATGCACAGCCTCACACACAAATGGAGTATTCGAGCGACCTACCTCTCCATAGGTCCCAAAGTAGTCCCTGATCTTTTCTTCCGTCGTTTCAGGATTCAAACCACCGACAAATATTTTCTTCACTGGCTCCTTTTTCATTGCCATCGCCTTCTTTGGGTCAATTTGTCGGCCGTCTAGCCTGTGTTCTTTCTGTTCTAGTACCTGGATAAACAAAAAAATAAATAAATAAATAAATAAATAAAAATCCCAGTCACCATTTCCCACTAATGCATTTCAAACCACAACTGGGCAAAGGTGATATTTAGGGTTACACGAAACATGGAGAACTCACCTTCTCTACACTGGCAGCCTCCTTAAACAGAATAAACCCGAAGCCTCTGGATCTTCCAGTGTTGGGATCCATTTTTATCGTGCAGTCCGTGACGTCGCCGAATTTTGAGAAGTAATCCTTAAGATCCTTCTTGCTGGTGTCCCAGCTAAGTCCACCGACAAACATTTTCCTGCAAAGAGGCGGGTACGTTACACGCCATGCCTGAACAGGGGCTGCGCACATGTAGGCCATGAGTAGCCCTTTGTTCCGGGTAATATCCACGTACTCATTGGGAAAACGTTCTCGCTTGAAGCAAGAAGCGCAACTGAAAAGGGGCAACTGTTGCACGCCCCCCACCCAAGCACCCATCCCCCCATACTAGCCGCACATGGCGCCAACAAAGACTGCGAGAACAAAGGCGGTTGCCCGATCACTAACCTTACAAGCATAGCTCTATGAAGCAAAACGCCGTGATCCTCCCTCAGTTTCCATTTTTTCGCGCAAAACTCGATTGCTCGACGCACTTACCCCGCATCTTCCTCGCTCTTGCTTGCGTTGATCTGTCCTCCCTCTGTGGCACCATTCTGAGAATCCCCCTCCGTCGTATCTTCCTTCGCTGCTGTTTCGGTTTCGCCCTCCCCCACCGCGAATTCCTCCTCTGCGTCTCCCCCCTCCGCTTCAAGCGCCTCTGCTTCAAGCCCCTCTGCTTCTCCCCCCTCCGCTTCAAACCCCTCCACATCTTCGGCCTCTTCTGCCGCGGCAACGGCCTCGGTCTGCTCCGTGGACTCAGCTCCGGTCAAGTCTTCCTCTTCATGACCATTTTCAGAGGTCTCCATAAATTGCTGCTCTGTGTCAGACATGACGGCACTGCTTGGCCTTTATCTGCAACAAAAGAAACCGGGTAACACTCAAATGGAACTCAAAGGCCAAATCCCAATAAGCCACACACGGCCACTCATTCTAAAATGCGCTAGACGACTCAGTTATGTATAGCAACCTTGCTTCCATCGCTACCACCATTTTGCCCCCAATCGTTCACGTTTAAAGCCATGCTATGGGTACACTTCCGTGCAAAGTACAACACTGATGCGCTTTTTACCCAACTAAAAGGTTGTGCGTATTATTTGTCACCCGTATTTTTCGTCGCATCGACATGCATTTACAAATTTGGTCACTAGCTAATTGAACAATGCAAGATAGCCGTCAAGTCAAGGCTTTTAGTCATCTTACGTAATGGCTAATTTAGTTCGCCAAGAAGCCGCGTTTTTCTATTATGGATTAACACCTCCGGGGTAAAAACAAGGGCCTGCACTCACTTCCGATTTTATGCGCCGTTTCCGGATACGAATGATAGTTAAGTTGATTACAAAATCACGATTGCAGGCAAACTCATACTTACCGCCCGGACAAACGAAAGGCGCACTCCAAGATGGATTCTCCCGTACAATGCCAACTCGTGGTAAATTTTATACCACCGGATAGACCACTGCTTCAATAAAGAAAGCCTCAATTCGGCACTTGGCCTTGTCAATCATTTTAACTCCATCATTCTATTGGCCTACACCTCAAGCACCCGCCCACTAACTTCTTTGATTGTACGGTGCTTTTCTTTAAACTGTTTGTGACCCCTTGAATGAGCAACATTCTGACGTAACCTAGACGATCTAGTAATGTTTGCCGCATATATGCGCGTTCACCAACAACAGCCGTTTATGCACCGGTTCCTTGGTCGCAAAGCTCGCTAGTTGGACGTAGTCCAGAAGAAAATGGCTGCCACAAACATGTTACACATGGGATTTCCAGATCTGCGACACGCCCACCCCAGTTCTAAACTACGAAGGTGTGTATTGTCAGTTTGGACAGATAGCAAGAACTATGAGGCAGCTGCCTCAAATTATTAAGCAGTCCAGCGATAACTTGCACTGTTCAGCAGGAAGAAGAATAAATCGGATTCATATCACAAGCATTCACATCTTTTCAATTTGAATACGGACGGGCACTTCGAGACTCACACATGTAGCAAGCTCACTACGTTATTGTCGTCATGAACGTTGCGTAACTGTTGCACGTGCTGAACACTAGTAACGTTACTTTAAAGTGCGGTAATGGAACTGAGCTAGGTCGCATATCCACTGGTTTAAAAGGAATGTTGTCAATCAGTTACATTGTATTTTTCGTGGTCTTCAAAGAGGACTAGTTAAAGTTGACCAGCATGACAACGCTGAACTGTCATGCAGAGGAGCACAACCATTAACAACAGTCATGCGCATTGCTAGCTAGCTTGCGAAGAGAACGTCCTGTTCCCACGCCGCTGTCGGCTTTTTCCCCGAGCCTGCCTTTGTCGCACGGAGTTACTCTCATCTGAAACATTCTGTGTGCCCAGGAGTCCCAGTGTGCAGCTGAAAAGTTTTTTTCTGTGCACCAGAATATTTATAATACGGGTTGTCTATCATGTTGACCGCATTGCTGTTATTTATAATGATTAATCACGGCTGTTAACATTTTTTTTTTTTTTTGCCATGGATCATACAGTGGCCGAACTCGGGTTCATATTCGTAATATCCAATGAAATAGACTAAAATTAAAATTAGCAACCTGTTAGGAAATAATTTGAATGTACTGGAGACCAAGAGATTACCTGCAAGTTCCATTTCGTATCATTGGAAAAAGGTATCCCATTATCTATTATGTATTCGTGATAGGTTTTCGTTTAAATTCATATGTAGTTTAAGTTTTAGATTGTAAAATGTACGGATTCTTGTTTGTTCTCCAAGTCTTTTGAAATATTACCCATGTAATGAACATTTAATACACTTATCAATCGCAAAGTGACACTGATACCTTTTCGCGGGATGAGACACCGGGGAAATATCTTCTGGCTCTTATGTAAGAACACTACATATACACTTGGGCGTGGGCGTGGATTTATAAGTTTGTGGCGGGGCGCCGAGATCAGAGTTCGGAGGGTCTGTGGCGGAATTTATTTCCTGGATACTTTCCCAATATTTATCTCGTAAAAACTCCGTTGGATCGAATTAACTCATGTGGGGGTCAGTGGGATAATCTCCCCCCCCATCTTTCCGGTTCACCGCGCCCCTTTGTGTCTGTCAATATCCCACCAGTTGTCCCATTGTATCGTAATTGTTTGGTCATCAAACTTACCCTCTGTGTCAAACGTTATCTGTCGAGTGTTCCCTGTGTCCATAGCTCTTAACTTTTTGTAATGGCCATTTTAATGTTTTTTTTTTTCCTCCGTTAGCTCATCATAATACCACATGCGTCCTGTCTATTCGGATGTTGGAGAACTGGCATGATGCCCAAAAACTAGCATTATTTATTTACTATGATACAGTTTCCGGCATTATTATTGGTCATTCTATATAGGGAGGGGCACGCATACCATTGACGTTCACTCGTGTACACATGGCTTAAATGCAACTTTCCTCCTCAATGATAAAATCCTTTAACCATTTGAAGGGTAGATTTTTTGGAATGCCTTTTCCAATTTCTGTCAGTGTTTAGGAGCTATCAATTGCTTCAGTTCAGAGTAACGATTGGTACATCAGCATTTAGATTGATCAGTTCAGCACTTTCAAATGACTTGCAGTGTTTGTAATGTTATTTGTTGTGTGGTCTTCTGGGTGTCTCAAAACAACAGTATCTATCAAATGGTGTAAATTTATGAAAGCCCTTTTTCTTTTGCCATTAATACAAAACTGCTTTTACCGAATCTGTACAGAGTGCAGGTGGATACCCTGCTTTCATGAAGCCCTCGTGTTTAAGATCACCTGCTGACAGGACCGCACATCTCTTCACATCTCATAGCATGCAGAAAATACCATTTGATGGAAGCTGTTAATATCCAACAGATCAATATTTGGCTCATATCATCAGTTAACAACTTTTATTTTTTTCCGGTTATCACCATGTATACACTATATGACTATAATGCTCACTCATTGCTGCAGATGCTTCACCGAGATGACACCTGCTGGAAAAAGCACAATCTTGCAGGAATTTGAAAAATATATTTAAATAGGTTTGGAGAAACCATGTTTTATGATTAAAAAAAAATTGTCCCTTCTTCATGTAACCATGGCTCTCACTTCTTAAACTGCCTTGTACGGTTTTTGAAAAATTTTCCATTTCACTTCATTTCTCCTGTTGATGTCACATCAGACACTCGGGGCTCATTGGGATTGTTCTCTACCAGCCAGTCAGCGAGCCAGGTCTTTAACAGAGGAGACAGAAAACAGAAGGAGAACTCAAGATAAAATTTGAATCAGCTGTTTGAAAATGATGTTCAGGGAATGTGAAAGCTCAGGTAAGATACTCACTAAAGGGTCTGCTGGCTTCCTCTTACACAGCTCAGTTAAGCCAGTCAGCAGAGTGGGGTTGACAAACCTGTTCAGGTAGTCCTTCGCTAATTCACCTTTAGGAATGGGCTCAATCACAGCTGAACAGAGGAATACACCGTGTTACCTTCAGTAACGAACACTCTAACAGGCCTCTTCATAAACTCAGGTCTCAATATGAAAATACGAAATAATAGTCCACAGTCCTGGGACTGTGAATCACTTGGGTTAAATTAGATCCATCCAAATGGTATAGATAGGCATTTGATCACAAGTTTAAAGTAAAATCATTGGGTTTGCTTGTACAAACTATTGAAATGTACTCAGTGAACTCCCTTCAAGTCTGTCAGTTTCTCGAGTAAATACAACAAGCAGAAATTAACATGAAAGTACAGTAGTGTGCAGTGATGATTATACACTTAACGAAATTAAGATAAATCAGAAAGAAAGTACTATTCAAGTATTTATTTAATGTAATGTTGCACCATATAAATGAAAATAAGTGAACAGATAATAATATATTGTAAAAACAAAAATGTCTTTTTGAGAGAAAAAGTGTGGCCACCTGTTGCTTTGATTACAGCATTCAATCTTGCAAGCATAGTTTTCACATATTTTTTTTATTTCCTCACTCACTAAACCATTGGATTGAGGTCTGGACTTTGAGCAGGCCAAATCATAATTTTTACGTTACCAGACGTTTCTTTCCTACTGGGATAATTCTTGCACAACTTACAAGTGTGTTTACAGTCATTACATAAAATCCCTGACCAATCTGTCCCATTCCAAATGGCAAGTGTGCCTCTCAAGGATGCGGTGATATGTCTTTTGGTCCATGATTCTGTTAATTTGTATGAAATCACCAGCTCCTTTCATGCAGACTGAACCCCAGACCATAATATTTCCACCTCCATGTAACCCTGAAAGGGTTAAAGTCATTTTTGGAATGTTTCAATTCTATGGCCCACATAAGTGAGAAAGGTGAGAAAAGGTGAGGAAACTTCAAATTTTGATTAATCGGTCCGAAATACTTGTTCCCAGTCTACTGGTGGTCAATCCATGAATTTCTTGGCAAACTCAAGTCTTTTTTTTTGATGTTGCCAGCTCTTGGCAGCAATACGACCAATCAGACCTTTTTCACAAAGGTGTCTTGACACTTTCATTTCTTCACTTCTGGCACTATTTAATATCATCAAGGAGCTGTCGTGCTGTCAACCGCTGATTTTTTTTACTTGTCATACACAGATAACGAACATCAGAGGCACTTAACTTCCGTTATGCACCTCTGTTGCCACTAGTTTTCAGTGAACCAGTCTCTTTGAAATCTTGATGGTGTTTCTTACATTACCATGGCAGTATTTAAAGCTGCAGTTGGTAACTTTGAGGAGAGAGAGGACTTGGCATAAAAATTTGAAAAAAATGCAACTTTCAGATCCCTCCCCCTCCCCTCTCCACTGCACTCCTGCCCTAAGACCCTCCCCCAGAAGGCTGTCGTGCACGCGAAGGCACGTCAGCTGTTATGCATGCGACCGAGTTGCCGAGGCTAGACATTACTGTTGTGAACAGTCAACACTGCTGGCCAACAAACAAGCAGAAATAAATCATGTCGACATGAAAAGTAATCAACAGCAGTATGTATTCAGTAAAAACCCAGCACACGCTTATTTCAGTAAGTTACCTGTTTTTTTGAGTACAGAAACTGTCGTGAATCCTGCTGAATGGCCAGTAAACCATGTATGACAGCATTTAGCTGTGAGAGCACAGAAACATTACACATATTTATGAGGACAACAACACAACCGATAAGACTGCCAGGTCACTTCATTAAGATATTTTCTGCTACTTTCTAATAAAACGACGCCAGTAACGTTAGCCCTAGCATCGGAAACAAGCTAACGTTAGCTCGACTGCAACATCACAGTAACATCACATGCACTACGGAGTACTGTAACAATTACAAGACGCTGGCTATTCGAACAGCGACTGTGCTTATGGCGGCGTTCACTCGCTTATTTGCAGAAGCGAAAATGAATTGATGCCGGTTAGGGCTGGGGTTAGTAGCAGCTGTGCATGTGAGCGACGCCAACTCGCTTATTTCCAGAGCATTGCGGAGCAAAAATGAACCAACGAATAAAGCAGGGGTTTACCTGTCAAGCAGAAAAGTCGCCAACTCTGCGTCGGTTTTTAATCCCTCCAGATCACAGAATTCCCTCCACCTCTGAGAAGCCACTCCGATGTTCACTCTGGTTTTATCCCGGGCTTTGTCCAATTCTTTCTTTTGTACTTTTTTTTCTTCTGGCTTCCTCTTCTTACTTGTCTTAGCCGTGTGTGCTGTTGCCGGTAACGGAGGTATCGGTATTTTTTTCCTCGCTGATGGCTGTTGTTGCGCCATTAGTATCTCTAAGCTCCTGAACCCTCTCTCAGAGATTTGCGCTTGACTGAGCACTGGCGTGAACTGAGGAGGAAGGGGGAAGAGGCTGTCCGCAGCGCGTGCATGTGCAGTGATTGACGGCTGTCAGACACCATCCTGGCTCTAATTGGTTCTTTTTGGTCGGTCCGAACGATTCTTTTAAATTGCTGTAGGAGCAGTAGGTGGGTTTAAAGGAGCCTTTTTTTAATTACAGAGTACTAGTTTTATTTAATACTGTCTGTACACAGTGACAGTTTTAGCAAAAATGACAAAAAGTTACTTTTATAAGACTTACCAACTGCAGCTTTAAGAGCCATTCCGTGAGAAAATGGCACTTTTTGAAGAAGTTGAGGAGTTGACCCCCCTGGAGTTGAATGAAACTTGGCACATAGGTAAATGGTAGTCTCGCGGAAAAAGCCAAATTTTTAGGTCCGTATCTCACTTAGTCTGCCGGTGGCGCCACCTGGAAGCCACTAAAGTGGCGCAGTTTTGCTTTTGACACCACATTTAACATCAATTATTACGACTTAAGGGTACACAGCAGAGTTGTGACCAAGTCATCATGTCCAAGTCAAATCAAGTCACAGGTCATTAGCTCAGACTCAAAGCAGACGAGGGAGAGCAATGAGGAGTGAAAGGGGGCAGGGGAACAAATTAGACAATGAGCGAACTAATTAACAAGCAGGGAAAGCTGAGAGAGTTAAAAGCTTAGATACATTTAGGATCAGAAAGGGGTCAATGTCAACATGAAATGCAGCTCATGGCTCCCTCAGCTTTGCCCACTCTGCTTGTTAATTAGTTAGCTCATTGTCTAATTTGTTCCCCTGCCCCCTTTCACTCCTCATTGCTCTCCCTCGTCTGCTTTGAGTTTGAGCTAATGACCAGTGACTTGATTTGACTTGGACATGATGACTTGGTCACAACTCTGGTACACAGCACCAGATGTGTTATACTTTTATCATGACCTGTGACACTTCAAGTCTGGATAGACATCAGCACCACATCGGCGCCAAGCAGGGTAACTATGTTATTGAGCTGGAATTATTTGAGAAATCACAGTAAAAATTGAAAATGGGAATGGGAAGAACATAATATCCCAGACATATACCAATCAATAATGCTTTATTTTGTGTTTACTCACAACAATACTATCATTTTCAGTTAATAGTACCTTGGTATCCTGCTGGGTTAGTGCACTGGATGGCCGGAAAGATGGTTGAAATTGATTTTCGGTGAATGTTTGCGATATATTTTCTCAGTAACCTAGATATGTTCCATTCTATTTTCAGGAATAAACTTTCTTTGGTAGTATCTACACTTTCAAGACGGAGGCAAGTTGGAGGAAAACTCAAAACGGACCATTTCATAGCAGATTGTGCCTATGTTTGGACGGCATTATTTTGTTTACCAAGCAAGATAGAGATCTGAAATTCTCTGGATACATAGTCCCTTTGGGGTACATTACAGCATTAGTAAAATCTGAATGGTAGTATTTTCAGTGTAGATGATATTAAGGGGGCCATCTACCTTAAAATCATGAAAAATTTGGAAAAAAAAATGTAATTGTTCCTCAACCAATTTCCATGCACTTTTCACCACTGAACTAATTCCCTGTAGATTCTCCCTAGACCTAAATCTAATTGCATGAAATTAGCCATATATAACGTCAACTCTGATTGGCTCCTCAATCCACAGTCTGTACTGCATGGGCCTGGCCTTGACCAATCAGGGCACAGCTTTCAAATACAGCCAGCCTACTCCATAAAATTAACTCTACGCGGGTCCGGAAAAGTGAAAAAAGGACATTGTTGGCCTCCAAAGAGAAAAGAACTGAACTGCAAAGGGTTACATTAGCAGCAGAGGAACAAAACAAACCAAAGAGGGAAAAACCTATGGTGCTGGAGCTCTTTAATGGGTCCTCTGCCTTGAAGTATGAGAGTAAATATCTTTTGGAAATGTTTAATGGACTTTCTAGTGGATTTTCTGCATGAACAGAACTGTGTGTGACTCCCATACGTCTGGAACATATTTCTTGGTTATTTCTTGCTGGATTTCTTTCAAATTTGGCATAGTGATAGATTAATCTTGGCTGAATGTCACAAGAGTGTTTTTTTTTTTTTTTTTTTCTTTTCAGTAGGGTCTGAAATTTTTGAGATGGAAGAGGGGCGAAAAAGTTAGGTGCCCACATGGTAACAAAAACATAATTTTTTTCTCATTTGGAAAAAAAGAAATATGAAAAATAATTCTGTAGTGACATTTTAAAGGTCATGAAAAGTCTTTTTCTAAAGGGTGCAAATGAATATCTGCTATATCAACTGAGAAAAGCTTTCCAAAGAAATACTGCCAAAAATCCAAGATGGCCACCGTTGCCATGGTAACCGGATGTTGATTTTCATTCAAAAGATGATGAATCATTATTTTGGTCATTCGTGAGTATTTTCCAACATATAATAGCAGGAAAAATATCCTTTTGTTGATTTTTGGTCTAGAGATAGATGGCCCCCTTAAACATCAGAAGTTGGAAAAATTTTCCTCAAGGGGGCACTGTAGGCTGGATGCAAGTACTGGCCTTCCCCAGCGATATCCCAAAGAATTTTTTTTGAACTGTGATACACAGTCACAGCTAGTTTTCTCAGAAAGTGAAGAGCTCGGTTTGGCACTATGCTGGGTAGATAGCTGTCTGACTTAAGGTGGCGCTCTAAAGAGCTAATGTTCGACCGACCTAATATTCCATATTCCCAGACATATACGAAAGTTCTGTTTTTTGAAATATATGAAGTATATGCATAGTTATACATTATGTGTAATCCCTTTGGTATAAAGCTTGTTTGGTTGTAAACTGGTGGTGACTGTGAGCGTTACAAACGCACGATACATGGGCTATTACCAAGTATGAGTATGGGTACAGCGCAGTCAGAGATGTACAGCACGTTATAAAACATGACCAGTCCAAAATTTTTAAATGCCAAAAAAGAACTAATATAAAAGGCGTACCATCATAAGTACATATGCAGATATGCATCAACTGTATACATACACTTACATAAAATAACAGTCCATAATTTGAACTCTAAAAAAGAATCTTCGTCACACAACCGTGTACATGAAGACAGAATGTATAGTACAAAAGTTAAAACTGTTTTACACTTTTCATGTTATCCAAAGCAAAATGATGTCATCACAGCATGTGACTAGCTCTATCAGTCAGTCTGTTTCTGGAATTGGATTGTGGGTTGGCGGCACCTAGTGGTGCGCACCAGAGGTGCTCCTTGGCCTTGGCCCTGAGCAGCCATCCATGGCCTTCTTCGTTCGATCCGGGTCGATGTTACCAGCGGAGCCAGTCGAGCCTGAGGCAAGCCCTACTACACTGCATCCTGGGTCTCTACAGGGCTGCTTACAGGCCGTTGATAGTGAGCTTGTCTGTCTCTGAATTAAATAGCGGGCTGCAGCCTATATGGCACAATAGTTGCGTCAACACCCATGGCTTGGTACGCACGGAAATGGGAAGTCTGTCAAAGAAACCCAACCAGCCAACCAGCGGGCATCCCGTAGGCTAGACATCATGGGCAGGTGTTAGGAATGAAGGCATGCAAGTAACCACTATAAATGAACTGCCCTTTTCTTGGCAGGATGCCGCTTGCTTGCTAAGATCTCTGTGCCTTTATCAGGACAACCACTCGCTAGACATGACTGCTGTGCCCTTTTTCATACCCAAGCATCATACCCTAGGGAAATCCTAGAATGACCACTGAAGCCTGCTCTCCAATTCTATTAGTGAAGTAAAAATGCAGAGAATTTGTTATTTTCTGAAAATGCACCAACACTACAAAACTGTACACTGTACTGACTACTGGTAAAAGTCCTGCATGTTGACACAATGCTACAATCACCACCAACATTCTTTTCCAATTTACAACCAACCCAGCTTTATACCAAAAAGATTAAAAATTTCATGTATAACTTTGATAAAAGGTCATGATAACATATTTGGTACTGTGTACCCTCAAGTCATGATAGTTGATGTAAACGTGGTGTCAAGGGCAAAACTCAGCCACATGTGGCTTCCAGTTGGCGCTATCGGCAGGAAAAGTGAGATACAGACCTAAAAATTTGGCTTTTTCTGTGAGACACCCATATCTACCTTTGTACCAAGTTTCATTCAATTCCAGGGGGGGTCAACTGCACACTGAATGTCAATCTCTCACAGAATGGCTCTTAATATCTTCAGCATCATGTAATGCCACAATGTGGCTACGAACAATTTCAGAGAGCTCCTTCTGTTGTGCCATCGTGTTTAACACTGTGACACTGCTCGAAGCTCATGTCACCCTATACACTGTAACAACTGACCAGATTTAATTTTGTGGAATAATGTTGCCTCAAACCAGTTTAAACAAATTTTTTAGCCTCACTAATCATGGAATTAGCCTTCAAATATGCATTAAAGCCATGCAAGATTCAATAAACCTATCAATTGTTATAAAAAAAATGGATGTTTTTAGTATTTTTGTTTATTACCCATATTTTTACCTCAATACACTCACGGGAATGATTTTTTGTTCTCATTGCCTATAGTAGTATTTTTCAATACATTTTCACCAAAAAAAAAAAAGTAATGTACTAAGATGCCTTTTAGATGAAAATGGTGGTGTATAATCATCACTGCACAGTACTGTATATTACACAACTTCCTATCATTTCATAAGCAAATTTGAGCTTTTTTTTTTTTTTTTTAATAAAGGCAGTTTTTTAGCACACTATACTCACAGCTGGGGAACATGAATTTCACCTCCCTCTCCATAGCGGAGAAACTCTCACTGCCGTGCACAGCATTCCTCAGGTCCGAGGTCCCATATTTAGCGCGCAGGCTGCCATGGAATTGGAACATGCACAAGTATGGATCAGCTGATGCTAGAATCTGTTTTCAGCAATGTACATGGCCAAGTAGACTTACCAATAGGCCACTAAATTCAAATGCACCACTAGATCTGCACAATTCATTGAACTGTGACTATTTTAAGAGTAATAAGAGTAACTGCCGCCATTAATCACTCTTAATATTCAGGTCATGAATATTCATTTTTGTCCAAAGAGAGGCTTGAGACACGCAACGGGATCGCCGGCTTTGTTTACATGGTATTTGCAATGGCTTGCCCATAGAAGAGAACCCTGATTTGGCATTTGTCCCAGATTTTTCTGCATCAGGTAGCTGTAGCACCTTTCCCATTGCCCAACTCATGACATATGTTTGATATTACTGAAGGCACATATCACTTTTACGGACGTTTCATTGTCTGAGTACGGTGGCTAACAGGGGCAAACGCACTGCATCGGCCCGAATCGGAGAAACTTGCTGCAAAAACAGAAACAATGCAAAACCAAAAACGGGCAAAACACAAAAGCAAATGCAAGAGAGAAAAACGCTGCATTTAGACATCAACACAACGGAAGTGCTCCCAGTCGCTATGGGGAGCGCCAACTAAACAGCTTGTACTTTTGACCTGAGCGAGACTAGACAGCTAAGTCGGCAAAAAGGCTTTCTCGCTAGCTAGCCAGCTACCTAGCTAACGTTAGTTTGCTTGCTTAGCCAGCAAGTTTGCTAGCCTAGCTAGCCAACAGTTTGGTACATGGAAGTCAACACAAAATATATGAATACAAAAATATCCATTATTTCGCTATCTCTCTTACCTAGAGTTGAACCGCGAGCATTTATGTTATACCAAATATACCACATGTTCCATAGTTTTCTCTATCACATAACTGCAGTACTTTTCCCATAGCCCAGCTCATGATGTGAAAGTGATCGATACAAACTGTTGCAGGTTCAAATGCAAAAGTGATAGCTTGACCGCAGTGCTAGTTAGCAGAATGATGGCAGTACTATTCTGGTGCTTATGGGAATTACACTGGTTTTCTATTAAATTGCTTAATTCAATTATGTGATAAACGGCATGTTATACTCTCAGTCGTGACCTGATCAGGCCACCGCTAATGACTCGATAAATAGAACCACAGGAAACATGTATCGCGATCATGAAACCTCTGTACTTCCGTCCCTTTATCTCTCCTAAGTAGATAATCTTTCAGAAAACAACGGAAAATAAGATCAGTGTGCAATCTAGTATCCCCGGTACGCTGCGGGACACAACAGTGGGACGCTGATTGGACGCCCACATTGTTAGTTTTGCTAGCCAAGCCTCGTTTTGGCATGGGAATGCGTGATATGCATAGAATTTGAGTGGTCAATGGGGCTAATGGGGGAGCATGCTCCTTTTCTTTCCCTTGAATCATACCGCATACAGTCTTGAATAAATAGCAGCCAAACGTTACAGGCCATGTGCAATGCTTTCAAAAAAGACCGTGGCTACATGTAAGGGACCGTACTTCAAAGTCCCCAGGCTAGCAGTACGGGAGTCCAATGCGTATGCGCAGTCCTGTACTCGGATGACAAGAGGCCATCAATACTGGAATGCGTACGAATAGTCTTTTTTTACCAAGGAAAGTTCCTAACTCCTAAAAAATGATCCGGAATAATTACGTGGCAGCCATGATAAGTGTATCCGAATTCTTTAAATGTTAAGGAAAGGTGTCTCAGTGCTTCCTAAGTTACCTCCTTTAGCATAGGGTACACAGAACCATCCTTTTCGTAAGGAAAGTAGATAACGCTATCCCACAATTCTGCGCATCAGCAATATTTAAAGCAGCAACCATTCATCCGGCCAATCGCGTAAAGAAATGTGATGGGCAGGAGACTCATGATCACGCTGTCTAGTGTAAGTGCACTCGGATTCTCTTAATTCTCTTAATTAGTGCGGTTGTCTTCCTAAGCTGTTAGGAATTCCCATTTACACCTTTCCTTTCCCTTATGACGTTTTCCACAAAGGTTAAAGAAAAGTGGTGAGGAATTAGTGGATAGGCCGATTCTAATATCCCGGCCGTTCCTTTCCAATTTATTTCCCTGCAGCGCGCTGCTCTAAAAAGGCTACGGTCCGGGAATCAAACCCACATCATGGTAGTCACTACTGTTCCACATTACAGCGCCTCAATCGAAAGAGCCAACCAGTCACTCAATAAACAGTAAGACTTAATCTAATACGGGGCTCACTATCCCATACTCCGAGAATGACAGGACTGCCGTACTGCTAGACTTTATTAATTGCCGTACGGTCCCATACTGGTAGACACTTTGTTCAGAAAATTCACTGATATCAGTAGTTATCAGTGGCCTGCACATTCGCCATTTATAATAGTCAGCTTTTAAACAACAATTACTCACTTCCCGTTCCTTTTACCTTGCTTGATTAGTGATCAAACGTTTGACTTGCTCAGTTACTTACTTGAAACGGCCTATTAAGATAGCATTTTTGTTCATGGCACTTTAATATTTAAATGATCATGAAACAGAACAGATTCGACTGAATGTGTTTACTCAATTTTTTTTTGTGCATTTGGTCATTTTGTGCAAATGCAAAAATAATTTTTATATCAGGTTAGCTGGCACAGTGGTGAGTGCTGTCACCTCGCAATGAGGTAGCTCTGGCTTCAAGCCCCTGTCGGTCAGGCCCACTCTATATGGAGTTTGCCTGTTCTGCCGGTGTTTATATGGGTTTCCTCGCGGTGCTCCAGTTTACCCCGCCCAGAAAAACATGCTCTAAAGGAAAACTCCTGCCAGTGACCCTGAAAAGGCCCCTGGCTTTAGAACTGGAGTTGGTCCTGCACTGGAGCTGTCCTCCGCTCCTCACTAGGATACGTCAAATGCAGGGGGAAAATTACCCCACAGGATGCAATAAAGTTCATTTTATTTTGTACGTTATCTTATTTTGATTGGCTTTGTAAAATGTTTTCCTCCTTCACTGCATTAATAAAAGTAAACCAAGGGCTATGAGCCGCTTTATTTGTAATTAATCTTTCATAATTGACAAAAATTCCACAATGGGAGATGGAATTTAGAGAAAAATTGCTAATTTTTCAGATTATTGGCATCCTTAACATTTCACATCATAGCCTGATTAGTACCATCTGCTTCTCATTATTATTTCTTAATCATGGTAATAGACTCGTATTGGTTTTGATTAGCCTGTAAATAAAATGCTTGACAGTGCACAGGGAACAGGTTTAGGATAGGCTTATTAAAACAGTGGTTCACACCATGGGTCCTGGGGACCTGCATATGCTGGTTTTTGTTCCTATCGCAATTTAAATTTTTTTTCCGTAATAGGTCCTATTTGCGACTCATTATTTACCCTCTTTAGCCACATTGTCTGACATAGCGATATCTGTATAATATGCAGGTAAAACCTGGGCTTTATTGCTAACATTTGCAAAAAAGGGTGCACATCTTTAACAGACAGAATTAAAGGGGAATCAAGAGTATCTTAATTACATTGCTGAATATGTGAGTTTTTCAACTTTTACAGAAAGGAGGTTTTGTGTGTTATTATTTACCTTGTCTTTTGTCATTATCCAAGTGGCCATTTTCTGTGACTAAGTGTTCACTTTTTTCACTGATAAGAAATAAATTGATTCCTTAATTCCATCAGTTACAATGTCCCCTCAATTTCATGCAATGAAAATTTTTTGCACCACAGTACAATTTCAAGGTGGAACCCCTCAGGGCATGTATAGCCATTTCTGCCATTCCACACACATCTACCTGTTTAATGAAGCAGTTTGGCATGACAACAGCAACGCTGGCAGCCACACTGTGGACCCGCTGAGCCCTGAAGGGACAGATACGGAGCTGTAGCGCCCTCTACTGTTTTGGAAGTTATGGATCTGAGACTTATCAAATGTCCTCATATCACAGATTGAACTAGAAGGGCACTCGGTAGAGCGCATACCTCAGCCACGCCATATGTCAGTATTATTGGTTCTGGATCCACAAGAATAGTATGCAGATCAACAACAATAATCAATTCTACATTACTGTAGATTCTATTTAACAATGAAATTTTATGAAAATCTGTGGCAATTGGCAACTTTATCTACCCCCCACCCCCCAGTGTTTCCAAGTAGTATTATTGTTTTCACCCATGCTGCAAGGAGAATAGGTTCGCTCCACTTCTGCTCAGAGTCTAGCTTCATGAAGAAATGATCAACACTTAAGTAAAATTAAAATGAAGAGGCATTTTCATTGAGGAGGTGAGGAGGTAAATTGAAATGGGCACAAATTTATATAAGATTTAGGAACAGGCAAAAGTCCTCTGTAATGACGTGTGTAGCATAGTAATAACATAGTTTGAGTTGTGCCATTTCTTCCAACAAACAAGTAACTACACCAGGCGTTGGTGTCAGGGTGAAAGGGGGAGTAACGCAAGTAGAAACCGTAGGAGACAAATTGTGTTTTTTTTTCATTCATTTAGTCTATAGTGGAGACATGAAAGCAGAAAGAAATTCTTTAGCATTAGTTGAGAAAAGCAAACTGGGTTTGGAGCATGGTTGTGCTCTTACAAAATGAGAGAAACGGCACTATAGAGGCAGTGAGCTTAATCTCCTCTTATGAAAAAAAATTGAACCTGGGGGGTTTATTAATGCAGTTACTGGGAAGTGGGACCTGATTGACTGAGCTACCTACCAATGAGGATGTGTCTCTCTGGCCTTGGAGATGTTGGCTGGTCCAATCAAGGCCTTCCAGGACGCGATGCAGTTGTCCCGGGCTAGTACGAGGGCCACGATTGGTCCAGAGCTCATGAAAGCAGTCAGGCTGGGAAAAAACAGTTTGCCGTACTGCTCTGCGTAAAAGTCACTGCACTGCTCTGGACTGAGATGTACCTTCCGTTTCTGTTCAATGACCAAAGGGGAAAACAAGTTTACCTCTGCCCACAGCGTATCCCCTGTAGTGCACGATAACTCAGAACTGACATAACTGACACAAAAATAACGGACATAAAAATGATTTACTGTGTCCATGCAAACCTTTTTAAAGGATCAATAGGTTAATTAGAAATGGGAACTGAAGGTCTGCACAGATACACATGCGTGTGTGTGTGTGTTTGTGTGTGTGTGTGTGTGTGTGTGTGTGTGTGTGTGTGTGTGTAGGGTCCTCACTCACGGAGTGAATGGTTGTGAGTGACGATTCTGCAGACCCACAACTAGGAAGGGCCAACAAAAATTCCCGATGGTATGGGGGCCCCTAAGCAATATTTTTCCTGGGCACCCAGAATTCAAAGACGCGGCTCAGTGTTTTTGTACCTCGGCGTAGTCTGCGTAGTTCGGTTTACTCGTGATTCATGTGACATTCGCAACCGGGCCAAGTATTTTAGTATAACGTTTAACATAGTTATGCACCAATAAAGTATGGCTGTTTTGAGTAGGCACACAAAATCTGTGTCAATGTGGTTCGGAACCAACATCTCAACAAGGGCCTCCGTTCCCTTGCCATCCCAGCCCCCCCTCAGCTGTCCTCATGACATTAAAACCCGGACGACCACAAATGCTCAACTCAACAGCAATAAAAATAAAATCCTGCTCATCAGCAAACAAGCAACACTGACCTAAACACCCAGCTTCCTCACAACCATTGGTCGCTTCCCTGTCCCCCAGTCAACACAAGTCAAAAGTTTTGGCATCATCTTTGACAATGCCCAATCCTTTGAACCCCACATAAAAACATCTCAAGGACTGCATTTTTTCACCTGTGCAATATCTCCCACCTAACATCTTTCAAATAACTACTCAAAACTCATTTGTCCACTCTTCCATACCCTCGACATTTTCTTTTCCTACACACAAACTGTATATTGTATAACATGTCAATAATATTTACTATGTATAATTTGTGTCCAGTTTTTATCATATTTTTCCTGATGTGCTCTGAACTTGAGTGTCTAAAAAGGTGCAATTCAAACAAAATGTATTATTATTATGGATACAGGTAAGTTACAGGTTTTTATCATACATATTTTTGAAATTATAGTGTTCACAAGCCTTTTGAGGGGCGTGGTCAGATGTCATGAACTCGTTGTGACCTTGACCTTGAATGGAATTTGCCAAAAGGTTGATAGAAGCTGAGCCCTATTCTATAGTTGCTAGATACCAAGTTACAGCTTTCTATTATAAATACTTTTGAAGCCATCATGTCAAAAAGCATTTTGAGTGCCGTGGCCAGTTGTCATGACCTTGACCTTTAAAGTGACGAGTGATTATGCCAAAACAATTCCCCAGGGCTATAATACCTGACTAAAGTACAAGAGATAAATTGTAGGTAGCAAGAACGTTATAGGCGAAACAAAGTGCGGCGGCGGACAAACTCGTTCAAGTACTCGACAAGGTGGGGCTGCTAATAATAATAATAATAATAATATATTCCGCGCAACCCCAATGAAATCGATTTTACTTGAACATCGCAGTAGCATAAAACGGCCTTCAGATATAGACATTTTTCAAATACGACATGCAGTAGTTGACCCTGACTTTACATCACGTTAAGAATAAATCAGTAGTAAAGGCGAAACCTTTCTTTTCTGAAATTACTTGACCTGCAGGATGGTAAACCCCGATCGGAGAATGAGGTCCTCGATTTCATCCGCTTTATGAATGACATCGGGCTTGATCAATGCCAAGGTCCTTTCCACATAAATATGGGGATGGGGCATCTGTTGCTGCGGCGTCTCATCCATTTTTTAGTTAAACTGTTTGGTCAAATGGAAATGAACGCAAAAAATTATCTTGTATTTTATTCTTGTAATTAATCATAATCTCCTGGTGTATCTCTTGCAAGTGTTTAACGTTAGATAAACAATGTAGCATCATAAGCACGACTCAACGTAGTTAAGAGTTTCAGTCGCCCACGTAAGTCTAGCTAGCTCGCGCAGAGAGCCAGCAAGCTCACTAACATTAAAGTAAACTAAAATCCACAGCTGAGTTAAGTCCGATCATTGTTCAAGCTATCAAGGTAATGAAAAGTTTGCAGCTGCTTACCAAAACCTAACTTTCTCCGTAGACGCTTGAATCGCCTCCGGACAAGTATGTATCGTTGCTAGGATACACTGAAATCTACAGCGAGTGCTTTAGGTCAAACCAGCATGAGGTAAAGAGCGAAACGCGATATGCGACTGATACCATGGTCTCATTCACTATTAAAAACTCATTGTACCGATTTTCCCGTACATCCAAATAAAATGTTCCACCTTTTCCGAAGAAATGCATCATGTTTTCGCTACGTCTCCCAGCTTTCAACTAGAGTGACTTCGTTGGGATGTGTATTTATGAAGCGTTAGATCAACTCGATTTAACCCTTTGAACTCTCAACTTTTCACTCAAGGTCCCCTTAAGTAGGTTCAGTCAGAAAACGCATTTTTTCTTATTCTCATACATACCCCGAATCTGCTGGTTGCAGCACTTCACTGAAACTACATCACACTTATATTGGGGGAAACATTCAAACCCAGGACACCATGTTTTTTATGGTCACAGCATAACACAAATGTAAAAAATATCTACATCTGGCACATTTCATACACTTCCCTGTAATTCAGCAGGACATATTTGAGATTGTTGGAAACCTTTGGATCTCCACTAAGATTTAAAACAGGCCTCAAATTCCACAGGTTCAAATTAATACAGCAGCTGCAGTCAACGGATTCGTTTGATTTATGGGGTTAAGTCAGATTGTATAAAATTCGCAAACCCCCAGCTAGTCCAATCACTGTACAGGGCTAGTTTCCACAGTGGTTAGGAAGCAGCACTTGTAACTGCAGTGGCTCTTAACCTGGCATTTCCCTGCCGGAAATGAAAAACAATGCGATGTGATTCACAGCTAACATGAGCAGTCCGATGCAGAAGGTGAGACATTAACCCCTTACCTCCAGGCTGGTGCAAGTGTTCCGTAGTTTCCCAGTGAGCTGACAGCAAGATGAAAACTTCAGTGTTTAGCACAAGTCATAGGTCAGAGTAGAAATCCAGCCGTGTTTTACTTCCACCCCTTAATTCAGCCTGGTGACTTGATTTCTGCCTGCTGGCAGAGGAACGGTGCCACACTGCCAGGGCAAGAGACCGGAAAAAAGTACTGCAGAACTATTACTTTCTGAACCTGAACTTATCACCTCTGCTATTGAGGATGGCAACGAAGTGTCATCTGGTAGAACCTCCATCTTCATCTCAACCTCCTATCCGAACCTGGCCATGGTATCATTCCCTCCCAAGTAATAATTAAATTAAATTAAATTCAGAGAAATTCACTTTACCCTTTTGTTTTGACCATGTTTAACCCTTTGGCATTCAAGCTTGTTTTAGGTAATGTCGCGATTTCATGCACCTCATTTTTGAAGCCCTGTAAGTCCAATCATCTTACAGTAATTGAAACATTTGTAGGGAATTGTCCATAGTATCAGAAGGTACCAATTATGTTGGTATGCTACCCACTGTTTTGGGGTAAAAAGCATGAAAATGTGTACAAACCGAGCACTTTTTGCCAATATCTAAAAACGATTTTTTTTAAACCAAAATAACACTTTTTTTCTGAAATTATCACTGATCATGAGGAGGCTGAACTGCGTTGGCTCTGCCACACCCACGTGCTCTGCCAACACCGCCTCTCATCCTTGGGGTACCACCCCTGGTCCTGACCTTACCTTTACCTTCAATACCCCCTCTGGTTCTAGCTCTCCCCCTTGCTGGGGGTTGAGCAATATCATCATTTTCAGAGGAAGATTGGCCAGAATCATTAGGCCCAGGCTAAGACTCCGAGTCATGTTCAGCAGCATGCCCATGCATTTGTGTAATGGGTACACAGTCAACATCAGAACCCTCCGACCGATCGCCAGAATCATCGTTATTTTCATTGTCACTCGGTTCAGAGCCGAAATCTTCATCCCCTGAGTCCTCCTCGGCAAGTAATTTGTCAAATACTTGGTCCACATTCAGCCTGAATTAAAAAAAAATCGGCACTTTTAAAGCGAAAATTACGCGGTAAATTTCTATTGGAACACCGTATGTATTTGGTACCAATCGATTGCTCTGAGCGCCATCTATCGGTAGAGAAGCAAACGAAGGCTTTGCGCGCCACAGGCATAGAGAAATCGCGGAATTTCAATGCATTAGTATCGTCTCGACCCAGGGTCGAGACCGACCGTCTAAGGGTGAAACCTCACTACCTGGTGGAAGGACAGCTGGAAAGCAGAGGTCAGCCCTGAGAACTGCCGTGAGAAACGGCACATCATTTCCCTCCATTTCATATTCTGCTTCAAGTCCTGCCATTGACGGGTGGAAGTGAGACCTGTCATTTTGTGCACTTCATCAGATGATTAGTTTTCTTGTGGGTTAAAAGGTTTCATTGGCCAATCACAGGCCAGATTTTTCCAATCTGGAAATGTGTGTTCTTTTCACCAGTGTTTCATAAGAGAGCGATTTGAGGATTCCTTTGGGAGTACAGCAAATGTCACCCATGGACTTAAATATAAACTGATGACTTAGATTCAAGATTTAGGTTAAAATGCATCTCAAAATGCAGAAGACCCTGCTCTCCTGGGTTAAACCCAGTTTACATCTGGCCAAACCTACAGGAGCTCATGTTATTTCGCTATAGTATCCAAGCAGTTAATATGGTATTCACAGTTCTGAATACTGGTCTCAATGTTCTGCAATGTTCTGTCAGCTTAAATTCAGACAAATAAACTACATTCTGCAGCCCAGACACTTCACTGTTTCACAATTCAACACAAGACTCTGCTTATTTGACAAGTTCACAAACCTTAGAACAATCCGGAACACATTCTTAAAACTTTTTTATTCAACATCAATGGATCACTACAAAAGAAGTTCAATTTTTTTGTTCTCTTATCGGGTTCCAATGGTCACCTGCCAAACTCTGATCAGGTTGTCTGTGTAGCCAGCAAACAGCGTCTGTAGAAGGAAGGGGGTACGGAGAGACCGTTAAAACGGCAAAATCAGTGGATTTCCGTGAACCTATATGATCACAAGCATTGCTGCCCGCAAAGGCACACTGGGGGGGATATGTATGAATTTGCCCATTTTAGAAAATGACTTAATTTGTGAAAAATCTGTTGCGGGAGGGGAATTCAGACACTCATATTAAATGGGCATCAAAAGTCTGTTCTGTGATGTCACAATGACTAGAGCAGTCTCATGGCTCTTAACCAATAGTAGGGTGAGGGTTGTTCAAGCTTACCTGTCCATCAGCAGACCAGGCCAAACACGTGCAATGAGGAGGTTCCGCCTTGCTATTGGTGCTGATCACCTCCTGTTTCAGCTCATCGACGATGATCTTACCCTCCAGGTCCTGAGGGAGAAAGTAACAGAGGCACAAACACATTCAGTCTGCAACAAGGTTATTTCCACAAGCAATGGCCACAGTATACTGCAACGCAAATTTAGACAAACATCTGTGTCATACAGTTGTGTGCAGTGATGATTATAAACTTAACAAAAAGAAGACGAATCAGAAATCAAGTACTATTCAAGTATTTCATGTTATGTTGGATGAAAATAAGAAATAATATACAGCAAAAACAGAAATTTCTTTTTTAGAGAGTCACTATCCAGCGTGGCCACCCCTTGCTTTGATTACAGCATTTAATTCTTCAGGCACAGTTTTCACTTTTTAGTTATTTTTTACTTCCTCGCTCACTACTCACTAAACCATTCCATAGGATTTGAAGTTCATTCAAAGGAGATTATTCCTATGTCAACACAGATTTACTGCAGTATCAAGCAAATCCCAGCTCAATCAGGTAAAGGTCTGGACTTTCAGCAGACAAAGTCATAACTTTTATGTCAGCAATTTCCAACTGAGATAATTTCCGCACAACTTAGAAGTGTGTTAATGGTCATTATCTTGTTGAAAATAAAATACATAACCGATCAGTCTCCTCCATGTTTTACTGAAGGGGTTAAACTGTCATTTTTGAAATGTTCTCCAACTCTACAGCACACATAAGTTCTGCATTTGGGTTACAAAATTTCAAATTTTGATTTAGTGGTCCAAAGGACTTCTTTCCACTCCGTTGGTGTCCAATCCTTGATTTCTTGCCAAACTCAAGTCTTTTTCTGATGTTGCCTGCTCTTGGAAGCAACAGGACCAATCAGACCATTTTCAGACAGGCATCTAGAAATGGTAGATCTTGATAATTTCATCTCTTCACTTCTGGCACTATTTAATTTCATCACGGAGTTGTCGTGCTATCAACCGCCAATTTTTTTTTCTTGTCAAACACAGATAATCAACATCAGAGGCACTTGATTTCTGTTTTGCACCTCTATTGTCGCTAGTTTTCTGCAAAACTGTCTCTCTGAAACGCTTGACAGTGTTTCTTACAGTGCCATGGCAGCAAATGAACATCTTCAGAACTTTTTTTAAGTGACCAGCCAGCATCATGTAAGGCCACAGTCACAGAGAGCCATTTCCGTTGTGCCATTGTGTTTAACACTGTGACACTGCTCCAATTTCATGGCACCTTATACACTGGAATAACTGACCATCAGAGGTAATTTTGCAAAATAATGTTGCCTCAAACAAGTAAAAAAATTTTTTTTTTTTTTAGCATCACTATTCATGGAATGAGCCTTCAAACATGCACTCAGGCTTAGAAAAGTCAAATAAATAAAATTTTACATCTTTATAAAATATTGATGTTTTCAGTGTTTTAGTTTATTATGCATATTTTTACCTCAATATACTTGTGGGAATGATTTTTTGTTCTAACTGCCTACAATAGTATTTTTCGATACATTTTCACCAAAGAATTATAGAGAAGTAATATATTAGAACCCCATTTAGATGCAAGTGGTGGTGTGTAATCATCACTGCACAATACTGTACACCAGGTAGAGCTGGACCCCATATTAGGCACGTTTCTCAGCAATCAGTAGGGGGCAGATCAGTCCAGGTTTAACAGGGGAAAGCGCTCAGAAACAGCCTCTTTGTCATCAAGATGAACTCAGATGGCATATATCAGTTCATCACCGCAGTCCCCTCTCCTGCAGTCTAATCTAACCTCTGCATACAGGACTACTCCATCTCTTAGGCACTGGGACATAACCATTGACCTCAGTCCCACAATTCCCTGATGAGGATTCCCTGTCCTAAACTGGATTCCACACTTTTGTACACACTCTCATAAATACAACAGCTCTTTACCACAAATCATCACTTAGGGACGGCACTATATAGAGATCAAGATGGCCGATAATTAAGTGATTGCAGTGAAAGTGATCATTTACTGAGATTGTTTTCTTTTTTACAAAAAATACTGTTTTTATTCCACCCAATTTTGTACCCATCCTCTCACAATTTCACAGCAATCGACTCCAAGCCTGGTCTCACTGATCCGTCAGAGCACGTTTATTTTGTTTACGAATCAACACTATTCTCGTGTCATTACATTTTCTCTTCTCGTTCCTTTGCTCCAGCAGTTTCCAGGTTTGAAACAGTTTTGTGACAGACACGGAGATTGTTGCTGTAAGTTCCAATTCAGCTGCGATAACTTTGCACATTCAAGAATAAAAATGCACTTTAGTTTCACTTTCAACCCTTTCCACAAAAGCATAACGTTAAAACATGAAATTGTCCAGTCGCTGAATGCCTTGCATGCGCACCAGGGGACCACCTGTGCAAAAGCCTGCGGCCCAACGATTATCTACCCCCAGCAAATCGTCCCACGAATAACAAAAGGTCGTATGTGACATTCCTGATGAAACCATGAAGTCGTGGTGCAGAAAAACAGGTTTCATCAAGAATGTCACTTGCGACCTTGTGTTATCCGTGAGATGAAAAGTGTCTCCGTGCCATCCTCTCTTACCCAGATCTTGATGCTGGGCCCAGTGGCAGCACACAGCCAATAGCGGTTGGGGCTGAAGCAAAGGGCGTTGATGACATCACCGCTGTCCAGAGTGTAGAGGTGTTTCCCCTCATTCAGATCCCACAGCATAGCCTGCCCGTCCTGCGCAAGGAGGGTCTCATTAAAATCACTTACACATCATCACAAACAGGACATCTCTTTAGTCATTTACACATCATAACCTTCACCGAGAGGTGCTGCGATCACCTGCGCGTGTGTGTGTTTATCCGCAGGATTACGCAAAAACTATTCCACAGATTAGCACTAAATTTTATGGGAAGTTGGACTGTATGATTGGGAAGAGATGATCACATTTCCAGACCAATTCGGATACAGATCCAGATTCTGCAGCTGATTATAGGTGCTAATGGATCAAAAGCTGCTGTCGGAGGTGTGTGTTCTCTAAGTGCCCACTAGTTTCAATCATTCACAAATCATTTCATTTACACATCATTTCAGTAATTAACAGAACATAATTTCAGTCATAACCACAATGTCATCCAAGTCACTTTAAGAACATGACTGAAGTTTTATTTTTTATTTATTTTTTTTTTTTACGCATCATTTCCATCACAGCTTACAGAAAAAGCATTCAAAATCTGTCTCTCGCCCCCGTTTCAGTCCCCAGCCTCTCTAGACTGTCCTGTTAAGATGAAGCTGAACCAGCTCAACTTTTATATTGTAGGATTTGAGTTTCTGTAAAAAATTATTCCTTAGAATATTTACACCTGAACTCCTGTCCCTAACACACTGGAATAGAGCCTTAACAGATACCAGACCGTGGGGCCCATCCAGATGTAGGAACATCTATTGCATATCCTCAAAAAAGCCTCTTCACAATGACACGGACTGCAGATTCATCACTGTGCTACAAAATCCACAGCCAAAGAATGCACAAACCACCATCTGCACGCACTCACTCAGGCAGAGTTAGACCCCATACTAGGCACGTTTCTCAGCAATCAGTAGGGGGCAGATCAGTCCAGGTTTAACAGGGGAAAGCACTCAGAAACAGCCTCTTTGTCATCAAGATGAACTCAGATGGCATATATCAGTTCATCACCGCAGTCCCCTCTCCTGCAGTCTAATCTAACCTCTGCATACAGGACTCATCCATCTCTTAGGCACTGGGACATAACCATTGACCTCAGTCACGCACGCACACACAAGTATTGATCCCAGCCCTTTCACTAGGAGAGTTCCTACCAGTTCCAGCACAACCACTGCCATCAGTACAGAACGAGGCGGTTTTGCAGGCATCACGCAGAGTACGAGCCTACAATGATGCAGGCAGATTTTCACGCAAAACTCACTTAAGTCCTGGACCAAGATTAATCCGTGTCAGAGAAACAAGCCCTAAATATCTCAACATCAAACATAATTCTCAAGACTCCTTGATGGAAGCATTAACACCAGGCAATCACCAACTGAGGACTGCTAATCCAAATCCAGCCCTGATCCTGCTAATTAAGTAATTAATTGAACAACTAATGCTTCTGATTGGCCAGACTGCCTTTTTCAAATGACTACCAATTTCTATCAGGTAGAGTGGAAAACCAGAACATGTTAATTATCCCTGCAATACAAGAGTGCATTTGCCACACTGATCTCAGTACAGTTCATCAGTAGCCTCAATGGTGATTTCCTGCTACATGCCCTTATTGTGATATACAATGTACTGTGGCCTAGCATTCTGACCTTTGACCTTCCCAATCCCAGCATACCTTGCCGCCGGAGGCACACAGGGAGCCGTCGGGGGAGACGGTGACGGTGTTCAGGTATCCCGTGTGGCCGATGTGATTGGTCTTCAGCTTGCAATTGGCCAGATTCCACACCTACAGGCACAGACATCAGAGAGAGATGTACAGGCGCCACAAATTTAACTGCTGCGCTTGCAGTCCTACGACACGACAAAACCACAAACAATAAACTACCATCCACCCAAACAGCAGACTAATCACATTTTCTACTACTGCTGTTATTTAAATGCTGGAAGAAAGTTTTATTTTTTTACTCTCTTGTTCATCCTCATCACTGCACCTTCTGAGTTTGCCCCATGACACTAAATCTCAAATCATCGCCATGACTATGCAGTCTAATGGAGCCGAACCCTTGGCTTTGTGTCCCATCATAATTGCAGGACTTGTCGTCAGAGCATAGCAGCTCAGGCGATAGGACCGTGGATTCTGTAATCATTGGGACACGCAGCAGAGTTTCAGAAAGTATGCAAATAAGAGGCAATCACAGAAGAGCGTCCTGCCCACAGCAGTCAGGCAAACTGGGGCGGGAGAATTTCACAACATTTTTGTTAATTAGCCTCATCAACAGAAATTCAATTTATTCACGGGACTAGGCTACTGAAATGGAGCACGTTAAGAGTACCGTATTATTCCGAATATAAGACAATCGTGGATATAAGATGACCCCCCCTTTCTCAAGACATAATTTGGGGGAAAAAAAAGGGGGTTTTGATGACACAATCTTGTTTTAATCACAAAATAATATTGACTATAGACTATAAAAAACACGCACAGAATCACTGATGTTGACTCTTAAAAGCCTAGTGCCTGAAAATAAGACGACCCCGCTTATTCAAAGGGGATTCCCTGGGAAAAAACATTGTCTTATGTTCAGAACAATACAGTATTTGACCCTTTATTGCACACGTGTCAAACTGGTGCCATGGAGAGCCAAGAGGCCGCAGGTTTTCATTCCAACCAAAACCTCCACCAGGTGATCTCACTGATTACCTCACCTTCAAGCAGAGTGAAGGGACTTAATTAGTGAAATCACCTGGTGGAGTTTCAGGTGAGAATGGAAACCTGCAGCCTCTTGGCCCTCCATGGCACCAGTTTGACACCCCTGCTTTATTGCGAAGTGGTTTCTAAAGTAACCAAACCCACCCACCGCCCTTATCAGGCAAAGAGGAAGAGAGTCATGCAACAAAGGGTTAACTCAGGCAAAGCTTTTGTCCTGTTCCAAGGTGGCCTTCCATAGCTGACTTGTAGAGTGGCTGGCCAGCGTCGTACCTTCACCATTTTGTCCCAGCCGCAGGAGACGATGATGGGGTTGCTGCTGTTGGGGGAAAATCGAACGCAGGAAACCCACTCCGTGTGGCTCTCGTCCTGCCCAGCACACAGGGGTCAGAGGTCAAAGGGTGCACAAGTTAAATCTACCACAACAACCTCCCACTGGCCCATCCACGCAGAGGAGCAAGGCCTTCAGATACTCGACATTAGGGCCCCATCCACATGCTGGAGCAGGAAATTATTGGGCAGCATTGGTTAAGTTACACGTTTCTGCAAATAATCTCTAGAAAAGACTGTACCAGTAATTTCTGTTCAGCTTCAAATTTCCACTCCAATTATGCTTCATAAAGACAAGAGTTAAATCAGACTCATAACTCGTTTCCAAGCTCCACTGTTGTTCAAAAGCTGAGAGTCAGACTGTTGCGGGACTCCACTGAAAATCCATTCAGCAAAAAAGCAAGAGAAAAAAAACAAAATTGAACCGATCTACTTTGATATGATAAATTGTGTTTGGCAGTGTGTGCACTCAGAAACAGCCTCTTTTTCATCACAATGACACAGATGGCAGATTCATCATGGTTTCACATAAACTGCTGCCGGAAAACAGAACAGTCTCCCGCAAGTCACTGCAGACACAAGCATACATGTAAGCGCGTGCATGAGACAAATATTTTCTGACAATTTCAAAAAAGGTCAAACCCATTTTATGCAATAATAAACACAACACACACTGCCTGGCCAAAAAAAGTAGCCATTTGGATTCATATAAGCAATTACTTAAAGGAGCCGTGTCACGATTACGGCGGATGCTCACAACTTTGAACAAAGCAAATCCGTTCAGCTGCAAGTCAAAATCTAGAAGGCATTTTTCTTCTTCTGCGATTATTGGCGATGGGAACCAGCTTACATTCTTTGTATCCCATGGCTAAAGCTTAAAATAGTGCTTTGAATCCTCAAATTTCCATAGAACACTCCTTAATACAAAAAGCATAATGCTGGAGTGACAAAATGGATTGGCAAGGATGGAATCACATTATGACTTGCAGTCAAGCAGACTAACTTTCTTAGGATGTGCTTTCTGAGCGTGAACAGTACTTGTGACACAGCTCCTTTAAGAACCTGTGACAGTGTCATAACTGCAGCGATTGTTATGTTTCAGCCAGTAACAATTCTTTTAACCCTGATGGCACAGGCATATTCTAGAATAATGATGCCAAAATTCATCAGGCTCAAATTGCAAAAGAGCCATTCAGTGAGCATGAGCAATCATTTTCACATGTTTTGGCCACCAGAATCCTGACCTTGACCACTTGGACGTTTTTGGGATGTGCTGCTGAATAAGGTATTATAAGGCTATTTGACTCTCCTGTAGTTAAAAGATCTCAGCCAAAAATTAATGCAGCTCTGATTGGAAATAAATTTTAAATCATTGCTTAATATTGTTGAAGCAATGTCATGACGACTATGCACCGTGATCAAAGTTAAAGGCTGTCTAGGCAAAATATTAGAGAGCACAACTTTTTGGCTAACAGTGCACAAGAATAGTGATTTCAGAGGCCAACGAAGGAAGAATATTACAGTTCATATTTCCACCCCTTCCATCCTGGATCCACATACCAAAGTGAGACACTACAATTCCCACAATTCCTTCATGTCCTCTTCTCACCTGAATGGTGTACTTGCAGACACCCAGGGTGTTCCACAGCTTGATGGTCTTGTCGCGGGAGCCAGACACAATCTGTCGGTTGTCAGCTGAAAAGGCAACGCTCAAGACATCCTTGCTGTGGCCAACAAACTGGCGAGTACAGTTACCCCTGTTAAGGCATCCCAAGAGAAACAAGCAAGGCTGTATCAGTTTGTAATACCAAAACATAACACAGCAGGATCATTCCAAGTGTACAATTTAACAGCATGAACTAAAGGCATAACTGCTTAATTTTCTATGCAGCTGCAGGTTGGACAGCCTCCATTTTTGCCCACTTGCATTATTACACTAACGGAATACGCTAATGGCCGTTGTCTTGGCAGGATTGTTAACTTCCGCCTGACTTCTTGACTCAATTTAAATTTATAGGCCATAACTTCAGTCCTTTACCGAATTTTAGTAGTTCCAGCAATCTTCTCAGTTGTTTTCTTTGCTTGATGCAGGCCAATAATTTGACCCTTCTGAAACAGAACATTTTTTCCACAACCACAGGATATGATCTGACATGGTTATTTGAGAATGAGAAGCGACTAACTGCATCAGCTAGGGTTAAATAACTTGTTGCCAGCAGAAACATATGTGGAAATTATTCAATGGAAGGCTTTTACCTTTTTGCTTAGCTAAATCCAGGTGGTGACTTTTTTTTCTTTTTTTTGGCTGTGCAGTGTTTGAACAGATGATGTATGAAATAATCGTTTTATTTATAAATTCACTTTGATTTATTTAAAGTATTTTAATAAAGTTTATACTTGTGCCACTAAATTCCACATGATATCCTAGTCTTTTTCAGTCAGGCTAGCAAAATCTTCTGCAGGCTAGTGACTTTTTTCTGTCACTAGCCCAACTGTCTAGTGGTAAAAAAATGGGAAGATTGAGCCCTGAGCTGTCAAAAGCAATTTCAGTTTACTTGGATAAAAATAACATGCACACCTCAACCCTTCCTCAATCAAAACTACAGAGGTCTAATCAACTTGAATTTCACTCTCCAGACCTTCTAGATAACAGACTTTTGGGTAGATGAACAACCCATCCAAAACGTTTAGACAACATAACCAGTGCAATGAAGCATTTGTGCTCCACTCCCCACCTGCTATCAGTAGAGTACAGAGCTGAATAAGAACTCAAATTGATCACAACAGCAGGTACACGTCAGCAAGTGTAAATTCATTAAACGGCAGATATCTCTTCAGAACTATATCTAACGCACAACAGTGTTCCCAAGAAGAATTAGCCCCGCATCACTGTATTCCTTACTCACAGGATCAGATCCCACAGGCGAAGTGAACCGTCCCAGGACCCGGAAAGGGCAAACTGCCCGTCCGAAGAGATGACCACGTCGCTAACGAAGTGAGAGTGGCCAGTCAGAGCCTTCTGCTGTATGCCGTAGTTGGTCTCGTCGCGAGTCAGCTTCCACATGATAATGGTCTTGTCTACAATACAAAGACAGTCAGTAGCGTTCGTTTAACGATAAGCTTACTCGTACACAAAGTAGCGTAGAACAAGAACACTCACCACATCGAACAACCAATGGGAAGTACGTAATTAAAGTATACATGCGGTCACAAAAAATAACATTTTAAAGCCACGAGGGTAGAATTTTGACCTGACCGCACTGCAGAAATGATCCATCCTCCGGTGCAATCCGAATACTTTGATCGCAAAGCCGTGGACAGCCATCGGCGATCAAAACGGAAAGAGTATATACTACAGCATATAATCTCCGCACGCTCGGAACTGCACAACACGTCGCTTATAAATCGGACCATCTCATTCCTTAAGGCTCAAGCTATCAACCCATTCACGTGCTAAAGCCCCGCGGAATAAGAATCCAAGAACTAAATCGCTTGCGAGGGCAATTAACAACCGAATTGCGCTATGTAGCCAATATAAACCGGTGACACGAAATCATAGGCTCACCATGACTTCAAAAATGCATCAAAGAAAACTAAATTGCAGGAAAGCATTAGACCAAGATAAATTCGAAGACGGCAATGCTAACAAGTGCTAGCCATGAAGCCTGGGAGAGTATCCGGTATAATAATGGCGGCAGTAAGGTTACCTCTTGACGCAGACAGAATCATATCGGGAAATTGAGGGGTTGTGGCGATTTGAGTGACCCAACCACGATGACCCTTCAGGGTCCCCCTCAAAGTCATCTGCTCCGTCATTCTGAGGAAGGTTAATTGTGCCTTTACGGGAGGATGGAGACGGATTGATACGAAGGGCAACGGGCGCCCTGTTCCTCTCAAATTCAGGCACGGGAAAAGAGGGAGAGATGACCCGGAAACAGAAATAAGAGGTTAGAAGATAAACCAGGTCGTCTATGGTCGTAACACGTAACGGTGCTGGTGTGCGTTTCCCGAAATCACAGATGCTAACTTACATAGTTGGGCCCATTGACTGTGAATGGAGGAACTTTGTACGCTTTTGGGAAACGCGCCCCTGGGCTATTTGGGACGTGTGAAATCAAGAATGGGTCATTAATATTTTGAGATTGTGCAGAAGTTTTGTTGCAGCTGAAAAATTTTGTAAATGTGTGAAATAGTTTTGTGCACACAGATATCATTTGCACTGTTGTGGTTCCGATTCAGGTGTGTTCTCGTATTTTCGAGGTCCCCTTATATTCAAATAATTGGAGAGAGCCAGAATCTTGAGAAAATTCAGACTTTTGTTCTGCTCATGATGATGCAATGACCAAAAGCCTGGAGTAGTCTTTGCATGCAAAGAATACTCATCCAAACATTCCAAACTGTCTTTTTTTATTAAAGCCTCCTTCCAATCACATTACACGGTTATCTCATATCTCTGTCCCTTCACTTATTGGTAGGCATGTTCTCTATGGGATTTTCTGGAAAATATTGGTGGCACACGCAGGTATTGACCCCATAAAAAGAAAGAAAAATACATTTAAAATAAGCAAAATAAATAAATTCATAACCAATTCATTAGTGTTCACTATGTAAAACTCTACTTTAAAAATCCTTGTATTTGTTTTTTCCTTATTACATTATTTATCCAAAATTTTGCACACTTTTGCTTGTTGCATTTTTAATGCCTCTCAGTCTCAGTATATAATCTGCATATGTGTAAAAAGTTTCTGTGGCTGTAGAAATGTTTTGAGTATGTGTCATTTAAACTCGTGCTGGAATATTTGCAACTGTGCAGTTTTGAGAAGTCTGAGATATGGGCATGCAGATGTCCTACGTACGAATGCTACACTGAAGTTACAAACTCACAAATTACGAACTACATGCACAAATTTTGACCCAAACCTGACTCCTGTGGCAGACTGGCCGATCACCCCCTTGCCCGCTGACTAGCTAAACAGCACGCTGGCCACTGAAATTCCGATCAGAGTAAGTCAAACTGTTCATTCAGGGGTCAAGAGGATCTGGCAAATTCTGGAGAGGAAAACGAACCTTGATGGTGCCTTCCTGTCTTTTTGATATTTTAGCTGAAAAAATGTCCTAATGTTGTTGTGCGACAGGATTAACCTCAAACAAAAAGAAGAATCCAAAATTCTTTTTTTAAATAAGATTCCAAGCCGCAAGTCGCGGAGTGTATCAGGGATAACTGGAGCAGCTGGTCAGGGCTTGTGAAGCTGGGAGTGATTGCAGCCCACCCTCTCTTCCTTTAGTTTGCTGTAATTTGCTTTAATCTGTCAATTTCCAATTCTTGGAAATATGGCTTATAATTTTTTTAGAGTACAAAATCCATTTGAAAAGAGTTTGACGCTGACTTCACACTTTATTAGCTTTAAAGAAAGGGTATGGTTTCCACAAATATAAGACCCTTAAAAGTATGGGCTCATTGACGTTTAAGGATGTCAAGCAGAGCGGCGTTTGCCTAAAAACTGTCCCCTGAAGTCCATCCATTCTCTGCACTGCTTCTTCCTCACTAGGGTCATGGGGGAGCCAGAGCCTGTCCCAGATGACTATGGGTGAAAGGCAGGGACTCACCCTAGACCAGTGGCAGTCAACCCTGGTCCTGGAGAGCTGCAGTGTCTGCTGGTTTCTGATATTATCAGCACTTAATTCATGAATTAAAGCAGTTGATTACAGGCTTAACTCATCTCACCTGGTGTCTTGGGTTTAAATAGGCTGGAGAAAACCAAACTCAGCACACCCTGTGGCTCTCCAGGACCAGGGTTAGCTATACTCCTGCACTAAGGGAATAATAAGCCAATCAATCAATTACCAGGAACCACCCACAAGATTCCTAGAGCCAATTAAGCAGACATACAGGTTGTGACAGCAGTCTACGTGGCAACCAAGATTTGTCAATGTGGTTGGACATTTAGCATAGTTGTGATGCAGACAAAGTAGTAGAACAAAGTAAAGATAAAAGTTTATAGGGCAGGGGTATAGCTAACCCTGGTCCTGGATAGCCACAGGGTGTGCCGAGTTTAGTTTTCTTCAGCCTATTTAAACCTAAGACACCAGGTGAGATGAGTTAAGTGTGTAATCAAATGGTTTCATTCATCAATTAAGTGCTGAGTAATGTCAAAAACCAGCAGACACTGCAGCTCTCCAGGACCAGGGTTGACTACCACTGCCTAAGGGCATTCTGGTGCCATGTCTTCCCCAGGTAAAAGACACACGTGCACGCAGCCATCCACTTGATGTGAAAGAAAACGTGATTCATCAGACCAGGCCATCTTCTTCCATTGCTCCGTTGTTCAATTCTGATGCTGACATGCCTATTGTAGTCACCTTCGGTGGTCGACAGGGCACTCTGAGGATTCCACAGCTACGCAGCCCCACACACAGTAAGCAGTGATGCACTGTGTGTTCTGACACCTTTGTATCATGACCAGAACTCGCTGATCTTTTTCAGCAATTTGCACTACTGTAACTCTTCTATGGGATCAGACCAGATGGGCTAGCCTTCTCTCCCCATGCATGTCAATGAGACTTGAGTGCCTATGACCCTGTCGCCGGTTCATTGGCTTTCCTTTCTGGGACCACTTTTGGTAAATACTAGCCACTGCATACTGCGAACACCCCTCAAGACTTGTCATATTGGAGATGCTCTGACCCAGTCATATACACATTACAAAGTTGCTTGGCAGGCTCTTGTCAGTGTTGGTTGGATTCTTATAAAGTTGCTTTGTCAAAGGCTCTCGTCAATGTTGTTCAGATTCTTGTTTGCCCATTTCTCCTGCTTCCAACACATCAACACACTGTTCACTTGCTGCCCACACCATGATAGGTGCCTTTGTAACAAGACAATCAATGTCACTCACTTCACGTCAGTGGTTTTAATGTTGTGGCTGATATATGTACATATGTACACTTGTGGGTTATTTGCCGGTATTATATACTCCTCAATTTACCGAACTCGCGTCTTTACGCACTCGGCCACGCTTGCACCCGCTATTCACGTATTTAGTTATAAATTAAAATTCTGGAGGAAAATAAGTGCTTATATTGGTTTATGTTGACCAAAACACTTTGCTGACAGCCTACCTCAGCAAAATCAGCCTCTATTTTTCCGACATATACCTCAAATTAATCTTTCCTTTCACTCTTGTTTCCTAGGGCCAGCTTTGAGGAATTTCCTGGCGTTTTAAATGTTGCAAAAGCGAGTGCGCCCCCAAGAGGCCAGATTCCAAACGCTCACATCTCAGCAACTGTTCGATGCAAATTAAAAAAAAAAAAAAAAAAAAAAAAAAAAAAATTGTGTGAGATTCAGGATATACCATTTTCCTAATGTAAGATCAAGTTGTCCAGATTTCTATTACTGTGAAATGTCTTCATACCGTGAAAGTGTATTGTTATCAAATTGTACATTACTGATCGCCACATTTTAAGATGGTTTTTGATGATTGAATGGAGGGCAAGGTAAGCCTCCAGTTTACTTTCAGGGGGTGGAAACGTAAAAAAATTGTTTCCGCCCGGTTTCGAACCGGGGACCTTTCGCGTGTGAGGCGAACGTGATAACCACTACACTACGGAAACGACTTGTGTTAATCCTGGAGCACTTCCGTCTGTGTTCCTTCAAGTTGTGTTACGTGCCCACCACCATTGGGTGACAAAATTAAACGAAATATGGTATCATGCTCTCCTAAAGCGCGGCAGACACTGCTTTCAAAGCGAGGAGGAAACGTGATTTTAAGATTCTGCAAGCAGCAACAGGAGGAGCTGTTCTGGACTGGATCATTCATACAAGTTACTTGACACTCATGTGCATCAGGACTGCATGAATGTCGTTCAGGGCACGACAGGTTGCCAGTTCTAATAACTGAGTTTCCGTAGTGTAGTGGTTATCACGTTCGCCTAACACGCGAAAGGTCCCCGGTTCGAAACCGGGCGGAAACATGCATTTTATCATCTCAAGTCCTGATTACCTGCCACCTGCCGTCGTGTATTTCGTGCACGATGATTGAATTGAGCGCAATCAGTAGATTCCAGGGTACACTGCAGGCTCATGTTGTCGCTGGGAATATCACCCCAGGTGATTTTAAGAGCATGAAAAATAGATGCTGATCCAGGGCCTTAAAAGAGCTGTGTCAGGAGTAATTTGCATGCTCACATTTTGAACAAAGTAAATCCGCTCAACTGCGAGTCAAAATCCAGAAAGTATTTTTCTTCTATGATTATTGGCGATGACAAGCAACTTCAATTCTTTGTATCCCATGGCGAAGGCTTAAAATAGCACTTTGAATCCCTAAATTTCTATAGAAAACTCCTTAATATAAAACGCATGATGCTGGAGCAACTAAAATATATAAATACATGCAAAACAAAGACGAATTGGCAAGGATGGAATCTGAAGATGACTCGCAGTCGAGTATTTCAAAAAGTATTTACCCCCTTTCTGATTGGTGACGTGAGGGCCTTGTGACAATGGTCATAAGAAGAATTACCCGCAGAATCACGTGAAACACTAGGTGGCGGAATGACTTCAGAAATATGTCTTTCTCCTGTGTCACCCGGGAGTGTAAGGTAGATTTGCATCATGCATGAGTGTGGAAAAGTGGCAGCCGAGAATTTAGGCTCTGAAAAGGGCAAAAAACCCGTCTTTTAACCTTTTAAACCCTAGCCTGTTTTTTTAGACCTCCTCTTAAAAAATTGCATACCCAAATTGAAAGGGGCATATCTCTGCAACCATAAGGTCTATTCGAATAATCCTGGTCTCAAAATGAAGGGGACACTTGTGAGATTTGTTCAGATGTGTAAATGTCAGTAAATGAAGAAAAAAAAATCATTTTTGCCTAAAAATTAATCACTTTCAGGATGATTATCTCTTTGCAATGATGCAGCTGCAGCTCTAAACCTCTACCAGAGCAAAGCAAAATATGTGAACATTACCTCTGCAAAAGTTGACTCTCATAGAGTGAAGCAAAGCAAAATGAGAGTTTTTAGTACACATTTTAGTACACACTGCAAAGTCTCCAAAATGGCACAGTTTGGCACCATCCGTGCCATTTGAAATTTCTCAAGCCAAACTTTACATTTCAAATATATATCCCTAATGGTGTTCAATACATCCAAATACAAAAGTTTGACTTTTTTTCCCCCCAAAAACCAACAAGACCCCTATATACTTTCCTATTCAAAAAACAACCTGAAGCAACTGAGTTTTGAATCCAAAATAGAACAGGTTTACTGACATTGTATTTGTACATTTACTGTTTTATTCTTTCAAACTGTAAAAACTGTAAAAGACAGGTAAAACCAAAACAACCATTTACAATATTTACAAAATTGTCTGTGGTGCCTACTCTGGGATATTGAAGCACAAATGTTCTTCAGAAATTACTGTCTGTTGTGCCACAGCTGGAAGCAGTTTTTTTTTGGAGGACAAGCAGAGAGGAACCTGACACTTCCTGCCGTACGCATTTGTCTTTACCCGTGGAATCCCTGCATCGCTGCACCTCTTGCAGTGCTTCCTGATCCCAGACTCCTCTTCACTTGGGTAGAACATGGGCTGCAGGTGGGGGTGGGGGGGCTGCTGAGTCCTCAGCAAACTGCAGCATCTCCATTGCAAGCTGCTCCTTGAAGGTCTTCTGTGAATCCAGATGAGGAAGAAAAACAAACTAGAAGCAATTTCTGAAGAAATTGCGAGTGTGAATGCTGAAGCTACGCTGCGATGCTGTCTGGAATAAAATAAAGTTTGATTGATTTGAATGTTTGCTGATGCCACACTGAATAGCTGCAATGAAAACATATTTGAATTATGTAGAATACATGAATGTTTATTAAAAAACTGAAAGAAAGCTGAACAAAGAATGAAAGAACAATGCTAACCACGTTACTCAGCTAACTTAGCTAATGTTGCTAGCAGTTATGCTAACCATGCTAACCACGTTATCTAGCTAACTTAATGTTGTTAGCCATTATGCTAACTATGCTAAAAATGCTAACCATGCGAACCACGTGACCTTGCTAACCACGTTACTCAGCTAACGTAGCTAATGTGAGAAGTCAAATGAAGTCTAGGAGAAAGTATGCTGAAGTTATAGAGGTTCAAAGTAGCACAAGAGTTTGAAGACTGTTTCAATGCATTTCTATGGGACAAAAAAAAAAAGTGAAATATTTTAAAAAGTATAAATAGTATGGAAGACAAGAGTAATAGCAATAATGTCCAGAAAAAGCTGCACGTTTTGATATATGAATTGTTGAAATAGCACAAAGTATGTAGGACTAGTTTAATAGCGTAGAACAGCGGAATAATTATTTTTATTATTAAGTATAAAGAAAATGGCCGACATGAAAACAATATTGTGAATGCTGTCAGCATTCACACTAATAATCAGTGGCATGGTTCTAAAAGTGCATTACATCGTAACAAAAATGCAAATGAACTTAGGCAAAATATATATACACAAGTAAATATAATTATACATACACATATGCAAATGATACCATTTATTATTATAATTTCAAATATATATATATAAAATAAAAATTCGCTCCTCTGTATGGTTCCTAGCTACTGTGAAAAAATTCGAGAGTGACGCCATTACAAAAAGCCTTCTCAGTTGGGTACACAATTCAAAAAAATAGCTGGAAAGAGTTCCATACTCAACCACAGGACTCTCAAGTTTTGAATGCAGGCTAGAGTGAGATTTTCTTCGGGGGGGGGGTGCATGATACTCCCGTTTTCAAAGGTGCATAGTAACGATGTACATGTACTTCGTTACAGTACTTTAGTTTTTTTTTTTTTTTTTGAGGATTTGTACTTCACTTAAAAAAAAAAAAAAAAAAAAAAAATCTGAACTGGGACTTTTACTCTCCTGCATTTAAAAGATAAAAAGTATACTTTCACTTCGTTACTAAGTCACTGGCAACTTAGTTACTCGTTTCAAATTAAAATATTAATTTAATTCATCATTTACGGATTATCTGGATTTGACGTGTTCGAGAAGAACAACGGTGTATCTTTGTGCAGATGTGTCCGCCAGTGGACGTAGAGCTGCAAATTTATACACGCAGTTACAATATTCTATCACTAGATGGCACACCAGGATCAGTTATTGAATAATCACAACTGCCAGTAAACTCAAATAAGTGACTTAATTCCCACCCAATATCTGTGCTTTTTTTTAATTTCAGTGGGACTCCCCAGTATAATAAAGGCTAAATTAAATAATTCTTTTGTGTATTTGTATCGTTTTGTCGGTCACAAACAAGAGATGTTGCGGTACCACCTCTGACACCGGATCGGAGCTGGGTTTGTTTTCAGCCAAAATACACTACATGGAGGGCAGAGAGCCCCCACTCTCCCCGTAACAAGTTACAAGTCAATTAATCCAACCATAACCGTCCAAAGCTGTTAAATTGAGGGAAAAAATGATCCATAAAGCAAATATCCTACATAGTTCCTCGACTATAATAAGCAGTTATTGCAAAAAAATAAGTAATGAAGTGATTACCTGATTTCGGGCTTCCACTTCCAGCTCTTCTCTGTCGTGCGCACACAGTAGCATTCGCGCGCGTGTAGAAGGCGTGATTACGGCGCTGCTATTTCGCCTGGCAACAAGAAATACTATTTTCTGATAGGTTGCTGATTCAAGCATAGCCGTCTGCCTTCGCCTCATCCATTACCCTAATGGATCTCTTTTATATACAGTTTATGTTACTAATGTGCGGCGAGTTCTATCACTTCTCAGCGTGAGAAATGTCATGTGTGGCGTGTGACCGTGTGAGCTTATTGAAATGCACGCTCAACGTGTGAGACTTGAGAGCCCTGCTCAACCATATTACTGATGACACAACGGTATGCGCATAGTATTCGCGATATGAAATATTATGTTTGAAACCGCCCTCTCACGAATAAAATTCCCAAAATGTATTTGTGCCTCCTTTTCAAATCGCACTAACAAACAAACGTGGAGGTAGGATGTGGAATTATTTCCAAGTAGCCTATGGCCTACTCAAAATTTGTATCGGGCACTTCTGAAAAAGCCGCTAGCCCTATATAAATGGGAAGTTCGGCACCAAATAATTAAATAGCTACATATAACATTTGAAGCATTACATACCTTTCCGACGATGGAATGCGGTAATGAGAGGCGTCACTGTCTTGTACCTTAGCTTGATGCACAAGGTCCTCGTCATCCGATGAGGAATCCGCAGGACATTGCAGGCTCTCGGCGTCCTCCTCCAGCAATTTCAAGATTTCCTCTGCAGTATAACGCTTTTTCGACATTTTGCAACAAATTCTTTCGTTCTTTCGCACTCTCTTACCAGCACTGCGTCACCGAGCTTGAGAGAGTTTGCTGGCAGTGACTCTTTGTTGGTTACGCACAGCTGTATCTCGGCAAAGGGTTGGCCGATTTTGGTGATTCACCCCTCTACCCAATCGTTAGAGCCAATAGAATCAAGTGATACTCACCAAAATGAGATTGAAAGCACTGTTAGCGAATAACAATGAGGAAAACACTTGGTGGGGGAGGGTGCAGGCTCCTGCACTAGGAAGATTTGAAGGCTTGCCCAAGGCCCTAATACTCACCATATTCGCCAGCAATGACTGCCATGTAAAACACAGACATAGAGCTTTCAGAATCTACCGCGGGTTCAGCAGAAAATCAACTTTTCACAGCAAAACAACAAAAGTTGAACAATTTTTACTCTTGCTTTTTTTAATGAACCCATTCTGTTGTTGCCCTTCTTTTGCTGATATCTTGCATATGCTTTGGAATAGAGTAAAGAGGGGCATATCATTGGAATCTGTGGAGTCTCTGGTTTCATTTGAGCTATTGTGTGTGCATGTGGCATAAACCAGCGTTTCCCAGCCCTGTTCCCGGAGTACGCCTGCCCTGCATATTTCAGATGTCTCCTTGATTTAACACACCCAGATCAGGTCATTAGGTACTCCACTAATGAGCTGATCAGCTGAATCAGGTGTGTTAAAGTAGGGAGACCTAAAATGTGCATGACAGGGGTACTGCAGGAGCAGGGTTGGGCCTCACTGATTTAACACACCTGATCAGCTCATTAGTGGAGTACCTAATGACCTGATCTGGGTGTGTTAAATCAAGGAGACATCTGAAATATGCAGGGCAGGGGTACTCCAGGAACAGGGTTGGGAAACACTGCTCTATGGTATTATCCCAATTTTTGTAAAGTTGGCACTTATTGCGTTTTGGAAACAAACTCTTCATATATACATATACACAACAGGTCAAAAGTTTTAGAACACCCCAATTTTTCCAGTATTTTATTGAAAATTGTGCAGTTCCAGTTCAATGAATAGCTTGAAATAGTACAAAGGTGAACTGCCAGAAGTTTTAAACAAAAGGTAAGGTTACCCAGGTTTTTTGTACGCTGTCGAGTAGGTGAAAGGATGGTTTCTCAGTGTGTGACATCAACTGTCAAACATGGAGCGTGACGGCCTGGGGCTGTTTTGCTGGATTCAGGGTCAGTGACTTACAGAGTGAAAGGCACCCTGAACCAAAACAGCTCCCACAGTCATCTGCAGCGCCATGCAGTACCCTCTGGTCTGCACCTAGTTGGTCAGGGGTTCATCCTACAGCAAGATAATGACCCAAAACATAAGTCCAAGCTCTGCCAGAACTACCTTAGGAAAAAAGAACAAGATGGTAAGCTTGAAAACATGGAGTGGCCAGCACAGTCTCCAGACTTAAACCCCATCGAGATGGTTTGGGATGAACTGGACAGAAGAGTGAAAGCAAAGCAACCTACAAGTGCCACACATTTATGGGAACTTCTGCAACAGAGTTGGGAAGAACTTTCTGAAGAATATTTGATTTCCATTGTAGAAAGAATGCCACCAGTGTGTTCAGCCGTTATATCTGCCAAAGGCGGCTACTTTGAGTCAAAAGTTTATACTACATTTTGGTTTATAAATTGATTCCATGATTTCTTTTTTAACTTCAATTGTTTGTTCTATCATGTCTATGCTTTTATTCCAGAGTGCAATGAGACATTAAACTGCATAATTTTCAATAAAAAACTGGAAAAATTGAGGTGTTCTAAAACTTTTGACTGGTAGTGTATACACCCATACAGCACATATGCATACATACTTATACACACACATAGAAACAGGGTATATGCATATACACGTAAAAAAAAAAAAAAAAACACGCCATGATGGGTTGCATATTACAGTTTTCCAGGTTTACTGCAATTCAAACCAGTGTTAATCTCTGTTATGTAGGCTTAGATATACAATGTAATTCCCCATTTTTTCAATAAAACATTTGCTCATAGGAGGCTGCTTTACCCAATTCGGTAAACCAGTCTTGAAAAGAAGGATTTCTTTACATCTTCCACCCTCTCATCAAAACCTGTCTACCCACCATGATACAAGTCAAAATCTAGTCGGAAGCATTGGTGTGGGAAACTTGTCAAGGGTCAACCAGAACATATAGCCATGGTTCAAAATCAAAACTATCCTCAGAAATTTCTCTAATTTGTTGGTGGCTTCCAGAAGTCTAGATTCATTAGGCACTCCCATAGGGCATGAAATAAAGTGCCCTCTGACTCTGGGGCCTGACATCTCCACTACCCTGCTGAGTCTTCAAGTCCTAATCTATGAAGCCGCAAGTTGAGAATTTTGAATTCTATGAGCCTAATTCTAATATCCCGTGACGTTTTCTTAGAATATCCACAAATCCCCTCCCACTCCTGTATACTTAATGAAGGGCCCAGGTCTTGTTCCCAAGCTACTGTCTCTTAAGCCCATTAGGAGCTGTATTGGCCTGATTAAAAATAGTAGAATATTAAAATGAAGCCTCATGACCTTTATATCATTGCTAAACCAGTGAGATTATTAGAATTTTGGGGAGTATTTCTGCGTGACCAAAAGACCCTTCTTAACAAATGCTTAAGTTGGAGATACTGACAGAACTTGGATCTAGAGAGGTCAAAATCTAATACCGGTTTATCAAATGCTTTGAGAGTATTTTCCTCATGTAGATCTCTGAGTGTAAGAATACCTTTGTCTACCCAGTCTTTCCATAAGAAGGGGGCTTTGCCTACCAGCAATTTGGGGTTTAGCTATATGCTTGACTCTGTGTTAAGATAAGAATTTAAATCAAATGTGTATCATATTGTCCTCCATGTGTCCTGCAAATGGGATATAATAGGATCAAACAGGGAGGGGAGAGCCAATCATTCACCACATCTCGTACCATGGAGGGGCCCTCTCTGGAGGTAAAGGCAATTGAGCTAAATGTCTAGTACTGAAGGCATAATGGTAATATAGCAGCTCAGGCAACCCTAGTACCCCCTTATCAATGTTGGAGCCTGCCCCAGTGCATTCTGGGATGTTTCCCATTCCGCAAGAACTTGTTGCAGTTCCTATCAAACTGTTTGAAAAACTTTCCTGGGCTATTGATAGGCAGGGATTGAAGAAGATAGTTTTTCTTGCCTTGGCTATGCACTTCATCTTTAATACATTCACTTTGCCCCATAAGGACAGGAAAAGTCAGGACCATCTTTCTACATCGGCTGAAATTTTCCTAAACTGGGGCTCTAAGTTTTTTTTCAACAGTTTCACTTAGGTGATGAGGTACTAAGATGCCTAAATACCTCATACCCTCACCAGGCCATTGAAATGACTTTGCTTGTAAGAGGGATTTGGGGCAGTTGGGAGTCAGTGGGAGTGCTTCAGATTTTGAGCAGTTCACCCTGTACCCAGAAAACTTTGAGAAGGAGTTAATACTGTTGAGCAGAGCTGGAATGGATCTCCCTGGGTTAGATTCCATTTGTCTGGGCTGCTCACCAAACCCAAAGGCTCTATGAGTGTGAAACATATATGGGTGCATCCATGCAGAAGGATTGAAAAGTGAGACAAAGGCTCATCATTTCAGAATATGCCCCTTGGTAATCAACATTCATTCAGTTTACTTTCAGGAGAAAACAAAGAAAAGATAAGAATAATGCTTGGAAAGTTGTCATTACCTCCGCCCAACGAAGCTGGAGGAGGTTATGTGATCATGACCGTTTGTCTGTTGGTTGGTTTGTTGGTTTGTTTGTAAGCAGGATTACGCAAAAAGTTATGGATGGATTTTCCTCAAATGTGGTGGAATGATTAAGTATTGTTCAAGGAAGAGGTGATTCGATTTTGGGAGGTCAAGGTCAAGGGCATGCAAAAGGTCAAAAACACATTAAAAACATATTTGCGCAAAGACTACAGGACTGCATACACACAGGGGTCGCTAGCTAACACTGGCAAAAATAACATTGAGTGCACTGGTGGAGGTACGTGCTCTCTCTGAGCGCAGCTCTACTTTTACTTGATACATGATTGACTGAAATCATCACTAACGTGATACTGACAAGTACATACCCTGAAAAATTCCATTTAGTGACGAGAGGAAACTTTTTTTGTGCTTTTCAATATTGAAACACTCCTTTTAAGGTGAAAAGGTAAACACATTCAGAAATATCCAACCTGCACTGTTAGAAAATACAGTTGACACTTGTGGGACTGAGACAGTCAGGGTCATGCTTCAATGGAAGTTTTTTTTTCTTTTTTTTTTAAGACTCCTATCATACAATATAATTTTTTTTTTTCTGGCATTACTCGTTACAAGCTGTAGTTTACAATGATAAGTGCATGTCTGCTGTGGTTTCATAATAGAGGACAAAAGTGGAGTGTCACATACGTAATGCAAAGAAGAACGTTACTTACGTGATGCAGACACATCAGCTGCGTCTGAATAGTTACAAAATTACGTCCTATCGTCTAATTCCTAACCACTTTTCTTTAACCTCTATGTAAAACGTCTTGAGGTAAAGGAAATGTGTAAAGGGGACTCTTTTACAGCTGAGGAAGAGAACTGCGCTAATAAGAGAATCCGATTGCACTTAGGGTGCGTTCCAGGCAACTCGTAACCCGTGATTTACTGGTTAAAAGTGGGCGGAGCTACCGTCAAACCTGTGAATCCACGCCGGTGAACTCGATTGTGCTCAGCGTACTCCGACTTCCTTGTTTGACGTCACGCAGCTTAACTAAAATGGCGGCACCGGCTTTTTTTCAAATGAAGTCAAGTATGAAGTCCTAACTCGTTACTTTTGCCTGGAACGCTATGAAGTCGTGACTCGTAACTTTGAAGTCGTGATTCACAGGTTCAAACCTCCGCTGGAACGCAGCATTACACTTGGCACAGTGATCACCCGCCTCTTGCCCGTCATGTTTGTTTGTTTTTGTGGTTGGCCGGATGGACGATCATCGCGGAATTGAGGGACAGCATTTCCTCCCTTCTTTTCGAAAAGGATGGTTCAGTGTACTCTATGCTGTGATAAATTAGGAAGCACTGTAGCACCTTTCCTTTACATTTAAAGAATCTGAACACACTTATCATGGCTGTCACGTGAATACTTCCAGATCGTTTTCTAGGAGTTAGGAAATTTCCTAAAGCAAAAAAAAAAAAAAACTATTCGGACGCTGCCCAAATGCTTTTTACTTCAACCCTGGTTCCAGTGAGCCGGCTGCATCAAAAACATGAACTTACTACCTAGCCCGTGAAAGCTGATAGCTGAAAGCCGCAATGAATGTAACATGACAGTTGAAGGAAAAACAACATCTAAACTTCCATCAGCTTTTATCAGTTGCCAATTGTACAGACGAGCAGGGGATAAACTGAATTTATTACAATAACAGCTGAACAACATAACCTGAACTCTTTATTTTTCTCTTGTGTTTAGGGCATTATGATACAAGGTCTGGAGTTCGGTAATGTGTTTGACGGAATGCATCACGAAAGTGACGCGAAGAATTCGTTTGAAAAAATACAAAAAGTAACCCCAACATCCCAGAAAATGGGTTAGAGCAGGGCTCCTCAAATCACGGGCTCAGAGGGCCGAGAACTGCTGGTTTTCCACCCTCCCTTTACCTGGGAGTCCGGTGAGATGACAATCTGGCCAATCAGCAGCATTAATTGTTCACTTAAGGAAGGAAAACCAGGACTGTATTTGGATTCGAGGGCCGGATTTGAAGAGCCCTGGGTTAGTGTCTTAAGTTGACGCTGAAGATGTGATCAGTTCCTAAATACAGATCCTACAGCCTTTAGATCATTCTCAAGAAAGCTTCAAAAATACAGTACAAAAAAAAAGTCACAAAATGGGGTCTTAAAACTCACCATTTTTCACATATTTTTTTCTTCCTACTAAAAAAAAAAAAAAAAAAAACTAAATGGAGCAACTTGAAACTATAATAGTTATGCCCCCCAGTGATGTAATTTATGACAAAAATAAATAATCATCATCTCAGACTTGGTAAAAAATAATGGCTCATTTCACACTGGACGCGTGTCCACTGTTGCAGGGATGGACCCATAACTATCGAGGCGATCAAACGCCTTTTCTGTGCCGAGTGACACAGCAGCAATTGGAGAATTTAAATCTTGAACTGACCACCTTATATCAAGTAGCCTCCTTATATTATCAGATGAGTATCGTTTACTAATGAAACCCGCCTGGTCAGGATAGATGAGAAATGTGATTACTTTGTCAATTCTATTCGCCAATACTTCTGATAGAATTTTACAATCTGTTGAAATCAAGCTTATTGGTCTGAAGTTTTTACAGTCACATGGATCCTTATCCTTCTTAAGAATAGGGGTAATGATGGCTTGTGATAAGGAGGAGGGTAATTTTCCTTCTCTAAAAGCTTCATTGAACATCTGCAACACTGAAGGCATATGTTCAGTTGCGTACCATTTAAAATCAGGGGTATTAACATGGAGTTTTTGTTTTCTTTGCTTCTTAGACAGCCTTTAGTCTTGTTGGGAAAGTTCTCCACATGGTGTTAGAACATTTTTGCAGGGATTTTCTTCCATTTCTGCCGTTTAAGTATTAGTGAGGTTGAGTGGTAATGTAGGGCGAGTTGTCCTCGCTTGAAGTTGGCTTTCCTCTTGATCCCAATAGCATTTGTTCAGATTGAGTTCAATGGCCTGTGCCGGCCAGACAAGTTGTTCTTCACATCAAAAAGGTTGTGGGTTCAAATCCAGCCCTGGGCCTTTCTGTGTGAAGTTAGCCTGTTCTCCCTGCATTCATGTGGGTTTCTTCCAAGGTACTCCGGTTTCCTCCCACAGTCCAAAGACGTGAATGTCAGGTTAATTGTAGACTCTAAGTTGCCAGTAGATATGATTATGTCAGAGAACAGAGTGTGAATGGTGTGTGCGCCGTGTGAAGGACTGGTGAGCTGTCCAGGCTGTGTCCCTGCCCATCACCCATAGTCAGCTGGGATAGACTCCAGCTCCCCCGCGACCCTAGCGAGGAAGAAGCGAAATGGGTAATGGATGTAGGTATGGACCGCGCTCTGTGCGTGAAGGCGTTTGATAACCCTTCAGGTCTCCTTTATCTGCTTGGACAGTGACTGACTATGTTGGTCATCTGAACTTACACCCTGAGACAATCAGAGGAGGTATGGTCGCCCCCCCCTCCCCTTCCATTGAGTCTGGTTCCTCCCAAGAGTTCTTTGTGGATTGTGGTAGTTTTTCCTGGCCACAGTTGCCTCAGGTTTGCTCTTGAGGGTGGTTTGGGGAGTTTCCCAGTGAAGCACATTGTGGCATTAGTTTGTAAAATGCACTACTTGAATACCATTTCATTTGATTTGCGTTTCTCGACGGTCATCCTCAGGGCCCGGCTTACGGACCTGCAGATCCAGAGGCAGCAGGAAGAGCACATGGCTCAGGTTCTTAAGAAGAGTCAAGGGGAAAGCACACCCACCCACAGCTGACCCCGCGAAAACCGCCAAACCGTTATTCTTTGTCATTATCATCCAACGGGCAAACTGTGAACAGGGCACCTGCCCGAAACTGTATCTTAACTGCACAAACACTGCCAGCACCAGGGCAAATTGCAATTTTGTTGGAGTAAAATACTCGTCTGTGCTTTATTGATGGGTGGGGCTTGCATTTTTCTGACCATTTAATTTGTTCCAATGCACCAGACATGTTTCATCAATTGCAGAGCTGTATTTTAATCCTAAACAAATACTGGTCAAACCTAGTCTGTACTGGTGACTTCATGGTTTTGATGCCACCCAGCTGTCAATACTGGGACAGCGGCCCTGTAAATGTCATTCTGTGTAAACATGTTAAATATACTTTGCTGTCTGTTGAAGTTGGACGGTCTCTTCATATTACAATGGCTGTTATCCCAAAGATCACCCACATATGGAGGTAAACACCCTTGCATTTGAGCTGACAGCTTGCATTCTGACCTCATATCCATTGTTTTATATCACTTTGCAGAAATACAACAGCAAAAACACATTGTGTCTCTGACTTTCAGACTTGGCTAAATGATTTCATACTTTGTTTCTGCATCAGTAAATCGAGGTGTCAAGAGAGGTTTAAGAAGTGTGGTGGGTGGCATTTTGTCCTTTTTCAATGTGTGTCCTGTGTTTTTCTTTCAGAAAAATAAATTATAGAATAAAAATCCTGCTGGTTTATTTACTTAAAAGTGTTTCTGCTCCAAAAGTACAGTAGTGTGCTGTGATGATTATACACCACCAATTTAATCTAAAGGGGGTCCTAATATGTTACTTTTCTCTAATTTTTTGGGGAAAATGTATTGAAAAAATACAATTGTAGGCAATGAGAACAAAAAATCATTCCCACAAGTATACTGAGGTAAAAAAAAAGGGTAATAAACAAAAGCACTGAAAACATAATGTTTTTTTGATAACAATCAAAAGGAGAAGCATTTTTTTTTTTTTGATTCTTGCATAGCCTGAATGCATTTTTATTGATACTAAACTGGTCTGAGGCAACATTATTCCGCAAAATTACCTCTGATGGTCATTTGTTCCGGTATATAAGGTGACATGAACTCTGAGCAGTGTCACAGTGTTAAATACGATGTCACGACTGAAGGAGCTCTCTAAGATTGTTCGTAGCCGCATTGTGGCCTTACATGATGCTGCAGACGTTAAATCTGCCATCGCACTGTAAGAAACACCATCAAGCATTTCAAAGTGACCAGTTTGCTGAAAACTAGTGGCAATAGAGGTGCAAGGTGGAAATTAAGTGCCTCCGATGTTCGTTGTGTGTGTATGACAAGTAAAAAAAAAAAAATCAGTGGTTGACAGCATGACAACTGATAATGATGTTAACCTGTTAAGTGCTTAATTATAAAATACCAACACACCGCTCAAAATATTTCCCACATGGGACACTTCAACACTGAATTGATCAGATCAGAATTTCTCGCTCCTCAAAGCCAAGAAGGTCAGCTTCACTTTCGCTATCACTCTCAGCAAACAAAGTATGTAGATATTCAACATTTTCATCGTTAAACTCAATGCCATCACTTGACTAGTTCTCAAACACCCGCATTTTGAAACAATGGGTGGACAAAATTCATGAACCGAATATTGTAATGATTCATTTATAGGAGGACTATGCAGTTCTTAGAAATTGTTGCAATGCAAACTACAGGGCCTCTGCAACCAATCCCCAATGTGGCTGCGTAAATACTAAAATCTGATTGGTACAGCGAAACAGTCCTACCCCCCAAAACGACTTTTGCCACAACTAGCAGTTGTGGCTGGAAACTTCCTTGCGGCAATAACCGCGATCAGCAGCCGTTATCATTAATGTCATTGCAGTTATAGCCACAACTAGCGCCTAAAGGGTTAATACCTCCACAAGTGAAGAGATGAAAGTATCAAGATCTACTATTTCCAGATGCCTGTGAGAAAATGGTCTGATTGGTCGTGTTGCTGCCCAGAACTGGCAACATCAAAAAAGATTTGTGTTTGCCTAGAAATTCAAGGGTTGGACACCAATGGTATGTCCTTTGGACCGATGAATTCAAATTTTAATTTTTTTTTCGCTCAAACGCAGAACTTTTGTGCGCTGTAGAGCCAGAGAATGTTTCAAAAATGACTGTTTAACCCATGGTCATAGGAGATATTTTCGAAGTGGGGGGGGGACCAAATCATGCACTAAAGCCCAGATAGCAAAATCAGATTTAAAGATACTGGACCACCACTTCTGGCCTACTGTCGGACCACCATGCACCATCATATTTTTACCTCGCCTGAATATTAAGAAAATAACATTAATTGTTATTAAAATGAATGAAGAGGTATACATTAATTATTTAATGGTTTTTTTGATCAAAATTGGCAAAAGTGTTGGCTTTTTGTCGGTAACCCACCCATGGACCACCCTCAAACTGATGAGCGAAACGCCAGTGCCAGATCTGCCTCCAGTAGTACATTGTTTGGGCTAATGGTCTACCTCTCTAAAAATAGCATGGGATGCTGACACTTTGTGAAGCCATGGATGATCAAGAGTTAGCACCAATCAACATGAACACTCATGTGCATGATCAAATGATTAGGTCTACTTCATTGTCTGGTATGAAATTCCCAAACAAACCACCAATGGGCCAGGTCGCGCGGTAACTGAGTTATAAAATTGGTGTATTTCGTATCATAGTTTCTGAACTTAGTAAGATAGAGTTACAATTTAAATGGCTTTGTGTAGGTCTTCCCTAGTACTTCAAACAACAAAATAGCTCACTTTGTTCATTTGACTTTTTTTGGGTGAAAACGGCAAAAATCTGGTCAGTAACGGAGCGACAAATTTGTAACACCGTTACCAACTAGTTTTTTGCCGTTTTCACCCAAAACAAATCAAATGAACAAAATGAACAATTTTGTTGGTTTAAGTACTCGGGAAGACCTACACAAAGCCATTTAAATTGTAACTCTATCTTACTTAATTTTGGAGCTATGATACAAAATATACCAATTTTGTAACTCCGTAACCGCGTGACCTAGCCCTAATACAACATGCATTCTCCACAATAAGTTTGAAATTAACATTTATTGATTATAGGCTACTGTAATGCTACAAATTATGTGAGGAGATGCTGGTTCTTAAGTTACACAAACTGTAACCAGAAAACAATAATTTGCACCTCAGTTTGCCCTTACAGTCAACTATTAGTATTTGCATGAAAATACTGTAACATTTTACCAAAGTATGGATGAGAATAAATGGGGTTTTGGGGAATCGTTAAAAAAAAAAAAAAACACACTCCGTACAAGTAATAACTGTTTGAGAGACCCCAAATTTGATTAGGTTGCAGGTGTGTTGCCAATGTATAGACTTAAGACCCATTATATTTCTAAAATACGTCTGTTGGCATCCCCTTGATGACAGCGAAAACTAACGGACAAGCTACAAAGCAAATCACTTAGCTAATGCGTCGCCGATTTCACAAGGCAAGCGGAGGCTAATCATAGTTAGCTTTATCGATTGGAGATCACTAGTGTCCTCACAACCACAACAACAACGCGGATAACTTATGTAAATTCATGAATTACCTGAGAATTTTATGCACACAACCTGTTGCGTAGAATAAATCAGATATTGAGTTATTACCTCCGCCAACGAAGTTGGGGCCGAGGTTATGTTTTCGCCCCTGTATGTTTGTCTGTCTGATTGTGAACAACATAACTCAAAAAGTAATGCACAGATTTCTCTGAAATTTTGTGGGTGGATCGCTATTACATCAAGGATGGACCCTATTTATTTTCACCGCGATCAGTGAAACAATATGGCTGCCATGGCAGCCATCTTGAAATCGTATGACACGCGATAACTCAACTTTGCTCCCACTCATGAAGATTTGGATTGTGCTGCCTTGGCGGAGGTTTGCACTCTACGAGTGCCTCTAGTTTGAGATGAAACGTCACGTTTCGTAAGAAACTGCATGGTGTGAGAAGAGTTGCCTGTAACTATGACTCCCACGTTCTTCAAGCAACATGATGCAGTCCATCTGATTTCTGCTCTAGCATATCGATCGCAAAATCTGAAATATTAACGTCACGTCGTAAAGAAATGGATAGTTACCAAAGATCGTCAGAAAACTTAATTTTAACTCAGGGTTTCTCAACGGGGGCGGCGTTCTAAACATTGTGGGGGGCGCTGAGAGCGTGAGGGCTGGGAGGGGGGTGCTCAGGCACGAATAGGGGGCAAAGTTCATTTGAACTCTACATTTTAAACTTTCATGGTTTCACAACTTTTTTAGTGCAAATAACCGACCTAAATAGTCTACTTTATTACACGGCTCTATTGAATGCTGCCCTCTGATTGGTCAATCGCTGCATTCCACGGTCCGTTATTTCTATAATGACCGTCGTCAAGTATAACGGATCGTCGTCAAGTATATCAGACCGTCGTCAAGTAGGAACACACCATTGCTTGGGATGCCGTTCTGATCAGAGGAGGACAGAAAAGAGAAACTATGCAGGATATTTACTGTTACTGATATTTACATGTTTCATTTTTACCTTCATTAAACAGCTCTGGACAAATTGTGATGTTTACTATAAGAACACGTCAAACACCAGAACATATAGTTGATTTGCCTCTCCTTTTTTTTTTTTTTTTGGGGTAAGAGGATCATGGTATGGTCAGGGGGACGTTTGTTCAAAAAAGGTTGAGAACCACTGTTTTAACTCATCCAACCGTTTACCTACGCTTTCCGCTGCCGCTGTGTCGCTCATTCCTTCTTTTGGCCGATTTGTGCGAAAACCCATTCATTTTCCTGTATAGATTTTGCTAAAAACTGCACACTTCCGGGCTCAGGTAACTCAACAGATAGATCTGCATCATGTCGCTAAAAGATGTTTGCAATAAAGGTTTTAGAATTTAAAATTGGTGAGTTCCCCATCTTTTATTTTACCATCGTTCCAATGCCGTAAGTGAAAATGAGTTGAATATTAGCAGTAGCAGTTCAGTTGGTTGATCACCCACAAATTATCTGACGTTACAAACTGGGTGAACGGGAGACAACCTACAGAAGATTTAAGATAAGATACACTTTATTGAACCCCATGGGGTAATTTGTCCTTTGCATTTGACCCATCCTATTGTTAGGAGCAGTGGGCAGCCACAGAGCAGCGCCGGGGACCAACTCCAGTTCTAAAGCCAGTTCCTTGGTCAGGGGTACTGGCAGGAGTGTTCCTATGATGCATGTTTTTGTGGAAGCGAGTAGTCTAGTTCGTGAATGATGTCAAACTACGCAAAATGATCAAACATTTTTGATATGTAACTGTTATTAGCAGCGCGAATGGGAGATGGTGTCATCTCTTTACATGGCTCTGCTAGTGGGGATGTGATCAGTCTGTCAAACTCAAAGGTCTTATTCAGCGTACTTCAGCGTATTCAGCGTGGCCTATTTTTTCCTTATCAAAAGTGCGGGGGACGGATCGCCATCTTCTCAAAACTGCGTGGGACATGTCCCCCGCGTCCCCCGTGCCTCCTGCGCCCCTGGTTTAAGCCCTTCAGTAAAACACTGGAGTTGGTAATATTATGGTTTGGGGTTCAGTGTGTTCGAAAGCAGCCAGTGATCACAAAAATCAACACAATCATGGATCAAAAGAAGCATCATAGCATCCTTGAGAGGCACGCATTGCTATCTGACTGATTGGTATTTTCAAGAAAATAATAAAATAATGATCCTAAACACACTTCTAAGTTGTGCAAGTCGGAAAGAAACATCCGGTGACGTAAAAAGTATAACTTGCCCTGCTCAAAGTCCAGACTTTGATTGATTGATTGAGCAAAATCTGTTGTAACATCAAAATAATCTCTTTGGAATGAACTTCAAACCATATGGAATAGTTTAGCGAGTGCAGAAATAATAATTAAAAAAAAAAAAAATGAAAACTATGCCCGAAAAATTAAATGCTGCAATCAAAGCAAAGGGTGGCCACTCCGGATATCGACTTTGTATCTCAAAATTACATTATGATTTTTGTTTTTACTGTATATTGGTATGTGGTTACTTATTTTCCTCTATATGATGCAAAATTACATGAAATAAATACTTGAATTGTTGATGGTTTCTGATTTATCTTCATTTGGTTAAGTGTATAATCATTACTGCAAACTACTGTAGATCATGTTAAAATGACCTCTTTCTTTAGCTGGATAATTATATGTTGTCATGCCTTGTGACCCACCTCTCATCAAAGCAGGCAAGTTGTTTTTTTTTTTTTTTTTTTTTTTCAAGAAGAAAATATTGCAATACAAGATCATATAATCATTGTTCATCCAGGTTTCAGATGCGTTCTTTCTAAAGTGGCCAATTGACTTGGCTTTTTTTTTTTTTTTCAGAGCAGTCTCGTGCTGTGGAATGGAGCTGTCCATTGTTGTATTATTACCCATAATCTGTAGCATGGCTTTTGAAAATGAATACAATATTTGCTAATGGTTGCTACCATTCATTATTGTTACGGTTTGTTAATTGTTGATACCATTTGTTTTTATGTCCATTATAGTTGCCAGTGATTGACATGTCTCTAATAACTCTGTTAATATTCACCAGCCATGATCACTGCTGCAGTGGTTATGGACCATAGAAAGAACTGTGCGATTTAACCTACTGCTCTTGTTCACACTGTGGACAGGTTGAGTGAAGTTGTTCCTTTGCTGTGGGACCTTCACATCAGGACCCTGTGTTTATAAGCTGCTGCTCCATCAGTTGCATGCCTTTCCATAGTGAAACTGCTTCTAAAATGCAGGAAAGGGTCAGATATTCGGAATATTTTTATCAGCTCTGTGGCAGGATGACTAGGCCTATTGTTGATTATTTCCAATGCTTTCAGTGGCAGTTGGCTTTCAAGCTGTAGGTTGTATAAGATTCCCCGTCACGGGGCAGGTGGCTCGGGGGTGGGCTGTGTCACTTTGATCGCTGGGCGCGAAATGACGCCGCTTTTCCACATTAATCCGCCCTGTCGGTCGTATTTGGAGAGCTGGGAATTCTTTCCTGCTGAGTGTGTGCTACCGCTCCTGTAACACTTTGGGTATGGTGGGAGGGTAGGTTGGGGGGGGGTAAAATGAAGGACAGTGGTAGTGTTTGGGTACGGTGGGAGGGTAGGTTGGGGGGTAAAATGAAGGACAGTGGTAGTGGAGTTCGTTGTTGCGTACTGTAAAATGCCTACAGTAAACCACACTCTTGTCCTGCGGTTAACTGGACAGTCGCGGTAGCTACAGTATATACCCGTGGAGCAGAAGTACCTTTTTAGTCCACCGGGTAAATGGCTAGTAAATGTTCAAATTTTACCAGCTACTTAATACAACCCCATTTACAAAAAAGTTGGGACACTGTGTTAAATATAAATAAAACAATGCAATGATTTGCACATCAGTTAAAACTCTGTATTTAATTGTAACTGGGACAATTTATCAGATGTTGAAACTGATACATTTTTGTTATGATCCTGCTCTGTCTGTCTTGATTCTGCCATGTTCATTATTGTTCCTGCCATGCTTGTTATGTGTTCCCTAGTCCCTGTTATGTTTATGATTATGTCTGTTAGGTTTTGCCATGTTCTGTTTAGTTTTTGCATTTTGCCATGTTTTCGTTTTTGCCACTCCCAATCCACTATTCTGTTAGTTTCCGGTCCATGTCTTTGTCCATGCCCTTCATTGCACTTTGTCTCCCCTGTCTGGTCTTTTGTTAAGCTACAGCTTCTCCCCAGTCCTGCGTGTCACATGTTTAGGTGATTTCATGGTTTCTGGGTTTCAAACATTCCTTCCAATCTCGTTTTGCTTCCTTCGCCTCTCTTTTCTGTTTTACTAACCAATACTAACAGTTTGTTATTTTTGTTAAAGTTACTAACCCAGACTAACATTGTATATAATACTAACTTACTAACGAGCACTAGGGATTGTATAGCTGCACTTACTAATTGATTAACAAGCTCTCAGCACTTGCCCTGTTCTTGTCTCCGCCTCTTGCCTTCACTTTGTCTCTCCTGCAATTCAGCGGATCCTCTGCACCTGCTCCACTCTGTCCTGCCTCTCATTATCTGTGCACATTAGAACTCCCTAACCGGAGCTGTATGTTTTGTCATAGGTTGTCTCGTGTTCCCTGTCCGGCTTTTGGCTTTTGCCAATTTCATGTGATTAGGTTCTCCCTCATGTGTTCCTCCTTTGTAATTAGTCTGATCCTCATCACCTGATCCTAATCATAGCATGTGACTTCCCTTGTGTATTTAAGCTGTCTTCTCACTGCAGTTCCCCTCAGAACGTTTCCCTTGTTTCCCTGTGCTGCTCTTGTTTCTTGCCTTGTACTCATAGTGTTTCTCTTCTGACTGGACCGTCCGACCTTCGATTTTTGGCTCTGCTTTTTGGTACTATTGTCTGCATCTGTTTACGAACCCTTTTTGCCCGACTACGAGTTTTGTGTTTGCTGCCCTGGTAACGGTTTGGATTACGCCCACTGGATTTTGGCTTTTGCTTCTGACATACCTGTGTCTGTGTACCGAACCTGTTTTTGCCCGACCACGAGTACTGTTATTGCTGCCCTGGTTTTCGACTCTGATTCTGCCCTACTGGATTGTGATTTTGGATTGTGGACTCTGTACCGTTGCTTTTTGCCCTGTGGGGGTTCACCCCCCAACTACAATAAATCACTTTTTGCTGCTACTTCCTGGTCTCGCATTTGGTTCCAGAACGGTACCTTACAATTTTATTATTAAAAAAATATATCTGCTCATGTTGAATTTTATGTCAGCAATATGTTTTAAAAAAGTTGGGATGGGACAATAAAAGACTGGACAATTGCATGATGCTAAAAAAGAGACAACTGGCAGAAAATCTCGCTGCTAATTAAAATATTTAGCAACAGGAGAGTAACATGATTGGGTATAAAAGACTTTTTATACCCAAAGTAAAACTGGTGAGGGCTTAACCTCTGTATGAAAGACTGCATGGGGAAATTGTTCAACAATGTAAGAATAATGTTTTCAACTCAAAATTGCAAAGAATTTAGAGATGTGATCCTCTGTGGTACTTAATATCATTAAAAGATTACAAGAATCCAGAAAAATCTCTGTACTTACTATGGAACAAGCTCAAAATGCCATTTTGAATGGCTGTGATTTTCAGCTCCTCAGACAGGATTCTGTCGTGGAAATCACTGTATGGACTCAGAAACACTTCTGTAAACCATTTTCAGTAGACAGTTTGTCACTACATCCAAAAATGCAAGTTTAAACTCTGCCAGGTAGAGATTAAACCATGTGTACTTAGCACCATTAAAAACGCACCAGTGAGGTACGTACTGTATTTAGGGCAACTTGAGGAATCCATCGATTTTTGTTGCTTTTCCATTCAGATACGAGTGGAAATAAAGAAAAGAGCGTGGTGTTCTAATCATGATGCATGCTACGTGAACGGGCCAAGCACTCCAGTAATAACAAACACTGAGCTGTTTGTGATGTGTACAGTGATGCTTGACTTGTTCTTTTGGGTGTGGTCAATGGCCTACATAAAGCCAACAAAAAAAATGAAAAATGCTGCAGCATCAAGAAAATGGAACAGCTTTTTACAGCTTAGGAGAGAGAAGAGCCATTGGCATGTTACAGGCAGGTCTCAGCCGCCGAGAGGCAGTGCGTCATCTGCACCGTCATTGGTCAACAATCAGTCAGCTGTCTGTCTGAGATTGGAAAACAGGCATCGTCACTGACTGACGCCATTTAGGGCAACCACGAGTGACTACGGTGGCTCAAGAGCACCACATCTGGTCACAGCCTGTATGTGACCGATTCCGGACACAAACCAAACTGATAATGCTGGTGGCTGGTGCTAATTTCGGCCCCTGTATGTGCCGATGAAACATTTCATCCTCATGGGGTTGAAGTTAAGGGCAGTAGCAGAGAAGCCTATTGGTGTATGCTGGTGCTTGCCTACTGTAAACTGTTGGCCTGCGGTTGACACCACAGTTCCAGTAGCTATGTGCCCATGATGCACCTCGTTTTTTTTTTTGTTATGAGAGCTGATGGCTGGTGGAGTTTATGCTCGAGATGGTGGGCACATCCAACACCACATTTACTCACTGAAGGTCCAGTGTTACCGGTGTTAGCTGTGGCCAGCACACGGCCTATAACCTGAAAAGACTCCTGCTTTCCAGGACACAACCTTTAACTCCAAAAATATGGACTCAACCTTGGATTCCTGACTGCCTGAGCCTTCAATGAACTGCACTAAGGCATGCATGATGAAACTTCAGACAGACTTATATGCAACCCAAGCGTTTCTTGCTGGCATTTATCAATACCCTACACTCTTCCAAATGCAAGTCCCACAGTTCACGAATTTGACATTAATCCAGATCCCTCCCACAGGGAGTCATCATGTGGGGATGCATCTCTGAATTGGGCTGGCCATTTTACTGCCCCTCTCCCCTTATGACCTGGACAGTCCCTGGCGCCCAAGTGCTATCACTGCCTGATAACTCAGGGAGCTATATATAGAGAGCCCCATGACCTCGCTGGGCCTTTCGTGTCAGATTCCTCTGGCACACTTCATTCAGGCTGGATCAGCACCTGCTCCTAACTATAACTCCCGATCTCTGTACCACCCCCGCGTAGCCAAACCACAGGGGCAGCTAAAATAATCCAGATCCTCACCCATCCTCTCTTATCCTAGCACTAAAGCCAAGGGGTGGAGGGAGGGCCATGTGTTCCTTTCCTCTTTGAGGGCTCTCTCTCTCTCCCTTTCTTTCTTTCTCTCACTCTCACATTATGTGAGCCGGCGTGGGACTGCTGCTCTCTCGCACAATAACGCTTCCTGCACTGAGGCTGCACAAGTTCTGGAAGTAGAAGGAGGTCTGGAGATTGCCAGGACTAACCATCGGGGGACAGGGTCATCTGGCCCACAAGCGCCCATCTACCCCTGCAGGTACCACAACACCAGCCCTTTCCACAGAGTTTCAGATCACGCTACCTCACAGCAGGCGTTTCTTCTGTCTGGAGCCTGGACATGGTATTATGTGGACCAGTTAGACACATGACTCTTTATTAACATCACATTATAATACCATGCGTGCATTGATATATGTCTTTATGTACAAGATTTTATATGAACTTTTGTTTAAGCAAAGAATATGACTATAAATGATTTGGATCACACCTGGTAATGATTCAAAGTCACTTTCCTATTTTATAATATTCTCTATTTTCAAGGGTTTCCAGTTGCCCCATGGATAGCCTAATTAAACTGTACACAGACATTTAGTTGGCCGTCAGATGCTGTAAATCTAACATTGGAGCGTTATAATTGGAAATTTGACATCATACTACAGCAATACTGTATTTTAAGCCGGGCATGAATAAGATGTGCGAATGGCATTCAAATAGTGCTTTTCGGAGGCTTGATTTATTCTCCGTGATCAAGGGAGTTTTGATCTGAAAGTAACTGAATATATGTATAAATTTTGTGCCCATGTTTAGATGAGCTAATAAATTTGAAGACCACAACGGAAGAATGATCAGAGTTACATTTTCACATTGTGGAGAAATGATGAATTAAACATTCAAAACGATCTTAGAAACAAAGCACTGGAAAAAATATGCAAAAAATATATGAAATACTATAATAACATATAACATTATTATATATTGTAAATATTATAATAATATATAATATATAAAATATACTAAAATGCTAAATTTGGACGTGGATTGTTTTTCCTTTGTGGTCTTCATTTGTTAGTTTTTTTAATTTTTTTTATATTGGCAGGTTGAATTGTGCACAGAAATGAATATATTATTTTAATTGTATACAAATATGCATGCATAAATATTTTCACAATTTAGTCTTCACATGCCAAGCAATTTTGTCTACTGTGGATAGGAAGATTTTGGTCTTAAATAATTCTCTGATCGTCCACACTTCTAGTTAGGTCCTTCTTTTGACTATTTTAAATTATATTCATATTATTGACTATCTGTATAATTTCACCTTGTAGTTGCATACGTTTGACTTGAATGTGATCTTCCTACCATATACATATTTACTGTATTGGTGTCTGTGGTGCATTTTCTGAGGTCCTGTAACATAACTGGAGTGTAATAGAGAGCTCTGATTTGTGCTGCCTGTCATTTGCTGTGTTTTGACAGGCTGCGGGTGGGGGAATTGTGGCTCTGTCGTCCGGTGAGCTTGTGGCGAGGAGATGGAGAGCTGCCGGGTGGAGGACAGTCGGTTATCCTATCTTCGCCCCGCGCCATCTAGCTTCAGCCTGTACGACAGGGAGGGCCCCAACCGCGTTGAGATCTTCGACATCACCAGAATCCCCAGCTGCCGCAGAACCATCTCCGAGACCACCTCTCTAGGCGACATTTTTGGGGACGACTGCGAGTCACTGTCCTGCAGCCCCCCTGTCGGGTCGCTGGTGAAAGTTGTGAAAGAGGAGCTCCAGTTAGCTGAAGACCCCTCCAACGAATCGCCTGGGTCCTACCGCACGACCAATGGCTCTGAGCAGCTGAGCGACTCCAGTGATACGTTTGAAGACTCTAAAGAAGCCCTTTCCCCAGTGCCGCTACTCGCTGTCTCTGCATCTGTATTCAGGGGTGCGTCACCCACACCCAATCCTGATGCCGCTGACCTCTCCTCTGACCCCCAGGCTCCACCTGTCTGCACTCAACCCAACGGAATTGTCCCCTTTCCACTGGGTGCAGACTCCTTATCTCTTTCACCTGAACCCAGGAGCACAAACTCTCCCCCGATACAAAGGACCTCTGGTACCCCTCTTTGCCCAAGCATTGATCCCACCTGTTCAAATCTGTCATCTGAACATAGTAGCATTGACATCTCTCCTAAATCTGTGGCAGCTGCCACCCCATGCCAACACAGGGACACTGCTGTCTCACCTGAAACCAGTGACACAGATGTCTTTTATGAAACGACATCGTCTCCCCTCTCTCCTGACGACGTTGATATTTTATACGCAAATGAACAAGGAGGCACAGATCCCTGGAGTACAGCTGTCCCTCTTGAACCCACACCTGCTCCACCGGAAATACATCCCAGGGCTTCACCCTCCAAAACAGATCATAATTTTGTGTCCCTAAAAGCAGAATTTAAAGCCAGCACCCCACAATTTGAAAACAGAGCTGAAGTCCCAGAACCTGAACTTGGTTGTAGAAATACTTCTCCAGTAGCAGAAGTCAAGGTTCTATCTGCCGAACCAGAGCCCAGATCAGCATACCCAGAACCAGGCCTCAGGTTTAAATCCCTGGAACTAAAACTAAGAACTACATCCCCCAAAAGAGAACCTAATGCCAAATCCCCAGTCCCAGAATCTGGGCCTTTATCCTCTAAACAAGAGCCAGGAGATATATCCCCATTCATACAACCTCGCACTTTAAGTCCCAAAGTTGAACCTGGGGCTGCATCTTCAGACCGTGAATTTAGGAATTCATCTGCTGAACCAAAATATGGGAACCCATATCCAGAATGTGGTTCAACATTAACAGAACCAGCATGTAGGGATCCATCTCCAGAACAGTGTGCTACTTTATCAGAACTGGAAGTTAAGGATCCAACTTCAGAACCTTGTGTTACATCACCAAAACCCAAATTTAAAATTCAATCTCCAGAACCAAATACTACACTCTCAGAATCAGAATGCTGGAATCCATCTCCAGAACCTTACACTGCATCACGAGAACCAGAATTCAGGAATCTGGCCCTGGAACCTAATGCTAAATCCCTAGAAAGAGAATATAGTCCATTTCCAGAATTTAGAGCTACATCTCCACAACCTGAGTTAAGGAATCTATCCCCAGAACTCAGCGCTGCATCAACAGAACCAGAATTTAGGAATCCATCTCCAGAACCTAGCACTACAAAACAACAACCAGAATTTAGAAATCTATCCCCAGAAAGTTGTGCTACATCCCCAGAATCAGAATTTAGGAATCAAGTTCTAGATCCTAGCACTAGGCTACAACAACCAGAATTTAGGAATCCACCCCTAGAACCTGGCGTTACATCCCCACAATCCAAATTAAGGAATTTATCCCCAGAATCTAGTTCTTCATCCTCAGAAGCAGAATTTAGGACTCCACCTTCAGAACCTGAACCCAGTGCTACCTCCCCACACCCAGAGCCTAGAAATCAGTCTCCTGAACCAGACATTAATGCTGCATCCCTTAAACCTGAACCAATATCTACTAATGAAGATGAAAACACTAACCATCTGTTACCTGATAGTAGAATATCTCCCAGTTCCCTCAAACCCCAAGACTCTGAAATTTCTAATGAACTAAAGGGAACTTTACCCTCTACTGAATCCACTGAAATGGCATTCATCTCAGAAGCCACAATAACTGCCCACTTATATGAACCAAGGGTTAATGGGCCGACGAAAAACCCCAGAGTAACCCAAGGTCCCTCCTGTGAACTTGGAAAAACTTCTTCTTCTTCAGAATCTAGAAACACCTGTCTGTCCCTTGAATCTAAGACTGCTGGATTAGACGCTCAGTCTTTTGCCACCTGGACTGAAACCCAAAGCACAGCTCTCTCATCTGAAGTTAAGAATTCAGAGATCTCCAACATGAGGAGCATCATTGTATCTGCAGACTGCATATATTCAGACTTGTCGGAACTTGAAGGTCGGACTTCTGGATTTCCAGGAACTGCTGAGTTGTTGGAATCCGGAGATCAGGATCATTTGCTGAAATCTACAGCTGAAACTTCAAACACTGGCGGCTTGCTTGAGCCTGGTGTAAAAGAAAGGGGGAGAATGACCACTGTTCCAGCGAACAGCAAGGCTAGTGAGGGACTTCAGTCAGCAGATCCCCTTTCCTCCACAGAAAGGGTCTTAATTAGATCCCCTGGGGATAAAAACGGTGAAGCGAGCCTGCCGAGACAGAATGCTGCAGAGGGTCAAGAACCGATCCACAGGTCACAGGAGTTTAAAGTGTCCACATCTGGGGAAATCCCCACTGTGTCCTGCTGGTTGGGAGACAGCCAACCTCACTGGGCCGTGGGGCAGAAAGAGGGGGTAGAGGGGGTGGAGCGTGAAAGAGAAGAGCGGGGAGGAGACGAGGGGGAGGGAAGCCGGGGAAAGGCCAGTTACGGAGAGCAACAGGTTGAGCTGTCATTCAGTGCCAGGAATAGAAGTGCGCCTGTGGGTCCCGGCTCTGCACCCACATACAGGGAGCCTTGGACGGGAATGCCAGATGGTTGTTATTCAGACCGTCTCCCTGTTACCCGGCAGCAACAGCAGCAAAAGCCACCCAGACTTCACGACTCGCGGGAAGAGGACCTGGCTAGCGCCAGGAAGCCTCGGCTGGTTCCCCGACTTACTAGAAACGGCTCCAGCTGCCCTGCCCCCGAGTGCTTTAGCGACGCTTTGACCATGGGCAGTGAACTGGATGAGGCTGACAACGAGGTGAAATGGTTCTCAGACGTGGCCTTCAGAAGCCTTTCCAGCCCCCAGGCGGATTACCTGGAAGTACGTAAGTCCAGCTACAGGTCTTCCACGCATGTGACTCAGCTCTCCAGTGAAGGCAGTCTGGGAGCTGGTGCTTATGCAGAGGTGAGGGGATCCACCTGCCAGGAAGGCATCGATATCCCCCACCGGCCAGCAAGAGGTCTTGCCCCGGATGGGCCGGACACACCCAGGCGCTTTGAAATGGCGAACTTCGAGTGTGTAGATGTGAAACTGGAGAGCTGGGAGGACATCCGAAGAGGGAAAAGGACAGTGCCCAAGAGGCAGATCCAGCTGAAACGGCGGGACACTGGTGATTCTCAGGCCAGTGAGAACGATGATGTGGACAATGAGGCTGCGCCAGTGCTGAGCCATTCTCGGGACACGCTAGTACGCCAGCACAGTAGACCTGCCATTTCCCAGGAGCTCATTTACGCAGAGGCTAAATTTGACCCAAGTGACAGGAAGCAGAAACTTCAGAACTCCATCTCATCAGATGACACATCTAACAAAACTAAAACAGCCACTGGTCTGATCAAAAGTGTCCTCTCAAAGAAGATGCAGCACAACCAGAATCTCAACATCTCCCAACCGTCTCTGCTGAGCACAGACTCCGGATCCACTGGTGGTGGGATGGCATCCTCTGAAAGCTCCACCTCCATTAGAGACACCTCAAATGTGGAGAGTTCAAATTTGAGCAGTGAGCTCCCCTCTGACTGCAGCCTTTCAGAAGAAGACCTCCCACATCAGGTAGAACTTGTTCCAAGGCACAACCCAGTCAAGCAGCATCAGAGCTTGGACCCGAAACCTCAGCGGAAACCACCATATAGACACGGTTATAGTCCACCCCAGAGTGGTGCAAGAGGTTCTGAATTTCAGAATTATAATGCAGTGAAGCTGGGCATGAGGTCTGAGCTGGTCATCCCCTTTGAAAGCGCAAAGGCTCAGAAACAGAGTGGCAGAGACTCATGGACGCAGAGCAGTGGAGAGACTGAGAAACGACAGAGCAAAGGAAAAGATAAAGAGTGCTGCAGAGAAACTGAAAAACAGAATAGTGACGAAATCGAAAAGCAGAGGGGGAGCACAAGGAAACTGAGCTACAGAGGTACAGAAAAACAAAGAGGCAGAGACGGGGCAAAACAGTCGACCAATAGCAGACACACGAGTGATTCAGCAAATTCCATCTCTGGGAACACAAGGGCTGCAGCTACCCAAGCCCCTGGCACGTCAAGCGGAATTACAAATGTTAACCAGGAATGCCACACTAGGTCAGAAAACTATAAACAACAGAGTGCTAGGAGCACCTTCATGTCCAAAACACCAGAGATAATGCTCAAATCTACAAATACCAGGGAGAGTAAAAAGGGCACAGTGCAATTTGACTGCCTCCCTGGCAACGTGGAACCAAAACAGGAAGGTCATGTGCCCCCCTTACTTAAGGGACTGCCAGAAAAAGAAACACGGAACTACAAAATGGAGAGCAGGACAGAAGAGCGCACAGAGCAGGGGGAAGCACCGGAGAACAAGCCTAAAGGTCCTGTACACAAAGTTAGGGACGTTAGGAAGCTGGTGAAGAATACGTATAATCTCTCTTTTAAGGCCACTGGAGTAGCGGCACAGGAAAGCATTTCCCAGGTTGAGTTGGAAAAGCCACCACCCATGCAGATTGAATACATTAGCAGGAGGGTGGAGGGGTCAGAGACTCAACGGCCAGGAGATCGAGAGTCGGAGGCAGAGAAGGGTCAGGTGCCTGCACGGATTTGTTCCCCTGAATCTACTCAGGTGTCAGCCCAGGTAGATCCACTGGAAGCTCCACAGGTATCAGCACTAGTAACTGCGATGGCTGCGGTACCAAAGGTCACTCAATCAGCCTCGCTTCTCATCACTCACAGAGGCCATGTGTCTTCAGCTGGGGCTGCAACACTTGACACAGTGGCTGCGGGAGCTAAGTCCCCCATTGTGTCAACACCAGACTGCCGTGTGGAGGAAGTGATGGGGGGTGGTTCTCAACACCCAAAACTTGGCAGCTCCCCCAAACTCCCTAGTAAGGACAGGGAGATGTCCACGCTGATGTACTTGCAGAATGGGCCGGCGGAGAGTGAGCTGGAACCCGGAGCGCTGCCCCCTATAGGTTTGACTGCCACCAGCTGCAGCCGCTCAGTATCCATGCTTCTTAAGGAGAAGGGATTCCATGCTGATATCGGAATTTGCGACTCCCCTGCCGAAGACCCCTGTGCTACCCTAAAACACGTCAACAGACTGGAGGTGCCATTGCAGACCTGCTCTAATGAAGACACCCCATCTGGGGCCTCAGACCCTGTCCTGCCTCCTACCCGCACCTCTCCTGCAGCCCCCACACCACCGAGGGGCGCTAGGGAGGATCACCACTCAAAGAACCCCACCCCTCCTTTTACAAGTGAGGTGGCCCTTCAGAGGAAAAGTCTGACTCCCAGAGAGAATAGCACAAGGGCCCAGACCATGACAACAATGTCAACAAGGACATCGCCTCCACTAACATCCAGTACCTGGCCCCAGGAGACAGATTCGAAAACCTGTACAAGGAAACCGGTGGTAACAGCAGCAGCTACAGGGTCAACAGTGTCAAGCTGCGAGCATCATTCATCTGCTGCAATGCAACTCCACAGCGACGCTCAAAAGTCACCAGTGCTCGCAACATCCAGTAAGAAGAGTCCACCGACAATTTCGGCTGCAACAAACATCAGCCACAAACAAAAAACTCCTCCATCATGCAGCCCACAGGAAAATTTGAGGCACAGCAACTCGCAGGAAGAGGTCGCATTAGTTTCCTCCTGCAGCTCATCCGGCAGTCAATCTTCAGCGCCGACCACAGCGCGATCCTCTAAATGCTCACAGCCGACGACAATCAGCATAAGCTCTACTAAGCGTGCCAAGAGCGACAGTCTGCGATACTACGGCACAGACGACCCCCCCAGCTATGATGAAAGGGAGAGCTTCAGTCCACTGCTGCTGACGGAGGTGTATTCCCGGAAGCCAAACCAATGCCAGCCCCCCGCCCCAGCTGCACCCTGTTCTTGTGCAGCAAGTGGCAACCCCAGCCACGGACCCCCAAATCTCACACCTCCCGTTCCTGGGATCTCCACCACCCTGGCTCCACCCACACACACACAAGCCCCGCCGTGTCCTATGGCTCCGCCCCCAGCTCGCCACCAACACCAGCAGCGACCTGACCCCCGCTCTATGAGCTACAAGCCGAGCTCCCCAAAAGCAGCTCATACCAGCCTCGTGCAACCACACCACCACTACCAGTCTGTTCAGCACCAACCCCCTGGCCTGCCAGCTTTCCCCCCACCCTTGCAGCAGCTGCACCGGCTGGACAACACCAGGCAGCCCCTGCCGGGTCACTTTGTGGAGAGACGCCCTGGGCACCACCGCTCCCCCCAACAGCCTCCCTCCCTGTCGGGCAGCAGCACCTACTCTAGTCACTCCACTCAGTCCCCCGGTGTTCCCCCCCTGGAGGTCAGACCACCATATCTTTGCAGTCCCCAGGGCTTTGTGCCACCTTTCGGCTCCGAGTTTGGAGGTGAAGGTGGCGGGGGCAGCGGGATGCTGTACCCCGAGGGTGGGGGCGGGCTGGGGTACGGACAGAGCCCACGTCGAGTGCTGCTGGACCCGGAATCAGGGAAGTACTTCTACATCGAAGTGCCTGTCCAGCCCCTCCGCAAGATGCTGTTTGACCCGGAGACGGGCCAGTACGTGGAGGTGCTGATCCCCCAGCAGACGCTGCCCCACTCCAGCCTGTATCCTCCCGTCGCTGCACCCTTCCCCTCCATCCACAACCACGGCATGTATGCCCCGCAGTACCTGCCTTACTCCGTACCCCCCCACTCTCAGTCCCCCTCACCTCGCCACCCAGATGCCCCACCTCCACAAGGTCTGCACCAGAACAACGGGGGGTACGGGACCCCCCAGAACCAGAGTCCAAAACCTGAACCCCAAAACCATGCACCACTGGATCAGAGCTACCTGGAAAGCATGTACTACATTCCTACAGGGATGACCACCAGTCCGAACCCCGCTCCGCCGGAATTCTATCAGAAACTACCCCCCAGCCTGCCCATTGCGGGGGGCAAACGGTCCTGAATGAAAGAACTGTGTACAGTATGTGTTTGTGACTCAGCCAATCTTTTATAACGAGGAGCGTTACATCAGAAAGTTAAGCACGTTCAAATCAAACCTGAACGGAAGTTGTTCATGTTTTTCTCCAGGCATTATTGTCCAGACATTGTTCACAACCTTCCTGGATATTTTCTGCTTTAATTCAATGTTTAGGAGTGCTGCAGAGTCTGCATTTGCCTGACTGGTTTGGCAAGGAAGCGGAGGAACTTCCAAAATCCCTAATTTGGATAATGCCACTTCCTACACAGTGAAAATATACTAACTTCTGTATGTGGAATGTGTACGCACTTGGAGCTTGTCGGAACGTGTACTTATTGACTACATAGTATCAAGAGTACAGTACTTGTTGAATACATTGCCCTCCTGTGTGGTGATAATTTGAGCAGTTTCGTTCTAGATTGGTAATGTGCACATTTTCTGTCTTGAGAATATAGACTTCCTGTGCACTTACGGTGTTGACATGCAATGAAATTTGGACTCTTCTTGAAACAGTCATGTTGTGGTGCTGCAGGGACAAAAACAGAGCGGTGTCATTAGCATTAGCATGTTGGCTCGCTGAATTCTACTCTGCTGTATTTTAAGAAGTCTGACCACCATCTCTTTCAAAATTAATTCTCATGTCTCACTTGCTTTTGATTGCCTTTTACTGAATAAATATTTATTTAATAGCTTAAGTGAAATTACTGATGCTCATGGGCACTATGTAAACTGCACACACCATTTGTTTGTGTAAGCATAACACAAACAAGCTGAAACTTTTTAGAATTGTAGCCCTGCACTTCAAGTTACCTTTGTTGTAGCATTGTTTTTTTTGCGTTTATTTTGGCATTGCTAATATTTAGCTGCCAAGACGGGGTCAAGCACAAGGATTTTGAGGGAATAGAGTTCTGTTTTTTCTTTTCCTCTCAGATATATGATGTATGCAGCACCTTCAGAAGTATGCTGGTTTTCTAAAAGTAAGAATGACGTGTAGCGTATTATTTCCCTGCTATTCTCAATGATGGTGAGAGGTTTAAAGACAAAATTAATTTGTTACTAAGGTTGTTTCACAAGACGGTATTGGCATGCACAGCAGTAAAAATGGTATCATTACTGTAATCATGTACTGTAACTGGATTAATTACTGTCAATTAATGTGACCATGATAAAGGAGCATATCGGGCGATATAATCACCTACTCTGCAAGAGAGGACAGCCTTCAATCAGATTCTTGGTGTTTGGGTCTGATTTAAATTGCAGTGTCAACTAGTTCAGTGCCGTCTTCCTAAGTGCTTGGCTTTGTGCATGTGACTTTTGTACACAGACGACAAAGATGGCCTGAATAAAGATGGTATATTTCTCATCCAGTTTCATTTTTTTACTTTGTATTTGTTCAAGACACCTAGAATGAAACCAGATTTTTTTTTAAAGAGGCTAACCACTTCTCCATCACAGAGATATTCCTCGTTGTGAATGGAGTGTATTGTTGGAAGTGGCTGGACGTGTACACACCATTCACTCACACTTTCATGCCTAAGGGTTATTCAGACTCTCCAATTAACCTGACTTTAGAACCCATATGAAGAATAGAGGAACTTGCCTGCTCCACACAGATGGGACTCATTTGTAATCGCTGTCTTGCTGTAGGGTAAAAGCAGTGATGTAGTGGTCCCTAGAAAAATGGGCATGCTCTATTAGGTAGATGAGCAGATCTCTAAGGGGAAAGTGGACATACTCTCCTATGTATCTCAATGGTTTTTTGGCTGATAGGTGAGTATACTGTAAATTGACAGAAAAAGAGGTGGGTATACTCTGTATACCTGCATATGCCCTCCACTACATTAGTGGGTGAGAGCTACTATTAACTGGACTACAATGCATTGTTAGCTCTGCTGGGAGATATCACTTGCGTGAGTGTGTGTTTGTCAGCAGGATTACTCAAAAACTATTCTATGGATTACTCCAAAATTTTATTGGAAGTTGGGCTGTATGAATGGGAAGATGGGATTAAATTTACAGACCAATCGGGATACAGATCCAGATTCTGCATCTGATTATAGGTGCTAGTGGATCAAAATCTACTGGTGGAAGCATGTGCTCTCTGAGTGCCCTCTAGTTTCATTATGCAGTTCTCATTTAGAGGATATTTTTATCTGGCAAGATAAACTATGCAAAAAAAGCATCAACAGGTACAAAAGTTCTGAATACCGGACGGCAGGGTGTTCATCATTATGCAGAAAGGGCGGTGTAGGTGCAGGCTTTCATTCTAGCCATGCGGTGACACATCAGAGACTACTAATAAACTCCGAGAGTCTTTTCTAAAAACCTTTATTGGTAAGACTTTGGCTCTATAGAGTAAGCTGTTACACAGCTGCAATGGATATCTGTGTGACAAATTTTCTTTCCCACTGCTACTCTGTGGGAGTGGAAGTGCATTATGTTTATCAGTGATTTGGATTTATAATCCAGTGACTGCTGGTTTACTTTTCAACTGCTGCACTCCTCCATGACCCCCTCGAAAGAGGAACTCAACTCAACATAGTACTTCTATGAATGCACTATGTACACAAACTCTAGGTAATATTTTTATTTAACTTGCTCTTGATGAGTGAAAGCACCCATAATGTGGATATCATGTAAATTGTACATGCAGACACAGATTGCTAAACAAAGTTTCCTATGTTCCACACATTCACGTGGTATGTTGACCATGCTCATGCCCTGACAGCTGTAGAATAGCTCAGAAATTAGCATCAGATTTCAGCTCCACATTTGCCTATTGCCGCTGTAAGTTTTATACGCATGTGCTGCACTCTATTGGATACAGTCTGCTATTACTCCAAAAAATAGGCAGAATGGGCTAAACAGCAATGCCAACACCTGTGATTTTCCCACTTCTAACTAGGTCCCCTACGGCCATCCAACGTCTATCTGGGAAGATGGACACGATTCGCTATAATTCTGTTCAAAGGCTCAAATAATTGGCTGAACAGTTCGATCATACAGTAGTGCGTGGTGATGATTATACTCTTAACAAAATGAAGATAAATCAGAAACCAAGTACTATTCAAGTATTTATTTCATGTCATATTGGATCAAATAGATGAAAATAAGTAAACAGATAACAATAGTAAAAACAAAAATAGTAATGTCTTTTTGAGAGAAAAGTCAATATCTAGTGTGGCCGCCCTTTGTTTTGATAACAGCATTTCATTTTCAGGCATTGTTTTCACATATTTTTTATTTCCTCACTTACTAAACCATTCCATATGGTTTGAAGTTCATTCCAATGAGATTCTTTCAATGTTACAACAGATTTGCTCCATTGGATTTAAGGTCAGGACTTTGAGCAGGCCAACAAGTCATAACTTTTATGTCACCAGATGCTTTTTTCCGACTGAGATAATTCTCGCACAACTTAGAAGAGTGTTTAGGATCATTGTGTTTTTGAAAATAAAATCCCCGACCAATAAATCTCTTTCCAGATGGCAATGCCTGCCTCACAAGGATGCTGTGATACGTCTTTTGATTAATGAATTAGTTGATTTTTATGAGATCACCTGCTCCTTTTGAGCAGACTGAACCCCAAACCATAATATTACCACCTCCATGTTTTACTGAAGGGGTTAAACTGTCATTTTTGAAAAGTTCTCCACTTCTACGGCACACGTAAGTTCTGTGTTTGGGTGAGAAAATTTCAAATTTTGATTCCGAGGTCCACAGGACTTGTTCCCAATCCTTTGGTGTCCAATTCTTAAATCTCTTTGCAAACTCAAGTCTTTTTTTGATGTTGCAGCTCTCAGCAGCAACACAACCAATCAGACCATTTTCACACAATCGTCTGGAAATAGTAGATCTTCATTCTTTCCTCTCTTCACTTCATATCATATCATCACAAAGCTGTCATGCTCTCAACCGCCAATTTTTTTTTTTTTACTTGTCATACACAGATAATGAACATCAGAGGCACTTAACTTCTGTTTTGTGCCTCTGTTGCCACTAGTTTTCAGCGAACTGGTCTCTTTGAAACAGTTGATGGTGTTTCTTACAGTGCCATGGCAGCATTTAATATCTTTAGCAAGGCCACAATATGGCTACGAACAATCTCAGATGGCTCCTTCTGTCGTGCCATTGTGTTTTACCCTTTTGCGCAGATATAGACGCTGCCGTCCGTAAATTCCAAAATTTAATTCCTACATAATTTAGTAATTGAATTTCCAAATGTCATACTTTAATGGAATAATTCTCCATAGTCTCTGCAAACAAATACTGAGTTATAAAGCCTAAATAGGCTCATGCACTACAGGAAAAATGGAAAAATATTTGTATTCTGGACAGGGGGGTTAACACTGTGACACTGCTCAAAGTTCAAATCACCTTATGTATTGGAACAACTGACCATTTGGGGTAATTTAGCAGAATAATGTTGCCTCAAACCAGTTTAAATAAATTTTTAGCATCAATAATCATGGAAAAGCCCTAAAACATGCATTCAGGCTGTGCTAGAGTAAAAAAATTGCAACACCCTTCAATTGTCAAAAAAATAGATTTTTTTTTGTGTTTTTGTTTACTATCCATATTTTTACCTGAATATACTTGTGGGAATAATTTTTTGTTCTCATTGCCTACAATAGTATTTTTGCATATATTTTCACCTAAAAATTTGAGAGAAGTAATATATTAGGACCCCTTTAAGATGAAAGTGGTGGTGTATAATCATTGCTGCAGACTACTGTAATATCCATCCATCCATCCATTACACCGCCCTGCATAATTTTTGCTGAATAGAATCAAATACTTGTCTCTTACTAAATTTGGGGTGCCAATTCCAAACATGGTGTCTGTTTTTCTCTAGCATATCACATTTTCCCACAGTATATGGTATGTATTTAATAGCATTGTCACTTTCAATAGCCACTTGTTAGGTTAAGGAGTCTTGTATCATCCCTTAATCACTGATAAAATCGCCACAAAGACATGATTTCCATCTTCCTCTGAGCCAGGTGAGAACTATTTGTTAAATTCTCGGCTGATTTTCACATGTATGAATGATTCTAAAGACATTTTTTTGTGCCTAATCCTGATTTTAGGCTTAGTAGTATGGCCACTGACAGAGGAAAATGGAAACATGATCCAGATGTTTTCTGCTACTGTTTTCTGTTTTCTGTGGGTGTTTCAGTACACCTGAAGAGCGTGTGTTGCTGTTTTGATCAAAGCATAAAAGCTGATATATATGATATAATAAGGAAAATCTTCATTCTTATTTTGTGAAAAAAAAAACTGTACTTGAAAGAAACTTTTCACTTGCATTTTATAACTCAGCAGCCTCAAATGAGGTAATGTGAGGTCTTTTTGCGAAATTTTTTTTTTCAACATGCAGGGTGGTGTTATCTAATCCACTAATTTGTATGCAGAAAGGCCAGTGTTTTAATCCAGAATCATCGTACTGTGAAGCGACGGTGCAACTGCTTAATGAAATAATTTTGCTCAGAGTTGTAGGACCTGCCAAAAGGAGTACCCTTAAAGGTAGCAGAGTTGCCAACCTTAAAATGTTGACTGCTTGCACAGTGATACAGAAGGTGGGACCTGCCTCACAACAAGAAAGCTGTGGGTTTGAATCCAAGCCGAGGGCCTTTTTGAGTGGAGATAGCGAAGCATGTTCCCCTCCTGTTTGTGTGGATTTCCTCCAGGCTCTCCGGCATTTTCCACCGGCCGAAAGAAATGCATGTCAGGCTAATTTGAGACTTGAAATTGCCCATAGGAGCATGTGTGTGAGTGAAAGATAAGTTATCCCTGCCATTGATCAAACTGACCACGATGCCTTCCTGCCTCTTACCCAGGGTTTGATAATGGATAAATCGCTAAATATAATTTAGTTTATACAACAGTTAGTTCCGACCGAGTAATTTGATTGGACGAGAGGCATTCCATGAGTGCTGATGATAGAGTACATCACTGGGACATACAACAGCAAAATCACTCCGCTCTAAGGTGTTTTAATAACCATTAATTACACTAACTGCCAACCACAAACTTTGTTAGCAACAGTCAAGTCCCGATCCATTTGTAGTACTATTTGCGCTGGTGAAGCCACATAACTGATTAAATAAACAAAGAAATCGTAATCTGTTGTCACTTATTGCCATCAAATAATAAGTGCCCTTTGTGGAACTACTGTATAAAAGCAATATCACACTCAAGGCTGTGAAGTCGTTGCTGAATATCATCATGGCTGTGATGACTTTGGCACTCTGCCTGCGGCCTCGTGCCTACAACAGCATCACAGCCGTGATGATATTCAGCAACAACATCATTCCCTCTCATGTGATATTGCTGAAATAAGCAATCAAATGGATGACAGTGGCGACTGAATGCTGGTGTTGTCCTTTAACACCCGTGGCACACTAGATCACAGTGGCATCTAAAAGCATCTCCACTTGGGGTGTAGAGTGACTACATCCACACCTCTGGTGTGTGAATTAAGAGACTGATGTCACCCACCTCGGAAGCCCCTGCCATCACTCAACGCTGAGCATCCTGCCAAGATTTGAAAGTAAAAAAAAAAAAAAAAGATCGCCGCATGCTGGTTGTATTTATCTCTCCCACTTCTGAAGTGTTATTTTTAATAGCACTGTCTGGGGCAACGGATAATTATGGGTTCAAGACGCCCCTAATATGTGAGTATTTTGGGGGCACTTAGGTAAGTAGGTCAGAAGATGTTTGGGGTCCAAAGTTGGATGGTTGGGAGTGGGACAGTCTGATAATGCTCTGCTCTGCTCTGGGTGTTTTTACCATTTAAGCGAAAGGACAGAAAGATAACTCACTTCCCGTATGCTGTACAGCCTGTATGTTAATATTTGGAAAGTGGGTCCATGGCAGGGACACCATTTTCCCTGTCTTTGTTTCGGGCATGCAGCTCCTTAAAATCACACCACAGTTTAAATGCGTATAAACCTCACTGCATGCTATTACACCAATCACACCACTGTTTAAATACTTATAAACCTCACTGCATGCTATTACACCAATCACACCACTGTTTAAATACTTATAAACCTCACTGCATGCTATTACACCAATCACACCACTGTTTAAATACTTATAAACCTCACTGCATGCTATTACACCAATCACACCACTGTTTAAATACTTATAAACCTCACTGCATGCTATTACACCAATCACACCACTGTTTAAATACTTATAAACCTCACTGCATGCTATTACACCAATCACACCACTGTTTAAATATGTATAAACCTCACTGCATGCTATTACACCAATCACACCACTGTTTAAATACTTATAAACCTCACTGCATGAGATTACACCAATCACACCACTGTTTAAATACTTATAAACCTCACTGCATGTGATTACACCAATCACACCACTGTTTAAATACTTATAAACCTCACTGCATGCTATTACACCAATCACACCACTGTTTAAATACTTATAAACCTCACTGCATGCTATTACACCAATCACACCACTGTTTAAACACTTATAAACCTCACTGCATGCTATTACACCAATCACACCACTGTTTAAATACTTATAAACCTCACTGCATGCTATTACACCAATCACACCACTGTTTAAATACTTATAAACCTCACTGCATGCTATTACACCAATCACACCACTGTTTAAATACTTATAAACCTCAATGCATGCTATTACACCAATCACACCACTGTTTAAATACTTATAAACCTCACTGCATGCGATTACACCAATCACACCACTGTTTAAATATGTATAAACCTCACTGCATGCGATTACACCAATCACACCACTATTTAAATACTTATAAACCTCACTGCATGCTATTACACCAATCACACCACTGTTTAAATACTTATGAACCTCACTGCATGCTATTACACCAATCACACCACTGTTTAAATACTTATAAACCTCACTGCATGAGATTACACCAATCACACCACTGTTTAAATACTTATAAACCTCACTGCATGCGATTACACCAATCACACCACTGTTTAAATACTTATAAACCTCATTGCATGCGATTACACCAATCACACCACTGTTTAAATATGTATAAACCTCACTGCATTCTATTACACCAATCACACCACTGTTTAAATACTTATAAACCTCACTGCATGCTATTACACCAATCACACCACTGTTTAAATATGTATAAACCTCACTGCATGCGATTACACCAATCACACCACTGTTTAAATACTTATAAACCTCACTGCATGCTATTACACCAATCACACCACTGTTTAAATACTTATGAACCTCACTGCATGCTATTACACCAATCACACCACTGTTTAAATACTTATGAACTTCACTGCATGCTATTACACCAATAACACCACTGTTTAAATACTTATAAACCTCACTGCATGCGATTACACCAATCACACCACTGTTTAAATACTTATAAACCTCACTGCATGAGATTACACCAATCACACCACTGTTTAAATACTTATAAACCTCACTGCATGCTATTACACCAATCACACCACTGTTTAAATACTTATAAACCTCATTGCATGCGATTACACCAATCACACCACTGTTTAAATACTTATAAACTTATAAACCCACTGTTTAAATACTTATAAACCTACACCAATCACATGCTATTACAATCACACCACTGTTTAAATACTTATAAACCTCACTGCATGCTATTACACCAATCACACCACTGTTTAAATACTTATAAACCTCACTGCATGCTATTACACCAATCACACCACTGTTTAAATACTTATAAACCTCACTGCATGCTATTACACCAATCACACCACTGTTTAAATACTTATAAACCTCACTGCATGCTATTACACCAATCACACCACTGTTTAAATACTTATAAACCTCACTGCATGCTATTACACCAATCACACCACTGTTTAAATACTTATAAACCTCACTGCATGCTATTACACCAATCACACCACTGTTTAAATACTTATAAACCTCACTGCATGAGATTACACCAATCACACCACTGTTTAAATACTTATAAACCTCACTGCATGAGATTACACCAATCACACCACTGTTTAAATACTTATAAACCTCACTGCATGAGATTACACCAATCACACCACTGTTTAAATACTTATAAACCTCACTGCATGCGATTACACCAATCACACCACTGTTTAAATACGTATAAACCTCACTGCATGCTATTACACCAATCACACCACTGTTTAAATATTTATAAACCTCACTGCATGCGATTACACCAATCACACCACTGTTTAAATACTTATAAACCTCACTGCATGCTATTACACCAATCACAATTTGTTAAAATCTATGCAACTGTTTTTGAGATATCCTGCTGACAGTCAGACAAACAAATAAATAAATAAACAAACAAATATGCCAGGAAGCATAACTAAAATTCGAATACGTAGCTTACACACACACCTACCTGCATCCATGTCCCCAGCGTTGACTCATTACTCCACACAGAGATTAGGCTCCACTTACACACACGGACACTGCCCACATTACAACAAAACACAGAATGGAGAGCTCCAGAGCAACTTTTCACATCACGGCAGTCAGTAACAACAAACATGGTCTGAGCGGCGCACTGCAATGAGTCTTTTGACCACTAAGGGAAATACATACCACAATATGTCAACAAAGCGGTTCTTGTAACTGTTGCTGGGCATGCTAGCCTTTTCATCGGGAACTTCAGTAAACTGAACTCTATTCAAAGGCTCAGGTATTTACTGCATGCCCTAGCCTGTGGCTGCTTACTGACATCCAATCAAAAAAAAAGGTTTTTAGTAAGCCGGAACACTTCGACAGAATAGAAAGGAAAAAAATCACCTTTACCAATGAGATTAGTGTCGTACCAACCGGCAGTGGTCGGCAGCTTTTTCAGAGTAGCGTACAATTGGCCATTGTGCTACAGGGTTGCAAATGGGGAAGGGACTGCCGGGGAGGGAAAATAATAGTTGCCTTGTTCGTTGCTCAAGCGCCTCCTGTTGGCCAGATGGGCACTCGTCAGGAAAATTCTAAGCCTGTTCATGTCCGGGTATCCTCCGCCCTCTTTCTGAACTTACGAAGATTCAACCAATGAGTGTATAAGAAGCAGTGGCTGACAGGCGCGTGCTTCGGAGGAGAACCGCGTACTGTCTTCATTCTCCTGAATTGGCAGCAAGGGGTTGCAAACGAGCAAGCCTTGTGCCTTGTACATAGTTCACCAATTGGGCATTCCAGATTCAGGTGGGATTGGAGATGCCAAATTTAAAAAAACAAAAAAAAACAATGAGATTAGTGTTTTACAATGGCAAGCGAATAGGATTTGTTACTCTGAAGCTGAGGTCGTCAGCATAAATCTTACATTGAAGAGGGTTGCTGTAGAGCTAAAAGTGCATCACCTCAGCTGCATGACGAAATGCCCAACTTCAGAATCTGATTCTGCCCATCAACTATTTGAGACAATAGAGCCTGTTTCATGCATCCAGGAATAAACTGGTATGTTGTTAAATCGCTGTAGGAATTATGGGCATTTCCCCCCAGGATACAAATAAGAGGGTCAGTTCACTCTGAGAATAAACTGAACTGGGCTGGAATTCAACCCAACCCTATAACTAGACATTGTGTCAAAGTGATTTAATCATTTACCGTGGTTGGGAAGTTATCAAAAAGACAAATCCGTCTTTGATCACATGCCAAAACAAAGATTGACACGTGCAGGCAGTGCGATTGTTTTTCCTTGGTGAGTGCATATCGTTCAGGCCGCCATTGATTCAGTCGGGGAAATTCGCCAGCCAAAAAACAAAAGACAAATGTAACTGAGGAGGACAGAATACAGAGCAGACCAGATAACATCAGTGAGTCTCTGACAAGTACAGTCAGCAAAAACAATAAATTTAAAGTAGTTAATCCAGTAGGCCCGTGTCACGAGAGTTACATTTATCATAAGGAAGTAGCTTGGCAAAACATTCTATTGCGCAATTCTCATCAAAAGCCCGACAGGAACAGATTAATCAGGAACAAAATTTCCGATATTTAAATGGTTCACAGAGTGACAATAAATATGCTCATCAGTTGTTTAAAACGTCTTCTTTAAAAGAGGATTAATACACCTGATTCAAATGATTGTGGCTTGATAGCAAGACAATCGTTTGAATCTGGTGTGTTAGAGCAGAGAGACCTTTGAAGCAAGTGGGGCCACGTACGGCCCTCCAGGAGCAGCGTTCCCTACTCTTACCTACATCTAAAAGGTTTTCATTTCTATTTGCCCTGAAGTCATTACTTTTTCCATCAAGTTTGACCTTTTGGAATGTCTGCAGTTTAACAGTTGAGCATTATGTTTGCTGAAATTTTTTTTTTTTTTTTTCGAGTGTCCAGACGATCTTCTCTCACTGAACTTTTATGACCTCAAGCTCAGACACTTTTTGTTGTCTGGAAGTCGGATCTACATGATCTGAAACAGGACTTCATGTTAAAAGGTAAATATGAGTAATACTGTAGTCATTTAATGTTACTTTGTGTCAGTTACTCTCCCCTGCTTACATGACGTTTGGGATGTCTATCTGGGAAAGTTGTTCTCACAAATTGAAAATGGGCTAATGTTTTTCATGTAATGGTAAAATGTCTCACTTTTAACATCAGATATGTTGTCTGTGTTCTACTGTGAATAAAATGTCAGTTTATGAGATTCGCAAATCATTACATTCTGTTTTTATTTACAATTTACACAGCATCCCAACTTTGTGGGAATTGGGGTTGTACATTCTCTCATATTCCTTGAAATTGCGACATATGGGGTAAAATGTGTGCTGGAATATGACGGGTGTGTTTAACACCTGTTTCCTGTCTCACGCAGTACTCGCAGCACAGTGCAGAAGAGGCTGTGGACAACATGAGGGAAACGATAATGAGCAGATGGATGAGTCATATACACACCTTCACACAACCACAAAAACACACCCACAAACACTCACACACCCATAAATTCATGCTCACACACATGCACACTCACTTTTACTCACGTGCACATGCACATACAAACACACACATACACGTGCGCTCGCACACACACACACATACACACACACACACAAACTCACACACAAACTCACACAGACACATTCACAGTTATACTTGAATGTACACACTCACACACAGACAAACACATGCACACACACACACGCACACGCACATGCATACACAGACATGGGGCCTGGTCTCGTCAGCTATAATTTTTTTGAATTGGTACATATTCCACAAACTGGCACTTACCGACCCTGATCTGCGCCGTCAATTATCTATGCAGGCCGCTACCTGTGCACGCGATTACCTGTGCATCCTGTTACCTGTGCATCCTGTTTCCTGTGCATCCTGTTACCTGTGCATCCTGTTTCCTGTGCATCCTGTTTCCTGTGCATCCTGTTACCTGTGCATCCTGTTTCCTGTTGCAGGCTGATATCAATACAGTGAAAGTCGCTGAAGCTGTGTGTGAGGTGCGACACTCGTCCTGTTGCAGGTGTGTGGGCCTCACACAGTCGCTTTTTGTTGTGTTTAATATTCTGGTCAGCCTACTGTGTTTCATGGAGAGATGATAAAATCAAATTATACTGCTCACAAAAATCTAGGGATATTGTAAAGGTACCCAAAATGTTGTAAGAAGTGTATGTGGCACTCCTTAAAGGTCTCTATGAGAGATACCTTATTCATATTGCTCTCAGAATTAACCAACTCTGAAAGCACAACATAATTTATTTTTCAACAGCACTAAGTGTTGTGTACGGGGGGCAGTAGAGTAAAACTCAGGGATAAGATCTTTCCTATAAAAGTGGGCGTGGAGCTTTTTCCTCAGTCAGAGACAGCTGCTGTGATAATACAGAGATTTGTGTTGAAATGCTGAGCCGCAGACATCTCACTGTGGAGCAGCGGCACCTAGCATTGACCAGACTCCAACAGGAAGTCGCCTAGTTGAGGTAGCCGCAGAGTTTAGTGTAAGTCAGAGTGTCATCTCTCGACTCCTGACACGCTTTAGACAGACTGGCAGTGTTCAGGAAAGACAGGACAGAGGGTGTCGTCATGTAACAACCCGACAAGGTGACCGGTACATTCGTACGTATGCCTTACGTCACCGAACTGGAAATGCTACACAACTGCAGCTGCATCTCAGAGAGGTCAGGCGACTCAGGGTGTCCAGACAAACTATTCAGAACCTCCTTCATCAGCATTGGTTGAATGCCAGCCATCCGTTGCTGGCTGAACCCCTGACGAACCGACATCGCAGGGAACAGTTGCAGTAGGAAAGGCAATATGTCAACTGAACACATAATCAGTGGTCATCAGTGCTCTTTAGTGATGAAAGCAAGGTAAACTTGTTCAGATCAGATGGTCTGAGGCGTGTTTGGAGACGAGGGGCGAGCATTATGCTGATGTCAATGTTGTTGAGTATGAACGACATGGAAGTTGTGGTGTTCTAGTGTGGGCAGGCATGTCCAGTGACTTTAAAACCGATTTAATCGTCATGAATGGGCAAATTACTGACCAATACTATCTGAACCAATAATTAACCAATTATTGTGCCTCTACATCGCTGTCACCGCCCTAATTCCCTGTTCAAGGATGACAATGCCACAGCACACCGTGCGCGAATTGTCACTGAGCACATCCAGAAGGCCAGAGTTCCTCATTAAGAGTGGCCTGCACCTTCTCCAAACTTGAATCCCATCGAGCACCTCTGGGATCAATGCAAAGGATGCATTCAGGATTGCCCTCAGCCTCCAACAAACGTACATAAACTCCAGGTGGTGCTGCAAGAGGAATGGCTAAACTTCCCTCAGGATCACATCAGGAGACCTGTGAACAGTATGAGAAGTCATTGTCAGGCGGTGATTGATGCTAGAGGTGGTCAGACTCGATATTGACCCCTATCACCCACCTCTGCGCTTTCATCAGGATACGGGTACTCCATTACTCGCTCGCTAGGGACTGGTAGACTGCTTGTTAACGTTTAATTTTTTTCAGTTGGCTCAATGAAATGTTTAGGAAGAAGAATAAATGGTACATTTAATGTTAATTCTATGATATTTTATTTTTTATGCGGCATAACCATATTATATTATATTATATTATTATTAATATATTTTTGTGAGCAGAGTATAAACAAAACGGCATGTGTCTCCTGTAATCTCAGACTGCAGAAAACAGTGTCTTGCTCAAGAGGCCGTGTCTTAAAACGACAAACACAGACTTCCTGTGTATGTGTGTGTGTGTGTGTGTGTGTGTGTGTGTGTAGGAAGAATAATGGAGAGAGACAGGGGGAGAGAGATACATTTTTACTGGTGATAAAATCTTGTTTTTCTCGACACTCCCTGTCCGTCTGGCTTTTGGACGCCCACGATGGTTTAGTCATAACCTCAGGCTCAAAGTGGTCCTGACTGTTACACCCCAGTGTGACTGACAGACCAGACCATCCTGAACCCCCCCACACCTACTGCAGAGAGAATAAATACATAATAAAATCACTCACTCAATGCCCATCACTGGAGCATCGGCTACTAACATGCATACAATCCAGCGGACACTGCTTTGGGTGATCCATCATGTTTTTTGCAACAGTTTCTTTCACATACACATATTATATTATATTATATTATACGCAGTCTAGTTCACTACAGATGTGGGGGTGAGAAGACGTGAAGACTTGAATTATGTGTCTGTGTGTGTGACTTTGAGATTAATGTCTGCCTGCATGTTATGTGATGTGCGCGTGTGTGAAGCAGGGTGGTGTGAGCACGCGCGTGTGTGTGTGCGTGCGTAAAACTGTGAGATGTGTATGTGTATGACAGTGTGATGTATATATGTATCTGTGTATGTTTGTGTATGACAGCATGATTTGTATATGGGAGACAGTGATAAGGATATATGTGTGTGTGAGAGTATGATGTGTGTGTATGTGTGAGAGAGAGAGAGAGAGAGAGACAGTTTGATGTGTGCGAGTGTGTGTGTCTTTGTAACTGTGTGAGTGTGTATGATGTATGTATGTATGTGTTCGTGTTTGTGTATGCCTGTGAGACTGTGATGTATGTGTGTGTCTGTGAAGCTGTGTGAGTGTGTGTCTATGTGTGTGAGATAGTGAGATGTATATGTATCAGTGGCGGCTCGTGAACTGGCAACAGGGGAGGCTCAAACAATCCCTTAAAATTAATAAATGGTAAATCTGTTTTCAATCATTCATTTAAATTACCATTACAGAAACTCCGATAACTCTCAACATTATCAGGTGTGGCCAGTTTTCATTAATAAAGCGCACCTGTCAACTCTCACACATTCGGTGTGAGTTAAGTGGCATATTTACATTCCTCTGCTGTAGTCAGCAATTATTCCATCAGCGCGTATGTAAGAGATTCTCCCGCGGAATTCAAGTCCTTGTGCACTGGAGGGGTTGGAAGCAATGGAATTGCATTAAGACGTTTCAAATGATCTTATTTCATTTAAACGATCATGAAACACATGCATTGCTTCCAACTCCTGAGTAAAGAAAAGCGTGAGAAGTACGGAGTCATAGTCGGTATGCGTTATAAATGAAAACTGGCCACACTTGATAATGTTGAGAGTTATCGGAGTTTCTGTAATGGCAATTTAAATGAATGATTGAAAACAGGCCATGACCAATCATTAATTTTAAGGGATTGTTTGAGCCTCCCCTGTTGCCATTTCATGAGCTGCCACATACGGTTTATATATATATATATATATATATATATATATGCCGAGTGTGTGTGTGTGTGTTTTGAGATGGTGTGATGTGTGTGTATCTGTGCAAGAGTGTGTCTGTTTGTGTGTGTGTGTGTGTGTGCAAGAGTGTGTTTTTGTGTGTGTGTGCTTTTTTCAGATGTTCCAGGGGCTTTATCTGACTTCCTCTTCCTGTGGTTCAGTACCTGTGGGCGGGGCAGCAGTAGGTCTGGCCTTTCTCCTTTCACTGACTCCCTCCTGTGTTTATGCGCTTTGTCAGGGTGAGACAGCTGCTGGATCCTGTATAACACAGTCAGCCACCACAACAGACACTATCAGTGAATGGGGAATACTGATAAGCCATGTTTTGTTCTTTTATATTTTCCTATTCAGTTTGATATCACTGGACTGTAACTTCCAAAACAGGAGCACTCCCTATGACAAAACAGAGAGGTGGAGTGGAACAGACAGCCGCTACACAGCTCTACAGCTGAGGCGTCAAAACACGGGCTGGAGTTATTTCAGGTGTTCTGTCCCAGAGCTGTGAAGTCTTTGGGGTCAGAAAGTCAAAGTCCTCTCATGTGTTTCCCTCGTACATGAACTGAACCTGCAAATTTCATCAATTAATTTTACTTTCTGGCAACATAACCTTGCTAATAAAACATGTAGATGTTTAGAATAAAATAATGTGTGCGATTTCTACGTTTGAATTGAGATTTTTAACAATTGATCAAGCTGCAGACTTTGAGCTGTGTTCTGAAGCTGGGATTCTACTGCAATAAAGTAGCTCAGCCAGCAGGGTGCGCCACTGCAGTGAGATTCTATATTGAATTGTGCTCTATGAATTTCGTACGTCAAAATGCACAAAAGCGCACTTCTGCAATCAGGAACAGACGTACACACACGAGAACTCGCGCACAAGAATGCATTGGAGCGCACGCAGGGGAGCATGCGCATGCATGTTTGCGTTTACGTGCTGACCTGTGTAGACCCGCACAGGCCTGATCTCTGTAAACAGGCCAGAAAAGCTCATAAACTTTTAGCTGTGAGGATGCCAGGAGCAGAATTGCCCCCTAATAACTGAACCGGGCCCAGATCCCCAAGATTCTGCTTTTAGGAGCCCAGTTCTCAGATGGAATGGGGCTCTTAAGCCTCAGATAAAATCAGATAAACAGCTTTTTTGTTCTTGCTGGCTTTCTCAGGTCCCGTGACATTTCCACTCATCTCTTGATGATTTATTGAGACTAACACACACTCACAGCCCTGATGCTTAGATCATCCCTGAAATTTGTGGTAGAAACCAGCCATGTGACACATTACTGCTCGAAACTCAGGTGGGTTTCTGCTCATTAATGTCTGGCAGTTTAAGATCCTGGGAAAAAAGGTGAAGAACTGTCAAAACAATTGATATTTTAAAAAGGTTTTTCTCTGCCGAGTCTCAAGATGATATACCCTCTGTATGTGCATAGATTTAGGAATTTATTTGACAACCACTACCTCACTGGCAGTCACAACTTTATCATATTTTAAATGTTTATGTAGAACAGGATTTAGACTGAACCAACAGTGGTGAAGGGCCCTAATCCCTTTAAACTTTCGGAACAGTACTAAACACATCAGTTTAACTTGCATTACATGCAAAATACTGGAATATATCATAAAAGACAAGCTGGAATTATTTCTTGAATGTAATAATATCTTGAGGGATTCCCAGCATGGTTTCCATAAGGGAAGGTCATACCTGACAAACCCTCTGGAATTATTTGAAGAGGCCACCAAGACTTATGACCAGAGCAGGACTTATGATATCATATACTTGGATTTTCAGAAAGCATTTGATACAGTACCGCATAAGAGACTAATTTTTAAAATGAGCTCCATTGGAGTTACAGGAGGTATTCTGGAGTGGATTCAAAACTGGTTACAGGACAGAACACAAAGAGTGGTGGTCAGTGGTATCTCACCTGAGCTAGGTATGGTGAGGAGTGGCGTCCATCAGGGATCGGTGTTGGGACCCCTGCTGTTCCTCATCTACATTACTGACCTTGATAGGAATATTGAGAGCAAATTAGTTAAATTTGCATATGATACTAAATTGGGAGGTTCGGCAAATAGTTTAGAGTTCACTAAAGTGATTCAGGATGATTTAGATAGAATCCAGAATTGGGCAGAAATGTGGCAAATGAAATTTAACATGGCAAAATGTAAAGTTCTGCATGTAGATAATAAAAACATTAGACAGGATTACTTCATAGGAGGTTTAAAACTGGAACGTGCTCCACATGAAAAAGATTTGGGAGTGATTGCTGACCAAACCTTTGCAGGTTCTCTGTGCCATAGCAGTTAAAAAGGCCAACAGGATGCTGGGATATATAGCCAAAAGTATTGAGTATAAATCCAAGGAGGTCATACTTATCTTGTACAACACATTTGTCAGACCACATCTGGAGTATTGTGTACAGTTCTGGGGACCATACTTTAAGAAAGACATAGAGGCTCTAGAAAAAGTTCAGAGAAGAGCCACTAAGAAAATTCCAGGTATAAAGGATGAAAGCTATGAGAAGAGGCTGAAGATCCTTAATCTCTTTAGTCTTAGGAAAAGGAGACTTAGGAGTGATCTGATTGAGGTCTTTAAATATGTTAAAGGTGATTAACAAAGTGAATTATGTAGGATTACTTAGGCCAAGTTTTGTTGGTAGAACTCGGGGTCGCAAATGGAAATCGGCCAAGGGTAAACTTAGCACTGACATGAGGAAATATTTTTTTCACCCAGAGAGTAATCTCAGTGTGGAATAGCTTGCCTGACCATATTGTTCAGGCAGAAACCTTGAGAATTTTCAAAAACAGGCTTGACTTAGCACTAGATACCATTGAGACATTGAGTATTTGATGTAATAGATTCACTATAGTAATAAGAAACTGGCGAGCCTAGTTGTGCTGAAACGGCCCGTTCTCGCCACTCATGTTATGTTATGTTATGTTATGTTATGTTATTTTATTTTATTACACTCCACTGCTGTCTGTATTGTGAGTATCTCACATTATTTGGTAAACCTCAGAGCCTAGTGAAAGTGATGGAATGCCAGTCTTAGACAGCATTTCTGTTAACAGAAAAACAAAAACTCTGGATTTAGATGGAGTTAAGTAGCTTGTAAGAAATTTCTTAATAACCTGCTCTATTAGTTGACTGACAGTCACAGAGGTTGCCAAACGTAGTTGCAGTAATTGAATGTTTAATTTTCCGTGTGTGAGAGAGGCTTCAGAGGCAAATTTCTGTCACCATGCTTGGTGTTGAGACAAACGCGGCCTGTAGATGGTGCTGTGGAACCTTGCCCCGGGCACAAAGCTGGAGGGATGCCCATATATGGACAGGGTTTCCTGCAGGAAGGGCAGGGCCAGTGGCTCCAGGAGGACATGTTGAGGCACAGCGTAATTTGAGCCGCCCTACAACACCTGGAGAGCGAGTGCGATTGACAAACCGCCAACGTTGACGGGCCCGCGCCACGTAATCTCTGCTTTCCGCAATCCTGCACAGGGAGGGGCAGTGTGTGTGTGTGTGTGTGTGTGTGTGGAGGGGGGGGAACTTACCTGTGCTGAGCTACAGAACACACCTGTCCCCATCGCTTTACTCAACACAGCGACCGCGAGCATGCCACCTCGCTATCACTGTCCCAATCTTTCCACCTACGATGTAAACCCACCTCTTTGAACCATACACAATCCTTCCACTACACCCTTTACCACCCCATTTATCGCTAACTTACCTAGTTAAACCATTGGCAGGGTGGAAACGTTTTTTAGAATGTTTTTTTAAAAGTAAATTCATCTGGAAAAACCTAGTGAGTTTATCAGTGGCAAGGGTCTCGCAAATGAACAAACATTAATACTGGACCTTTCCTAACCGAAAAAAAAAAAAAAAAAAGTGATTTTGGCAGTTCAAATAACACTAATAGTTAGTGTTTTAAGATTTTCACCACTCTTAATTATTGCAAATGAGGGTCAAACTCAGTCCCTAATAAGAGTGACATATGTGCTAGGTTTTTCCAGATCACAGGAGCATTACTCTGTGTTACTCATGGTTCATTTTTACATTTCCATTAGAATGATCAGGTGAATGCATATTTCATTACTTTTACCTTTACCATAACTATAATTTCTCATTAACTCCTGCAATACATGCCTTTTTTTTTTTTTTTTTTTTTTTTTTTGCTATCAGTGAATTTGATGCATTGTACTGAGTTGATAAAACTACTAAAGTTGCTTTGGATTGATAATATTTACCACATGACTGAATTGTAATGTCTAATTCAATTATTTTCCTGATGCATTAATCCAATAAGACTTACAGTTGATTAGACTAAGCTGAGAAGTGTAAGGTTCTGGGCTTAAATGTGCTACAGTGGGACATAATTTTTGCGGTGACACTTGGGTTTGAACCCAGACTTCCTGATTTCTGGTTAAGCACCTGAGGCACTGGGCTGTCAGTTGTAAACAGTGATCTGACAGACCTGCAGGTCTTTCCCCTGAATGAATCACTGTGTTTCGCACAGTCAGCTGTGCAGTTACAGCACAGCACTTCCTTTTATCTGGAAAGCGCTGAAATTCTTTGCCCCGGGGCACCGATGCCAAACCGCATTCCTCTGTCGGCTGAATTCGACGGCGGATCCTTGACGGGAGAACTCGGGGAACTCCAGGAACTCCGGGCTCGGATCTCCAGACTTGGGTCAGGCTCCAGACCAGCTTTCCTTCAAAATCCCAAAATCCCCACAAATTCAGACGTGAAGGTTGTATGGGGCCTGCAGCAGCCCCCTGCATGTGCCCGTGACGGTAAGAGGAGGGTGAGGTCATGGAGCTCGCATTCTCCATTGCCTTCTCGCTAAACACATTAAGACAAAGCAGGGGACAGAAGAATGGAAAAAATGCGGTAAGAGAGGACAACTAAATTCCCTTCAGTGGGCCGTTCAACTACAGTCATCACTTTTTACCATTACGAACCTCTATCATCAGCTAGTCATGTCTCTAGAGTCCACAATATCATCTACTGCCATTATTCCGCAAACAATCCGCTACAGTCTACTTCTATTCAGTTTTTGTGACGCAATACAATCTTCCTCTTTCAACACAAGTATGCAAGTATGCATTTGGCCATTGATTGCACCATCCTTCCTCTTCCACTAATTACCAGTACCTGCATGGTCATTACTCTATAATCTACCATGAATTATGAAGTTTTTGCTAGAATTTGATCCACTTGCAAAACCTATTGAAGCCCTTTATTGAAGGGTATTCATTTGAGGAAAGCAGAGAGCAAAGTGAACGATTGGACAATCTTTCCTGGCAGGTTCATAATGAAAGAACTGTTGCAGGACAGGCAGCAGTTTACACATCCGAAGCACTGTCTTTTAGTGTTTATGACAGAAGCTTTTACAAGTGTCATTCAGGCCATGACAGGCACTCAAACCACATTCCACAGAACTGGGGAAGTCGGAATTCTTCATATCGGATAACCCTGGGACAGCATGTCTTGTGCTGGCAGCTGGTTGCTGGTTTTGAGGTTTACGGCCCAATCGAGGGAACGCTGTGTGACTCAGGGAGATTTGTGGTGTTGCACCCCCACCCCTGGAAGCATCCTGCTTCTCTATTGCGTCTCATTACATCTATTAAATCAGCTCCCTCCTGTACAGTCACTTGTACACATACAAACATGTACATTTATACATGCACACACACATGTGGTCACATGCAAACATATACACACACACACACACACACACACGCACACAAAGATATACAGCACACATCCCCTCTCTCACACACTTTAAATCATATCTGATGCCCACACACACCCACACAATCACACACACAGACACAAACATGAACCTTTACACACATACCCTTCCCCTCTCTTTCATGCACACATAAACATACACATGCAGGTACACACACAGTCACGCACACCTCTTCACACACATACAATGCAGTGCCCTCGCACACACACATATTGCCACAAACACCTCTACACACATGAACACATACAATACACTGCCCCTCCACATGTGCACACACACACACACACACGCGCGCGCGCGCATACACCATCCTAAATCTTAAGGCCTCTCTCTCCTGAGGCACGTTATTTCATGAGTCTATCTTATTCTCCCATTGGAAGGCATGAGGTCACCTTCTCAACCCCTGCCCCCCCGAACCCTGACCCCTCCTCAACCTCACCAGGACCATACTGAGGGGGAGGGAGACCCCTGACCAATCACGGAGAAGAATCTTGGGTGGTCCCCTGCACTCAATTCAACGCTGACTAACCTGCCTACAGAGTTTTGGCCTTGACACTGAGTTAGCGCGCTGTCAGGTTAACAATCACCATGGTTACCTGAACTGCTGTGGTCTCGGATCACCAATGTCATGTGCATCCCACGGAAAATGGGCCAGGACAATAAATATTTATGCCACAGTTGGCCAGGAAGGCCAAAGTTCATCCTTCATCTCTTTAGACTGGGGGAAGAGAACCATAACTCCTGGAGGAAACCCCCGTAAATGTGAAGAGAGATACTGAATGCAGACAGTAGTGGGGGAAATTGGCACGAAGACCCAGGACCTCCTTATTGTAAGATGATTTTTAGAACCACCCCCACCACCATACTGCCTGTTACTGTCCGGTTCAGTGTCAGGCGAGCAGTTCTGGTCGCCCATGGAAGGACAGTCTATGATTTAGAAAAGAGAGGTAAGTTTTTTGTGCTATTCTTAGGATCTATGGAGCTCCTCAATCCTCTTTGGACCGCTTTGGGACACTTACCTCTGAGCTGTGGAGTCCCATCAATGTGGAACCAGCTCTCCACAGTCTGTGGGATACTGGTATAGGCTGAAGATGTCAGTGCCTCCCAGTGGATGAAATACCACAGAGTGACAGTACGGTGGCGCTGTGGACAATAACTGTACGTGATCTCCGTAAGCTCTTTCCATAAGCTTGCCATCATACATCTCTCATCACTCTGTGACCCCACTAAATTAACCCCATTAAACCCTGACTGTGCACCCATGGACAGGGCATCTCACCCGCAAAAAATTTCCTGCCCTCCCCCAACCACAGGCCCCGTCAGCTTTCTGCTCCAGCTAATCCCAGCACAGTAACACTGCACCTGAGAGACTATCCAGGCTGACCTCACCTTCACCTGAAGACCAGGGGCATTCAGTCATTATGAAATACTAATACACACATACGCACACCCACACACACACACACACACACACACACACACACAAAAGATACTAGCCTGCACTTGTGTAGACACATACATTCTCAGATAAGCATCCACACACACAAGCAGTCCCACAGACTGACTGCAGGTGCACACACACACGCGCCTATGCAAACACGCTGACTGCACACAAATGTACCTCCTCAAATAACCGTGCACACACACACGCAGGCAGTGAGGATGTTACATTGATTTCCATTCATTCTTAGTGTGTCTCTATACCCTTTCCCTAATCTTGACAATAAGCAATGCATGCCTAACCCAAACCCTTACCCTAACCTTAACCTATCCTTCATTCTAACCTTACCCCTGGCCTTAACTAATGAGTCCAGAATTTGCCTTTGTAGTTGTGCGGACGTATGAAAACATCCTCACTTCCCAAAAATAACCCCACTCTGTAGGAAAAAAAGTGTTTTTTGGTCCTCACTTTGTAGCGAACACCCAAACCCACATGCAGACCACACATGTACACTTGCACACACTCACGGAAACGTATAGGACTCACACACACACACACACACACACGCACACTCACATACAGATAATGTGTGAGACAAGGACAGAGCCTGTTCCAGCGGTTAGCGTGCTGGCTGCAGACAGTGGGCTGATGGAACATGGTGATAAGACCTGTAGTTTATTTCCCTTGTGTTCAGATCCACTTCGCCATATACAAGGCACTTTTCCACCACACACACACACACACACACACACACACACACACACACACTCGCATGCAAGCACACGCATATCCCCATTCACAATCTGAGTTTGATCAAGACGAGAGAAAAATTAGCGTTTCTTTCAAAAAGAAGGACATTTGGAACAGTATTGTGGGGGAGGCTGGGGGCTGATCAGCCATGGGTTCCAGTGAGCCATTCCACCATTTTGCCTATTTTAAGCAGCTCTGACATCTATTCATTACAAATGTCTGATTGGGCGTATTAAAATCCATGGCTCATCGAGCACCTGTCTTCCCTATATGTGAGTGTTTGTGGAGCCCAGTCTCATCCCGACTCGCCGCATAGTGACGCTACCTGACCAAGCGTTGACATACGACAAAAAACCGAGGCTTTTGGTGTCCTAATTTGACACCAGTTTAAAACGGACCCGACCCCCTAATCCCTTACCCTCAACCTTAAATCCCTAAGCCTAATCCTAAACATCAAATAAGGAGGCCAAAAGCCTTCCTTTTCATCATACACCAATGCGTGGTCAGGTAGCGTCACTGTATGACAAGTCAGGATGAGAATGTGTTGGTTTGTGTGTGCATGCATGTGTGCATGAGTGTGGCTCTGTGACTGTCTGCGCTTGCGCCTGTTTCTCTGTGTGTGCATATGTTCATATGCATGGATGTTTGTGCATGTGTGTGTCCATGTCTGTCTGTGTGTGCTTACATATGTGTGGGAGTTTGTGTGCGAGGAGTCATTGGGGAAATAATAGTTACAGAGACTGGAAACCAAAGACATTTTCCCGCTGGTGTGGCACTGATCCAGGCCACTAAAGCCACTATTGAGGCGGTCTGAAAGGACTCCCTTAATCAGACAGAGCGTATCTCACTAATCACTGGAGTTCAGACACTGATGGTCAACCAGACAGGCTGGGATCAAACTTGTCCTCTCAAAGGGCCTGTTGTGGTGTCCAAGAGATTAAAAGACCCTCTTTTATATCTGCTTTCAATAAGCACCATAGATGGTACTCCGCAAACCGCAAGAGAATATTCTGAGCTAACTGTCAGAGAGCATGAATTAAATGCTAGAGAGCAAAACAGCAAAAATCAGTATTCTGAGCTAATAACTAAAGACAGTATTCTAAGCTAACTGCTCAGAAGAATTTGCAGCAGGACTCTGAGAATTTTAGGCAAAGAGCAAACAAAAATATCTCTGAGATTACTGCTAAAGTGAGTATTATGAGAATACTGCCTGAGAGTAGGCTACCCAACAATGGCCTCCGAAATTACTGGCACCTTTGACTGGGCAATGAACAAATACTACAAAAAAAAATAAACAATATAATTATAGCGGCATGGAAAATACCAACATGAGTGAAATACTTTATTAATGTATTGAGGGAAAGAACCAAGAATCATAGCAATCTGTTAATGCAACATAGATTTCAACAAAATCAAGGTTTCAAAATAATTGGCACCCTTCATTTAGTACTTAGTGCAACCCCCTCTGGCAAGAATAACAGCATGAAATCTTTTCCTATTGTTGACAAGGTTAAGGCACACATTTGGGGGATTTTGGACCATTCCTCAAGGCTGATCCTTTCAAGATCCTTCACATTCTTGGGCTTGTGTTTATCAACTTCCCTCTTCAGCTCAGCCCACAAGTTTTCATTTGGATTGAGGTCTGGTGACAGAGATGGCCATTGTAGAACGTTGATTTTGTTGTCACGGAACCATTTCTGTGTGGATCTTGAGGTATGCGTTGGGTTATTGTTTTGCTGGAAAGTCCACCTATGGCCAACTCCCAGCCTTCTGGTGGAGGCAACCAGATTATGAGCCGAAATATCCTGATACTTGGTGGAATTAATTATGCCATTAATCTCCACCAGTGCCCCTGGACCTCTTGAATTAAAACAGCCCCAAAATATGACTGACCCACCATCATATTTCACTGTAGGTATGAGGTGCTTTTCCTTGTATGCATCTCTGTTTTGATATCAAACATGCCAATGCTGTATCTGGCGGCCTTATTTTTTGGCTGCCCTTCCAAAGACCCTGTGGTTGTGGAGGTGGTGCCTGATGTTGCTTTTTGAAACATAGTAACCCCACGATGCCAATAAGGCCTGCAATTTCTTCACAGTGATTCTTGCAGATTTTGTTGCTGCTCTCACCATCCTCCTCAGTGTCCTGGAGGGTAAAATGCAGTTGCGTCATCTACCCTCGAGGTTTTCAACAGTTCCATATCTTTGAAATTTTTGAATAATTACCCTGACAATGCTCAGTGGCATATTCAATCGTATGTGAATATTCTTGTAGCCATGACCATATTTATGAAGGTCTATGGCCATCTGCCTCTTTTGAACTGACAGTTGTTTTGTTTTCTTGATGGTGTTAGATGACAAAGGGAGATTACATGTGCTTACCTCATTTTTATACCCTAGTGAAGCAGGTGGAGATTTAATGGCTCAATATGGTTTCTTCACACTTAGATAAAACTTAACTAAGTGGAATTTAATACCTTTTTAATTTTGGTAGAAGTATTTAACAATAATCTTCAAGGGTGCCAATACTTGTGAATCCTTGATTTGGAGAAAATTGATATTTAATTAAATCAGTAAATGACTTTGGCTGGTTTCACTGGAACATTAATATTGTACAGTATTTCTCACATGCTGTTATTTAGAGTTTGTCAGGGAATAAACTTTTGAGATTTTTTTTAAAACATTTTTTGAGCATTGCCAGTCAGGGGTGCCAGAAATTTTGGAGCCCACTGTTACTGCTTATGACAGTACTCTGAGCTAAGTACTAAAGCGAGTGCTCTGAGCTACCTGCTAAAGACTGTGTTCTGAGGTCACTGCTAAAGGTAGCATTCTGTACTAACTACTAAAGAGAGTATTCTGTGCTAATGCAGAAGTTACTATTCAGAGCTACCTGCTTAAAGCAGTATGCTGAACAAACAGCAAAAGGCAGTATGCTATATAAAAATCATACTGTTAAAGCAAGTAGTTTGACCGAACGGCTACAGAGAGTATTATGAGGTAATAAATTGACAAATCTGAGCTAACTGCAAATTAGTATGTTCTAGTCTAGCATATAGAGAGTATTCAATGCAAAAGATTAAAAATATTATATGAAAACAGCTAACCGTTTAGCTAATATTCTGAGCAAACTGTTATTAAAAAAAAAAAAAATCATGAAACATTTTCCTCTGACTCCCTCTGAGCAGGCTGGCAATAATTCTTTTTAAGAAAAACTGCTGATGTCCAAATACCCTTCCAAGTGTTCCCACCTAATCTGCTGACCAGCAGAGGAAATTGCTGATGCTGCACCCTAATGCTGCTGTATTACTGCGTCCGTGACAAAAAGGAATATGATGCACATCGCAGTTATTTCTTTAGTATTTAGCTTCTGCAGGTTGTGCCAAAATGCCCCCTGACTTGTCTCAACTGGCCCAGCCCGGTTATCCAAGTCGGAATCAGTGGCATTTCATAGTGGAGCATCTTTAGGTTCGGTAAATTCCCCCCACACTGCAGACAGACTAAGTTTCACAGAGGGCAGGAGACGCAAGCGGAACTGCTGTTATGACACTGAGCGCAGGGATAGGGGTAACAGATACCCCTACGAGTACATAGGAAAATGGCACAGGCTTTAATGCCAGACTCTGTGAAAATAAGACTATCAGGAATCTTAACAGGCACCGGGGAGGGATAGATGTATATTCATGGAGCATTTAAGAAAATGCAGGCAAATTCATTCCCTGGGAGGAAACTCACACACTTATATGAGGATTATCCGTGTTGGGGGAATTACAGTAAGGAACGTTAATATTTGGGCAGTGATACAATTTTAAAAGGATGGCATTTCTACTGGGGTAACTCCATATGGATGCACAAGCTTACTCAAATAAAAGACAGCATAGATTTGAGGACATTTACACCGATATGGAATGTACCCTGAAGGAATTACAACCCTATGAAAAAGCAGCATTGTTCAAATACTTACTGCCAATTGTGTGCATTATATCTGCCCAAGGGCAAATAATGACGAAAGTGTTAATAATGACCTCTGTATGAAAGTAGCTGTAACTGTTGGTTCCGGGCACCAAACAAAGTTTTTTTTTGGGTTTCTACTGCTTCATCCCTGTCCCGCAGAAGTTGCAAAGCCAGGTTCAGAAACTAAAATATCTCTCTTGTATTTTACAGCGACCCGATGATTATGCTAACTAGCACAATTATCCACCCAGGAGATAGTGAAATCAGCTGCCTGAATGCATTACCGAGAGAAAAACTTGCAGCTGGACTTTTATTTTCTGACCCCTGGACAGTGCGGGGTGAGATCAGCCGGAGCGAGAACATTCCGCCTTGGTGATGTCACAACTTCTCTGAACCGCTAGTGCGCTCCTCAGTCACCCCGCGGCCCACTTCCGCCGTCTTGGTGGGAAACGAAACAAGACGGCTGCGGCAATGACAAACAGTGACCACGGTGCTGGCTGGACAACTGTCCGAAAATAGTGGGGCGTGTGTCCTCTCTGGTAGGATTTGCATGGCGTCCGCGACAGCCTTCAGCCAGGCTTGCTCTGTCGTGGGTTTGTCTGTGGCATTGCAGCCAGCAGCTGGAGCTGAGTCGTCCGCGAGCGTTTGTATTTTTATATTTATTTTTAACGCATGAGCATCACCCAAAACCACGGAAGCTATGCTAACAAGGCCAGGGATGGCTATATTTACTGTGAGTCTAACGTCCATCACCAGAACGAGAGCCTCGAACCCCTGCTTGTGTCAGACTGAGTGTCTGATCAGAGAAATGCAAAACAGTCTGTCAGAGCTTTCAATTCTACAGGCTGCCATTTCAAACAACCTGCAAACAGCAGGACAGCGTGAGCTTCTTTGCTTTATATTATTCTCATGATATTCTTTTTCAGATATTCTTTTTTCATGTAAAATATCTGCAAAGCCCAAAGTCCTCCCCAAAGAAAGTGATTCGCTCAGCCAGAAAATTCAGCTCCTGACCTGACTGAAACACTACGACTGTAGTCCAGCATCTTCTTCTGTAACATGTCTGCCTCACAATGTTAGACATTAGCATAGTGCCCTACTAGCATCTTTCGGTGCATCTTCAGATTCAGTTAGAGCAGAGGCTGGGAAGCGTTTGGTTAGTGCGCATTGATGTCAAGAAGATGCTGTTTTCTTTTGAGAGAAGGCAAGGTCCCTTTGTATGGACTTCAAAAGGCAGACAAAGTGAAGAATCAGTTGTTAAAATTCAACCCCAACCTTTTACTGCGTTTGCATAATTTTATGCAGCATTACTTCCTGTACAGTTTTAGCCAGTCACAACAGAGCGAGCTCTCAGGGAGCGGGCCTTACACAGACAGGAGCCAAAAACAGCCCATTTGAGGCGGAGTGAGCCTGAGGTGCTGCACACACAGCCTGTACAGCTGTAACTAGGAGCTGTTCGGCCATAAAAATATGCGAAGGCTTGTAGATAAACCACAAAAAAATGAAAAATAAATAAATAAATAAACTGGCTAATGGGCATAGTATGCCTACTTTCAGGTGGGAAAGGAGAGGAGGGGAGTGAGTGGGCATTGTGTGGATGTGGATTTGTGTGTATGCGTGTATTTGTATGTGAAGGTGCACGCATGTATAGGTGTATGTGCATGCATGTAGGCATGTGTGGGGGAAAATACATGCATAACGTTTGATTGTCTTCATGCATGTGTGTGAGTAAGTTTTGTGCAGCAGTGCAAACAGACAATTACAGCACAACACTTTGCAGAACCGCATGTTGAATTTAGCCAGGGCTCTTTGCAACACGTTTTCAGATTTCTCTGTCTGGGACGCAATACTCACATGTTGGGCAGGATGCAGAGGGCAAACAGTGAGGTGTGTTGGGGGGGTGGGGCAGAAAATGTAGATACCTTGTTGGGGCATTTGTATTCTGAGCCACAATGGGCTCAAAGCCCCCCCAGGGTAGCATAGTATTAATAACACAGCACACAGACCCCCGCCCCACCCCCACACAAACCCACCCACACACACCCCTGCCATGGGCTACCATGTTGGCAAACAATGTAAACAATGGCCTGCTCCGAGTGTCCCTGACAGGTACCAAAAAGAGACATCACCGACCCCCCCACCTCCAAACAGAAACATAATCTACTCAGGCGCTCCGCCAGCATGCAGAACACCATCATTACCACCATTTCTATTAGTGCTCGAGTCAACACTCACATCAAACAAGCCAGACGGCTACTGTGTGGGTGTGTGTGGATGTAAGGGGGTGGGTTTGCGTGTGCATGCACGAGCGTGTGAGTGCACGTGTGCACGCAACAGTGTGAGTGTATTTAACATGAGTGTGTTCTTGCGTGTGCGTATGTATGCGTTAAAGGTGATGCGTGTGTGCCTACACGCAGAGGATCCGATGACATCATGTTGCCTCATAAATTAACACCGCACCCCCTCAGGGCCATGCAGGCGAGTTGACCTCCTGAGTGATGAGGTCGCAGCCCAGCAGGTCTCAGGTGGTGGGGGGGGGCTGAGCTATATACAGTGTGGCGGGGAATGATTGCGATGTGCCCACTCTGTGCCCATGCAGGGATAAAAAATGACTGTGAAAAAAATAAAAATACATCCTTCAGTTTGGGTCTCAGGCTCTCAAAAACACCTCTGCTACTTTCTCAAAATCCCGCTACATCAAGATGGTACAGCACATGTTCTCCAAAATTACGGAAATCCAAAATCATTTCAAATTTCAAAATTTCACAATTTACATTCACACTGCGACTGTACTGGTTGCTTGAGAAGAGCGGCTGGAGGTTTTAAGTCAGTGCCACTCTAGACATCAATTACAACAATCTTGTATTTCTGAGAGACACCCCTCAGAGTGATCTCAGTCTGCGATCTCCGTTTGGCTCCTCTGGTAGATTTGTGACAGAACTCAACTGACTGTAGCTTTGAAGTAACATTTAGGAAATCTAGAATGTTGGAAAGAGCCTTGTTTTGCACCCGTGGCCAACTCCAGACTATTGGTAATTGACACCACAATTTACTTTCTCACTGCGACTGTATTTGTTGCTTGAGGCAAGCGACTGAAGGTTTAGACTCTGAGCAAAGCTAGACGTCATTTGACTGCCAGCGAAATGTTCTCACATCAAAATTCACGCAGGGAAGGATGGTTGACTGCAGAGTACCTCATATCTTTCAGATGCTTCAGACCATGGCTGCCAAACCCTGCTCCAGAAGATCTACATTCAGCAGATTTTCATTCAAGCAACCCACAGCTCACTCGAATGCTTGGAGCACAGGCGAGTTAAGAACATTTTTTGCTGAAAAAAAAAATTAGCTTTTTGTGAAATTATTGATGCAAAATTATACTGTCCTGAAACATGATTATTAAATACAAATAATATTTTTCCCCCCATTGTTTCATAGTTTTACATTGCTTACGCAACTTCATAAAACTTGAACTGCTTCTATCTTGGTTACGGAATCGTAGCTTTGCTGAACTGGAGGGCTCCTTATTATTCTAATGAGGCCTTTTCAAGTTAATCGCACGGTTGCAGTACATGCGGTAATTTTTATTTTCATGTGTATATTTTTTAAGTACAACAGCGCAGAGACATTGACTTTCAGGTTTTTGCGGTTCCCTGGTTGAACCAAGATTCGCAGAGCAGCCAGCCTCTCGGCTGCACTTGGCAATAAAAAGCATAGGCCTATTCCAGCGGTAGCGGAACAGTGACTGATACCGCGATAGTCTGGTAGCAATTGAAACTGGCGCACGTGGATGGAACCGGAATTTTATGATTGGCTGCAGCACAATCATGTTTTATATGCCGGTGAAGCGCGCTGTGAAAGTGATACTGGTCACGGTCATAGACAGGCTAATTCTTACCGAAGCGAACGGTTTTGCTTTGGTAACACGGAGTTTGTTTTGCTGAGGGTGCCGCATAATTTGAAGGCGGTCTTTAGTCAGTCGCACGGTCGCTACAGTGATCATAAAATCTTGGTGCGGGGGAAAAGCGCCAGCTAACAACATAGTAACACCCGGAGCGTTTGTTTACGACGTAAACAGAAACTGGGGCGCAGTGCAGTCACGGACTCAGGAGCAGAAGAATGAGTGTATTGAAGGGGGTTTTAGTATTTTATTTTCGTGAATACCGCCGCGGAATTCCAGGGACGTGACGTCTGCTGTTGATAGGAGCGGAGTCACATCCCTCTCTGCGATTACGCAAGCGCTTGCGTGCCCGGGCAGGACAGCCGGGTTCGCCGGGACGCCAGGTACACTTGCGGAAAAATACAGTGTGAAATATGTCAAAACCTACGAATGCGTTGCATTAGAGTTCTAGCGTTCCCCTTTTACGCTATAAAATTGCACCAGCATAGTGTGTAAGGTTTTGCTCGCTTTTTATTTACATTATTTAATTTTGTGGGTATAGAACGGAAATATAGCTCTTTGTAGAACAAAAAAAAAAGTGTACTGACTGTATAGCTTATTTTCTAGGCTCGCTACAAACCCCCAAAGTTTCAACCCCAACGCTGACCCCTCAATCAAAACGGCTTTGCAAACCAACAGTCAAACTGTGAACCTTACAGATGAGAAGTTTTGAGATACAAAAATTAATATTTTACTTTCAAAGACTTTTTTTTTTGTTTGATGTCTCAAAAAACAGTTGTGGAAGTTCTTCAAACCCTGTCCTAGCCTCACACACAGGGGTGAAAACCGTTAGAGGTCTGCTAAAGGTCTCTGACCTCCACAGGCACGATGAGGACAGAGAAACACACAGAAATGTTCCAATCTCTACCGCCTTTGTCTTTAACAAGGTTAAAGTTATCTAAATGGACAATGGCTGAGTGACGGATATTTTTAAGAAAATACACTCACAAAACACAGATAAATCACAATAACAGAATGGACTTAATAACAGACCACGGCACCCACCCACACACATATCGTAATGGGGTGAGCCACCCACCACCCCAAACTTCTAAAGATACTCTAGAGATAACAATGTCACTACTGTTAGTGGATGACCTTGTGGGCAGGATATATCTGGTGTTTTTGAAGATGCTGAAAAGCAGGCAGGGAATCGAAAAAAGCCCATATCACAAGAGCTTATAGACTGTTGTGAACTGTACACCTTGACCGTGCACCTAGGACTTGTCTTTTTGCTCCTTTTCAGAATTCAATGTGATTTTGCCCCGACTCACACAGGGGATGCGTTTCAATCTAAATGTATCCTTCTCTCCTCCACTCACCTCCTTCTAAATACTTTGTTATAAAGCCAAAATAGGCTCATGCATAATTGGAAGAAATTGGCATAATTTGTATTCAGGAATTTGCAGTCATGTTAGGCAGTGACTTCTCTTTTTTTTATCGCTAGATTTTGTCTACCTGTCTCCACATACTGTGTCTGATTGTCAATCAATCAATTTGACCTTTTTTTTCGGGTCAATTCTGTAATGATTATGAGGTGATAGTGATAAAAAGATTAATTTACCTTTATGGAGACTGCAAGGAGGTAAATCTTAATAATTAATTAGGAAAAAATCTCAACTCTCTCGGTAATTCCGTATATTGTTATGATCTTTTGTTTATCGGATTATGAAAGAAGATTGAAAATAAATTCCCTATTTTTTAAAAATGGCATTAAAAAGTATGTGTTTAAGGGGGGAAATATTATCGTAAACGTATTGACCACACATTGAGCGCCGCATAAGAAAGGTTTTAATATTTGTTAATGGCATTGCGTTAGCTTCCTCTCAGCAAATATGAACAAACTTGCTGTCTCGTGAGCATTTTAAGTTCGATGCACTGAGCAATAATGTTGTGGATAGAACTGGCACGCCATTCTGCTGTTTAGTCGTGTTAATTAGTTAATCAATCCTCAGATTTCTAATCAAGCAAAGTAATAGAGTTATCGTTTGTTTAATGGTGAGGATTCTGACCTCCGACGGCACGTCACTGTTTATATTCTGCGCAAAAGGGTTAATGACCTCTTTAGATATGTTGAAAAATCATGCAGTCTTTTTTGGAGAAATTCTCCAAGCAATGTTTTTTTTTTACTTTTTATCAGACTTGGGAATTTCGCTAGGTATTCACATGAATGTTATCTCACTAAATAAGAATAATAATTCACTTTAAAACTTTGAAGAAAGATAAAGAAGTTAAGATCCTTCCCACAACTCAGAGTAGTCCACTATCTTGGTACTGGGTGGGATGTCTGTCCTGTTTTATTGGGCTTTTTAATGGCAACTCAGGGCTGGGTAGGGACACTAACTTGATTGCTGAGAACTAGTGATGCACCGATACCGATACTAGTATCGGGTATCTGCCCGATACCTCGTTAATATATAGGTACTCGTACTCGTCCACATTTACCGATACCACGCGCCGATACCGCTTAATGTAAGACGCAGGGTAACTACCTGCTCACGGTCGCATAGGCTACAGTATGTTGTACTATCTGACTTCTATGTCTAGGGGGAGACAGCGAGTTAGAAAAAATACTAGAAAGAGAGCTTTATAGTCATCTCATCACATGCAGGCATACGCGCATACACACAAGAGGTGTATACTAAAGAAGTACATGTAGGTAAGTTCGTTACAGTACTTAAGTAGTTTTTTGAGGATTTGTACTTTACTTGAGTTTTTTTTTTTTAAACCGGGACTTCTGCTCTACTACATTTAAAAGATAAAAAGTATACTTTTTCTTCGTTACTTTGACACTGGTCACTTCACTTGTTATAAATTAAAATATGTATATAATTCATCAATTAAGGATTATCTGGATGCGGCGTGTTCAAGAAGAACAACGGTGCTCGGCAGGCTATCTTAAGCGTTTTGTGCAGATGTTTCTGCCAGCGGACATGGAGCTGCAAATTTATGCACGCAATTACAATATTCTATCACTAGATGGCATACCCGGATCAGTTATTGAATATTTACAAGCAAGCCGAGCTCGCACAAGCACACACGCACAATCACACACAGAGAGACTTAAAATTGTGAATCTTCTTATTTTACGACAAATATATTAGTAACATATGGTTACCTTAAACATTTTAGTTGTGGTTAAGTTAAATCTTTTTCATTTGTCATTTGTGTAATTGAAATATGGCGATACCACACACTTTAAGTGATGCCTTGTTTGCTTTGAAAGCTATTATTGACTTTAGTTGGATTGAGAATGACTATGAATGTGTGTAGAAACTATCTGTGGCGATTAATAGTTCTACTGACTTTTTATGAAGTTGGGTGTGTTACGTTGCCTATGCAGCGAGTTTACTTTTCATTTGTCAAGCTTCAGTAATGTTTTGCCTCATTTGATGGCAGTGCTAGTTCAAAGCCTTTTTGTCGGGCCTAAAAACAGAAAGATTAGCAGTTAGGCCTACTCTTTTTTTTTTTTTTTTTTGGAAATAGCCATGTGTGAATCGTTTGATATTGGCCTCTTTTGGGCTTGTTATAAAAAGAAAAAAAACCTGTACTCCGAAATTGTCATTGTATTTTCCTGGAAAACATTTCAGCAATATCGGTATCGGTACTCGGTATCGGCAAGTACACAAAATGAAATACTCGTACTCGTATCGGTTTTTAAAAAAGTGGTATCAGTGCATCCCTACTGAGAACTCCCCCAGCCCCCCCAGCCAAAAAAAAAAACAGTTCAAACCCCATCTCATTGTACATAACTCCCCACCATAGGTTCTGTCATTCGTAGCATTACAATAGCTTACTTTTATATCACAGTCACATGACAGTAATACAGTAACAATGATTGGCTGTCATGTCAGCATTTTCACTTTTATTACTGCCCAACTCTACCGTCCTGTTAGTGGTCACTCCACGCCAACTGGCTACGTTGGTTTTTCTAAGAGCAAAATCATAAAAATCCAATAAAGGCGATTTCTGAAAGTGAAGATGAGAGGTATTTAACACCCTTTTCCAGCCACACATGTATCGGGTGTGTTAATATTTAACCAGATTATATCCTTATGGCATTCCAGAGAGAGTGATAAGGGCTCATAGTTTGCTTACGACACCATTTTGTGCAGCGCCCCTGGCTTTTGTCACCCGATGATGAAATCATGAATGCAGTAAGTCTTACTGGAACCCTGGACTTCCCGTCACAGAGCGGGACGATGCAACTCTCCTGTTGTAATTGTAAATGCTTTGATCAGTTTTTTTATGAGAAATGAAACCACACAAGTGAATGCTGTGAGGAGACTTTCATGGGCACTACTGTATCTGTGTGTGTTACTCTTCTGATTCTGATTGTCCACACACATACACACACACACACAGGCATGCACGCACATGCATGTATACAGGCGTGCACACACACACACAAATACATACATACACTGGCACGCATAAACACACAATCATATGCGCACACACGCACACACACAGGCATGCACGCACAAGCATGTATACAGGCATGCACACACACAAGAAACACACACACACACACACACACACACACACAGCATGCACGCACACGCATGTATACAGGCGTGCACACACACACACACACACACACACACACACTCAAAGCCTGTCCAACACACATCTGGCTGCTGATCTGTTGTAACCATTGATGATCCAAGCTCCTATCACAGGAAGTGCTGTAATTTAGGTCACGCCTCACAGGAAATGGGGATAAACCTGTGCAACTCCTGTCAAACGACATTCATCAATGCAATCTGCAGGCTCCCTGCACAAACTCACTAAAGATTTCAGTTTACAGTGCTGCAATGTGATTTTCTATCAAACACACACAGTCACTTACATATTTGTTCACACACACACACACACACACACACACACACATATCCACACACACAGAATTGCAGCCACCCTTACACAGAGATGCAGTCCCTCTCACACATACATATATACTATGCAAACAATATTACTTACGTGCTCTTCCATACAGACATGCACACACATTCATTCACACAGTGTCAGTCAGTGTTTATGCAAGCCAGATAACGGATTGTGTAAGATTACGGTGAGGGGTGATATTTGCTTTACAAATAAAATTGAATTAAATAGAAATTAAGCGAATTAGAAGGAGTAGGATTAAGTGAAAGGATGGAGTTGGGGTTGAGTAATTTCCGTTGTGGTCTCTGCATGGATCTGAGTGATGTAGTTGGGGTTTACCCTCAGGTCGAACAAACCCACAGTGCTGTGAATGCAACCGCAAGCTAACCGTTACACAATGACTCCTCATTCACCCCAGTGCCTGATCCGAGCGGCGGGGCCCCACAGGTGAGTCACGCTGACACACCTCTCTGGCACGGAGAGCTCGGCCCCTGCGTTAGAGTGTTACACCCCCCACACAGGTGACACACCTGTGGCTGCAGATAAGAGGACACCACACCTGGCCTGTGCACACACACAGCTGAACACAATATAAACAGAGGAGAACTGGGCGCTGTCATAAAGAGTCCAGCAACTCATCTGTAAGAGAGAGAGCGCCTATGTGGGAACAGAGCAGGCTTTATATTAGCTGTAGATCTGGAGATCTCAGGTGCAGCTCCAGTATCACGGGGACTCAGGTAAAGCTGTGGGGGGAGTGGAGTTACTGGGTTGTTAGAATGTGACCTGAAGGCTCTGAGCGGCAGGGGTTGTTGAGAGGAACACTTATCCAGGTGACCAATCCTTAGAGTTACTCCCTCTGTTTATCAGTAGAGAGGCTCTGCCCCTGCCCCTGTCTGTCAGCTTAGATGCTCCACCCCTTCCACTGTTTATTACCACAGAGGCCACACCTCTGTCCCTGTCTATCAGTGTAGAGGCCCCGCCCCTGGGATTGATTTTGAACTTGGAAACTGCACCCCTGGCCCCGTCAGTCAGCACTATGGCACCATCCCTGCCTGTGTCTACCAGACTACAAGTCCCACAACTCCGTGTGTCTGTCAAGTAAGAGGTCCAGCCCTTATGCCGATCAGTTAGCATGGTGACTCCGCCTCTGCCCCTATTTGTCAGTGTTGAGGCTCCACCCCTGCCCCAGTTTATTGCCATTTTGGCCACTCCTCTACCCCGGTCTATCAGCATAGGGATTCCACTCCTACTGGTGTCAATCATCACTGCAGCCCCGCCCCATGTAGAGATAATGGCGCAGGTCGAGGGTGGATATTTGGGCACATTGCATTCCTGTGAGAGACCTGCCCAGCCCTGTGGCCCTTTTGCTGTTTACACAAAACACTTTCCCTAAAACTTCGGTGTGCACAAACACTCATCAGTAATACTAAAACGTTAATGTAAATGCGGACATAAATCTTTCTTGGTCTTTGGCACGAAAGCCTTTCATTCCATCTATTAAGAAAATTACACACAATGAATTTCAAAAGCGCTGAGAATGAATAATTGGGAAGTTGGTTATTAGAAATTGATTGAAATGTATGAATTGTCTTGAAAAAACATTCTGACTTTCAACAGCTTGGATTATTTTCCATTTATCCATCCATCCATTATCTAAACTGTTTCTTCCCCACTAGGTTCAGGGAGGAGCTGGAGCACAGCTGACTACAGGGGAATATTTTGAATATTTTGCAGCAGAGTTTCAATAACGCTCTCAATAACAGCTGGGAGCTGAGGGGTTAATTTAGAAAGATGAACAAATAAGAGGGTGAATGCATACTGTAGGTCACTAAAGTCTATGGATATGCATTTATGCAAGGGTTAAGTCATTGCTGTGGAACACCATTGCCTTCACAGTTGCCATTAGTGATTACATTATAATTTACACTTTTTATTTTACATCTCACATCTATTTTTACATCTTAAAGGGTTCGCAGAGGATTCTGACTGTACTTGAATACAATGCCAAGATATTCTTTGGGTGGTTTTTAAAAATGTTTTTAAAACATTTAAAGTGCATGAAATTGTAGAGAGGCATTTCGCCCAGACATGTTAAAACAAGGTGCTTAAGAGTTGTGAGATGTTCCTTAGACGGCATGCAATGCACTGAATACGGTTTGAATATTTAACTTCAATTAAAAAAAATGTACTGGAATTTTCCAGAGGGTTTTGATGGGGAGAGGGTTGGGTCAAGGAAGGGCGGAGATTGCAGGCATGCAGAGATTAGGAAAGATTGCAGCAAGGATTGGTTGTCCGTCAAGCATTCTTCTTGTCTATATTATGATTACAGCGCATGATTATGTCATTCAGGGCCACATCTCAGTTGTAACGTGCTGGGTGTGGCATCTGAACACTTTAACCCAGCACATAGGTATTAACCTTAAACTCTTGCAGTTCATTTACTCCCCCATAATACCCAGGAGTGTCGTATCTTTGTCAAGAAACATATTCTGTGAAGCAGAGCCTGATAATATAGGAAATATTTCATAAAAATACAATATATTTTCAACAAGTCTCAGTCAAAACCTAGTGTATGACTGGACCATTTACGATCTGTGTGAATTTGGCTGACCAATGGCATGACATCAACATCACTCACTCACTCACTCAGCCACGGACATCAGTGGATGTAAGGCCAGACCTTGCCAGTCAAGCCAAAAATTAAAAGTAGACATTTTTGGAAATATTTATCTGCAAATAGTCTGTGTCTGCTCCATGTAGCAAAATAATAAGCTAAAATCTGCCCATGTTGACTGTGCAGCCATGAACTCAAAATGATTTTTGATTGTTTGGGACGCCGGTGTCCTGACCACTGGTTAAAGAGTCAAAGACTGCAAAGCGAAGGCATCCTTGTGTATGTGCGTGGGAAGATGTTTCAAGTGCGGAGGCTGCCAACCGAAAGTAAAAGTGTGATGTCTTTTTCTTTTTAGCGCAGCATGAGGGCATTATGGCAATAGGTGATTGGCCAAGACCGCGTATCTGCTTTATGTTTTGAGTATAATAATCCCCATCGAGGGAGGACCTGGATTTCCAAAGTTATGAAGATCACAAACGTTTGTAGTTTATTCTCAATCACAATATCTTTGTTGGCACTCGTAACTGTCGCACATTTTTGCAAAATCTTAGTTTGAAGTTTTTTAGATTTGAAGGCATACTCCATGGTGTATTATAGCAGTTGAACCAATTACTTGCAAAGATACTGACACAAGGCTGTTATTAACCCATCAGATTTAGCTGCATTTAGCACAGCTGTTTGGAGAAGACCCAGCAGATGGACAGAAACCATTAGAACATCGACACAGAATAACTTGGCAAGTGAGAGTAAGTAATTTAATTTCATTGGAAAATGTTAGCTATGCAACTGTTTTGTTTAATACAACATTTAGTTCTAATGTATTGCGCCCTGTGTTAAGAGTAAAGAGAGCGTTAGCTCACACGCTAGGTAACATTTTTCTCCCCACTGGTGACGTGAAGTCGAATGGCTTGCATCTAGCTATAACTCATTAGCTAGTTTTCTGGAATTCATACGACGTTATTCATCAACTTATACACTGGGGCGCACATCCAGGCACTTTCAACATCTTTTTAAAATTTTAACTGCATAAATTCACTGCTACATTCAAAATGCTATAGTCTGCAGTTGCCACCAGGAAGGGCTGCAAGGGGGGGGGGGGGCGGGGGACTGCAGCCCCTGCAGAGCCCTCCTTCCTGCACCCCTGCCCTTGTGGGTAAAGGCAAGCTCATCTTAAATCCTGCCCCCCACCCCTGAGGAGTTCTGTTGCAGTCTTAAGCCTCAAGCCCTTCTGTCCAAAACATGGGTGGTAAACCCCAGGTCAGGTGACCTGGCAGGGAATACTGGATTTATTTTTCCATCTTAAAACCACAAAAACAATGAGATGCTCGCTGAGGGGAGTTAACTGTGAATTTGACCAGCCTGCAGTCTGTGGTAAATCAGGAGTGTGTACACAGTACAGGTTGTTAGAGTTTTGGGGGGGGTTACGGGACCTTTAACGGGAAATAGAGAGCCTTAGATCGGCTGCTCTCACTGTTAAGACTCTGAGCTCAGCCACTGAGAGCACGAGCTGAGAAGAGATCAGGGATTCCATGACATCACCACGAGAGGATTGTGTGACATCATGGCCGCGTGTTTTATCACTCCCTCGCTGCCAATGCCTCTTGGCTCAGGGCTCCAGGGATGAAGGTGACATGACAGTGGGATGGGAGGGGGGGGGGGGGGGATTTTGGTTGGGTGTCAGGGGAAGGACAAGCAGAGAAACCGAGACCTCGTTCTGCTCACTTATTTTAGCTCCTTTCCTTTGATCACTTCTTTGGTCTCAGCACAGCCCAAGGTCACTTCACAAGGAGAAACAGTCAGCAAGGGAGGTGAAGATGGAGGAAACTGGAAGAGTTGAATTTGGCCCATTTTCTGTAAAACCTCAGTTTGAAGTGACATCAGATACAGGTGTAGCCAATGGTGAAATGGGAGAGGTCAAATTACATATGAATTCTTTATACATCTAGAATTCTGAAAGAATATCTCCGCACTGGACTTGAACATGTATCCTTGCTGAAGAAATCATTTGGAGGCTACCAGCTCCTGGGTCCGTGCTCTTCTCAGGAGAACTTAATGGACTTGGCTGTCCAAAAATATGTTTGACCAGGATTTCTGGGTCAGGTGTGGAACAAAGGCACAAGGAAGGATAAATAAAAGATTAAGCCTGGAACCAAGCCTTGAGCCAGGTGCATCCTGGGATTTATCCCAGCACAACACGGGAACATATGATTACAGGACAGGAAATTGGGATACTGACACCACCTGGGCATATATACTGTTAGAGTTTCATCCTTTGGTCTAAAAGGGAGCGCTAAACTATTGACATGGGATTCGCATGCAGTCATCCCGAGGCCAAAGGTTAGGCAATAGAGTCCCATTCAAAAAAGACTTAAAAGTTGAGACATTTGCTGCTGGTAGGATTAAGGCACGCTTTCTATTTGTACCGGAGTCCACCAATTCTTGTTTCAACGTTCAGGGCTCTACACTCTTCTCAAAGAAGAGATTCCTCCAAATCGCGGTGACAGTGAGAGTTTGGAGGAATCTCTACTTTGAGCTGAGAAGGATTCTCCTCGTGATATCGGCCCAACCTCCCAATCTTCCTTGAAGGGGATGAACGGCAAGCCTTAAGTGATATATGAAACGTGTATAGCGCTTGGGGGAAGTTCTGCCATGCTCACACTGAAGTGACAGGATTGTATGTGAAAGAATCAGCTTTCTTCACTTCCTAAAAAGTCCACTCTGACTTTATTCCTCTCTCATCCACCCCACACCAAAATATATATATATATTTTTTTATCTGTATGCGCAGCTGGACGAGCGTGTGAGGGTAAGGCGTGGTGGGGGGGGGGTGGGCTTGTCTTTCCTGTTCCGGCAGAGGGCTTTTTTTAGAGTGCTTGCCGCAATCTCCTTCCCTGTCCATCTCTTGTAATAACAGCCCAAAATGGTGCAGAAACCAGAACAAATACCAAGAAAACAGGCAGTGGGCAGCGGCAGGACAGGAAACACAAACAGGGGACTGTCTGGTTTTCTGCGGAACAGAGAGAGCCTGCGTGTTCCTGTTTGATGTCATGGCGTGATGTCACAAACAGCTTCTGCAGAATTCCAGAATTCGTACCAGGCTTTTTCTATAAGGGTGGATTTCTTAGCAACGGTCAACCAGCAAAAAGTGTGTATGTGTGTATGAGTGTGTCATTCAGCCAGCATCTACCAGCTGTACTGCAGGGCATGGAGGAGTGAACGTGATGATGAGGAGGGTGGAATTAGGATGAAGGCCGCAGGGAAGCTGCGGGAGGAATGCAAAGCGGCAAGGGTCTGAAGGAGGGCAAGAAATGAATGTACACTGTGTGTGTGTGTGTGTGTGTGTGTGTGTGTGTGTGTGTGTGTGTGCACATCAGAGTGCATTTGTGTGTCAGAGTGTGTGTGTATAAGTGTATGTGTGAAAGAGAGAAAGAGAAAGAGTAATGCTCACTCACAGATATGCAGTAATGTAAGACATTTTATAACTCCATGTGAACAGGGGGCACTGCAATTTGACCCTAATGAGGTCATAATACATGTGACCAGACAGAGATTATAATAACGGCAAGTATTCAAGAAATATGCCACGCAGGCAACAACCAATGACTACAATCTCATTCCAATGCGAATGAGTTCAGTGATGCTTTGACCCACACTCACATACACACACATACAGTCGCTCTCAAGCATACACATGCTGTCTTTCCACCTCATATATTATAAAAAAGAAACTTGAGACGTCATGATGACCGGTGGTCGCTAAGGTGATGGTACGGTCACTGTTGTTACTGCCAGGTATGTGTTCGCCCTGCTCCGCAATCCAGGATTTGAATGAAGGACACACACTCCCAAAGTTTCCCATCGCTCTCACTATTCAAAACAACCATGTGATGGAAAAATGATTAAAATGATGGCAAGAAAACTATTGAAACTGGAGGGGCACTCAGAGAACGCTGCCAAGGCCAAATACCCTACACTGTTTTAAACTTGCACCTTTTTTGCCAGTTAATTTAAGTGTAATTTTACAGTAAGTATTGCAACAGTGTGCCGTGTATGTTAAGTGTAAACCACAGTTAAATGCGCGCAGGATTCCACTTACAGTTAAAATAACTGGCAAAAAAGGTGCAAGTTTGTAACAGTGAATGCTGCAATGGTAATGGAAATAAAAAATAATTTGTGTATCCGTCTAGTGATTCAGATGTGCTCCAAAATTTAATGGGTTCTTCCTTGGCTCATGCTACTCCTACCAGCAAGTTTGAGGAAAATCAGACCAGTGTTTCTCTGAAATCCTATGACAAAAAACAGCCAAAAACATAACCTCCATGGTGTTGGTAATATTCCCATTAGAAGAATCTATATAACAACGGTAAAACAATTAAAACAATGGCAACATTACGCTCGAAATACAAGAATACAATAAGAGAAAATGACAAGAAAACAGCAAAATTTGTGAAAAAAATATTGACAAAAACGATTAAAGTAGTGACAAAACAACTCAATGTCTAGAAAATTATTAAAATCGAATAACGGCTTTTCACCCCACAGTTTCTGACTGCGTGGCAGAAATGCCCCACAGCAGCGCTCATGAAGCAGTGTGTCAGTGTGGAGAAATGCCAGTTATGGGGGGCTGGCTGCTCGTCAACAGAATGACACAAATGCCATTCCAGACCCACTGTCTCTGAGCCCGACTGTCACCCAGGCCTCAGTAACGGAGACACACCATAGATCAGTGCTCTCTCACAGGGCTCAGGGTGGGTAAGAGGCAATGAAAAAAATTATTTTAAAGGATCCACTACCTGGTATTTACACCCGTTAAAAATAAGTGATTTGGGTCTAAAACATAATGTTTTGTGGTAATTTGCAAAAATTACGCGAAATTCTTACTTATTTTGCCCTTTTTATCAAGCCAATCTTGCTCTCTCAAGAAAATTTAGAGATTTTGACTCGGCCAGAAGGTGCGAGGGAAGAGGGTGGGAGGAGGGAGGAGTGGCTTGAAAGCACAGCCATAGCAACGCGTGCATAGTAACACAACGTGTGACCTTATCATGGCTGAATCTATCGACCATTCTGGGTGGCTCTGAAGTGCTCCTGCCGTCTGAGTGTGATACACTGAGCCCTGCTTGAGATGTCCTAGCGAAATAGCCTAAAAACAGGGGGGAATATAAATGCCACATGCAAGCTAACATTAGTACATCTAAGTTCCATGATCATATACTCAAGAGTAACACGCTGCGTTTGGACAGCATAAAAAGGCAATAATATACAGCCATCCATCAATAAATTAACAGAATGTGCACGGTTAATGCTGGCCTAAATTAACTGAGCTAGCTAACGTTAGCTTTTTGCTAGCGGAAATTTAGCGTATGTTTGAAGCGTTATTTCGCCTACTTAACGACATCATAGCATAGTGTTTTTGGCATCTGTAGATTCCTTAGGTTGTCCAGTTTCATATGATGTGTGGATCTTCACTGTAGCTGAAAGTGAGCCCGCTACAGGAAATACGGCATGTCAGGAGAGCCCTCGGTTGTGAGGGTAATGTTTACGTATTGGGTATACTGCCAAGTTTCTTTTGAACTGCACCGCACTCCATCCAATAGCTTACGGTAATGTAATGATAACACTGAAGCTGGGGGGACAAAGTTGTCAGCTAATGCGAAAGTCGACATTTACAGACATTATTAAAGTGGCGGGTTCCCTAGTGTTGGAACAATACCCTTCTGGAGGCGCAGGTTTCTAGCTAAGCCAGCTTTGTACTGGCCTAAGTTGGAGAAAGAGTCCGACGTGAAATGAGCACGCAGCAATAGGTTTGTGGTGGGGGCTGCAGGAACATTATCAGCAAAAATAAATGCAATCCACTTGTTCCTCTGCGATTCATCGCTCGATGGAATGTTAAAAATGTTTTTATGTGGATTCTGGCAGCCTACAGAGCATTGGTGTGCACCAGAACCTTTAGCTCTTGTCTCCGATATTTGTCTTGGGCGTGTTTGAGGAAAACAGCGGGCACGGTTTGCTACTCCCAAGCCACACCTTGACTCCTCCTCTGCGCTGTACACGCCATCAGGATGCCCAAACTGAAATCTCCAATTTTCATGCCTCCGGAGTAGACAGCCTCCAGATGAGGAAAAAAGGGAGGAAGGAAGCTGCTTTGACTCCAAAACATCTCAGATTTGGTCAGAGTGAGGAGGGATGACTAATGTGTACATGCAAGAACTGGGAAAAATGTGTTTTCCAGGTAATGGATCGTTTAAAAGAGTAAGTCTTAACCCATTTTCAGTCATTCTCCTTGATTAACTATAAGAAAAATTCAATCGGTGGCTGAACACACGGCTTCCTTCTTAACGCCATGTTGCAGCAATTAAATAGTCAAGTGAATCAATACAGAAAAATGTATTATTCACTTTACGAAAAAGATAAACTGCTCTCTTAACTTTTGTTTGCTCTTAGCACATCCTCCAATGCAGGCTACCTTCACTGTGCTTTATGGTTGTTTAAATTACAGTAAAGAAAATGGAGATTAGCAACAAGTATCCACAATTGAATAACATTGATTGAAACGGAATTTCACGTTAAAATGAAACATTTTATTTTTTGCCATAACTTATCGAGGTGAACTGGCCATATCTAATTGCAATAAGTGATTTCTGAGTTCGTGTGACGTTATTTTTGTTAAATAATTGAAGACATGTTAAGAGCAATCATTAGTTTAAAGCCCTGGTCCTCAAATCACACCCTACAAGGTCCGAGAACTGCTGGTTTTCCACCCTCCCTTTACCTGGGAGTCAGGTGTTAACACAGTCTGGCCAATCAGAGGCACTAACTGTTCATTTACTTGCCTGGGATAACGAAAAACCTGGGCTGGATTTGGTCTCGAGGTCCAGATTTGAGGATCCTTGATTTAAAGGGATGCTCTGTGCCACCCCTATTTTCAGTTCACCAGTCATCACTGGTATGGAATGGGTAGTGGAGTAAGTCCACGGTCTATTAGGACCTGCTTGTATATTATTTTTATTTAATGGGTTCTTGGAAAGTGCAGAATTTTGCCAATTTTGATTCCAATATTAGACGGTTTCAGATTTAAATGTCAACGGAACAAACACGTGGATGAAGAGAGAAACAAAGAGACAAGAGAAGAGAGAGAGGGAGAGAGAGAGAGAGAGAGAGGGAGATGGGGAGAGGCACGAGTAAGACGGCTAGGCAGAGAGAGGTGGTGTGAGTGTGTGAGAGAGACATCGAGAGAGAGAAAAAGAGAGAGGTGAAGATTGAGACAGAAGACACTCTAAGCATGACTTCATCAGGCGATGACGGGGTCTCCATCCCTTTCCAATGGGAGGTAATGCCTCAGAAGAATTGCTCGCAGTGCGGCCATTAAACATGAATGGAGATGATGTCATTGCCTGGTGAAATCATGTTCCGCGTGTCCTCAGAGAGAGAGAGAGAGAGAGAGAGAGAGAGATTCAGGGGTGAACCGGCAAACATTACATATTGGATACAGATATTGGGGTGTAAGGTCACCCCGGATCCTGGCAGAGGAAGGATGGAGGGCATAGCTGTGGGCGGGGCCGCGGAAAGGATGAGCACCTCTGAGCTCGTTAGAGAGCAGAGGATCCTGGGATACCCAATGAGGTCGTCACAGACACCACCCCATACACTCCGATGAGGTCACCCCTACAGGGGGGAGCCGAGGGAGATTTTGATTAAACTGCGGAATCGGAAACCTTCCGGAACCTTCCATCCCTAAAACTCACCACATCCTACTGCAGAGGCAGGATGAGAGGAGTGAAAGAGCTTGCTGCCCAAGCGCGTTTAAGGAAGGAGGGGGATTGAGAACAGATGTGAAACAGAGAAATACACACACACGCTCACGCACACACACACACACACACACACACACACACACACACACACACAGGAGACACACACACATATACACACACGCTTACACGAGCGCACACACACACACACACGCTTACACGAGCACACACACACACACGCTCACACGCACACACACACACACACACACACACACACACACACACACACGTGCTTACACGGGTGCACACACACACGCACACACACACACACACACACACTCACGTGCGTGCACACACACACGCACACACACACACACACACACAAGCACACGCACACACACACACACACACAAGGACACAGACACGCGCGCGCTTACATGCACACACACACACACACACACACACACAAACCCTCCCAAGCACACGCATACACACACATATGCACGCACAATCTTTGACTGAAGAAGGATTCAGGCGGACATGGAGGTAAGGATCGTGGGTCAAGATGGCGGGAGAGGAACGGAGGTCTTTTATAAACCCCAGGGCCTGTTCCACAAAGCAGGATTACTGAGCTAGCTGGATCATGGCAACAAGTGAAACTCAGAACAGTACTTGCCCCTCGAGTCCAAGTTTTTGGCGGGCATCTGGGTTTACAGTTATCCACCTAACTTTGTAATCCTGCTTTGTGAAAAAGGATCCGGGGATCAAAGCGTGAAAGTCCAGCCATATGTTCCCTCTGTGATTCCAATCAGTTAGTGCCACCACTCGACTGAAGAATTGCTTGAATTAGCTAATCATTTGGACAGAAAGCTGGATGGAATTTTACTTTAAGAACCTGGGTTTTCGCCTCAATTTGCTTGATTTACCACAGGAAATCTCAGCCTTACCCAGACAGAGCTGATGAAGGTGCAGGGCTTTGTTGCGGCCAAGTACTTACGCACCAGATTCTACTCATTAAGCTTGATTGAAGCTCATGAAGTTTAGTTTAATATTTACCTCTTCTCAAGGAGGTTATGTTTTTAGCCCTGTGTGTTTGTTTGTTTGTTTGTTTGTTTTTATGTTGACAGGATAACTCAAAAATATTGGCACAAAACTTGGTAGGATGATAGGTAGTAGTCCAAGGATGAGTTGATTCAATTTTGGAAGTGATCCACAATATATTCTGGATTCTGGATCAAGGAGAATTAAAATATATCTAATGCAGGTCTGTGTGATATTTCTGACCGGATAACTCAAAAAGTTATGAATGGTTTGACACAAAATTTAGCAGGATGATAGGTTGTAGTCCATGGAAAAGTTGATTTAATTTTGGAAGTGATCCAAAACATATTCTGTAACCAAAAGAACAGATATATGAGGTGGCAGAGGAATGCGCTCTACCGAGTGCTCTCTAGTTGTTAATATTTTCCTTGATGCTGGACTTAAAATCCCGCATCCACACTGACCCTTTTTTGAGCATGAGCAGTCAGTGAGCATACCTCTGCCAAGGCCCAACAGTCGCCCAGATGTCTGGGACACACAATATTATATTATATACCACCACACAAGTAAATTAAAGATTCCTGGATGCATAATTTGATCCTAATCACTCCCAAAGTGAAATCACTTCTAAGCTGGGCCAAGACACACCTTTGATAAAGATACCATGAAACTTCGTACATAACTTTTTCTGTCATGTTGTGAAAAAACAAACAAACAAACAAACAAACAAACACACTTACCCACGAACCAAACGTGAAACGTAATCTCCTTGGCAGAGGAAATAAGATCTGACTCTGCTGAATAACCAGGAGCTGATTTCTCTCCCGGAAATCAGGAGCTGACTAAAAATAGGGTTCGGGTTTAAACCACGGGGTGTACGCAGATGTTTAACGGCATTCTGCAAGCTCTCTTCCTTTCTCTTCTCGCCAAAACAAATGATTCAGAGCCCGTCATGAACTGTTCTGTCCACTAAGCATCCTGCACAAGATGAACGCAAGCGATTCAGCTATTCTCCCTGCCCAACAGCAGGGTTTGATTAGAGCTTAATAGTAAAAACATCTCAACTCTCCCGGCCTCTCTTAAACCCTGACTCTACAGCTCCCGTCTGGGATTCGCAAGCTGTTTTTTCCATCAACGAGAATGGATAGCTGCCAAACCTGCACTTACTTCCAGAGAGCGGATTATGGAAGAACTGTGCGCATGTAATTTTCAAACATCCCGCTGTACATTCAGTGTGCCCCTGGGGCGAGTGATTCACTGTCTTCAGTCAAAACCCCAAAACCGCCGGTCGCTCCCCAGAAATTTGCAGATGTACGAGAGGGACACCTGTTTTTACCACAGATTTCCTCCACAGTTACACACGTCCACAGGAACCCTGTTAAAGGCTGTATTAAGCCCTCGTAAATAAGGGGAACAGGTGGCAAGATAATGCACTCCCCCTGCATTAGTACATTACCTCCCTGCAGAGATACTAGACTCCCTGTGCCCCATAATCCTTTGCTTTCTGAGAGATGCAATGTTCTTCAGCCACTCAAGTGCATATTTACAGAGGGATCAGAATACAATCAGGAAAACACTGTACCAAAGCCATAAACTTTCATTGTATCTATGTATGTGTGTGTATGCATGTGTATGTGTGTGTATGTGTGTGTGTGTGTGTATGCGTGCGTGCGTGCGTGTGTGTATGTGTGTGTATGCGTGCGTGCGTGCGTGTGTGTGTGTGTGTATAAGCTTGCGCATTAAATGTACATGTTACCATCTTACCCAGGCCTCTCTCTAAAAGAAGCCCTTTGTCTGAGGGGACTTCCTGGAAAAATAAAAGTTAAAGGTGAAAGGTTAAACTAATAGAAGAAACCAGGTCATGTCAGAGGTCACTGAGCCGGTAAGCAGGGGGAGGGTGAGGCAGGGTGAGAGTGGAGGAGCTGGGAACAGGCCTGGCGCTAGAACTGAGAATTGGGGGGGCACAGACACATCCCTTTATGACAAGAATTAGTCCTGGTTAGTTCTCAATCATTTTATATTATTGACGTGTTTTCTAATATCGTAATTAGCATCTGAAGACACGGTTTCTCTCCATATGCGATCTAACAGCGATTAAATCATGGGCTAAATTCAGTACAAAAAAATGATTTACTTATTAATAGGCCGGTGCGTTGCGTTGATTGAACTGGTCCACGTTCCAATGAAATATCGCCTTTCACTCTCGGTATTGTGTGGGTTGATTAAAAAAAAAAGTGGCACTCGGCAGTTAACACGTTGACTGCCAACTACGAGATAACTCGTAATGGCAGGTCAGGGCCAGCGCCAGAAAAATTCGGGGGAAATTATCCATCCCTTTATTGACAACAATTGGTCCTGGCTAATTCTAGATGGTTTTCCTTTATAAGCACGTTTTCTAATTCAAGAATAATCAAGTGGCAATTGAAGACACGGCTTCTCTCCCCCATGCGATCTAACAGCAAATAATGGGCTACATTCAGTGCAGAAAAATAATTTAATTATAATTAGGTCAATGCACTGGCACTCAGCAATGGTAATTTTTTTTCCAGCGAGAGTGGAATTTCAGAACTCTTCGCGAATGAAGGTAATTCTGGTGACAAGTATACGTGGTTTCCTCCGTTTTCATTTTCCAGTCTAACAGCTGGCTATTTTTTACAGCAAGTTGCGTGACCGTGCTGCAAAAACAGGTGTAGGTACTTGCCGTAATTACCTTCATTCGCAAATGAGTTCTGAAATGCCGCTCTTGCTGGAAAAAAAATTAACGTTGCTGAGTGCCTGTGCATAGACCTAATTATAATTGAGCCCCTAAGAACCATACCGGGCCATCCCGCACTTTTGCCGAAATTGAGTTGTGGTAGTCAGCATGTGCAGAAAACTGAGATCTACATTTCCTAACAGCCCAACCCAATCTGCCCACATGGATTGTTAATACAAGCAAATGTCTTCTCTGCCCCTGTATATATGCACTGCACTGCCTTAGCCATAATACGCCATCCCACAACCTTCCCATAATTCATTGTAAACATGGCAGCTCGGTATCTCACTGATGAGGAGTTGCTTATTGTGATTGATGATGATGGTGAAGTGGAAGATGACAGAGACCCAAAGTTTGTCCCAAATGAATCAGAAGATTATGCTTCCTCCTCAGAAGGAGGTTGGTTTCAATTTAATGCAGCAGAAGGGCATCCAAAACCTGCACAAGAAGTGCATGTGCATGATTTTACATATCTTGAGTTTGTACCAAATGCAGTGTTTAAACTAGATGACTCTAGGTGCAGTGTTTACTCTGGCAACTTTGAGTCCCATTTTCTCAAAAGTACCCCAACATGGGTTGGCCCAGTATGGTTCTTAGGGGCTCAATTAAATTATTTTTCTGCACTGAATGTAGCCCATTATTTGCTGTTAGATCGCATGGGGGAGAGAAGCCGTGTCTTCAATTGCCACTTGATTATTCTTGAATTAGAAAACGTGCTTATAAAGGAAAACCATCTAGAATTAGCCAGGACCAATTGTTGTCAATAAAGGGATGGATAATTTCCCCCGAATTTTCAAGTCTGGCGCTGGCCCTGACCCGCCATTAGCTGGCAGTCAACGTGTTAAATAGACTATAAAAAGCATGCGGCTCAAACTATTTGCGCAGGTATGCAATTTTGAATAACATTGATTTAAATACAGCAAATATGCATCCAGATGAATGATTGTCATCTTACCTAATCGGGGAGAACAAGCAGCACCTGTTAAGTGTGGAGTGCTCTCGGAGTGAACCTTTTGTTGATCATGAAAATGACTGAGAACAGGTCAGGACTAATAATTGTTTCAAAGAGATGTTTTGTGCACCCCAATTCTCTGTTCTTGTTCCGCCACTGTACTGAATTTCGCCCATGATTTCATCGCTCTTAGATCGCATATGGAGAGAAACCGTGTCTTCAGATGCCAATTACGATAATTGGAAAACGCGTCAATAAAGGAAAATGATTGAGAACTTGCCAGGACTAATTCTTGTCATAAAGGGATGTGTCTGTGCCCCCCCCAATTCCCTGTTCTAGCGCCGGGCCTGGCTGGGAAACATGGTTAAGACCACATAGGAAGAATACAGGGAGCCAGGAGGTAAAAGGAAGGGACACAGAGAGGACTCCTCACCGGACTGTGACAGAACTGCCCCTCTGCTCAGCAATAAACCTGATTGTACCACCGCCTGCCCAACACACAGAGCTAGTGATTCGTCTTTCTCACACATACACACACATACATACACACACATTCTAACACAGACACATACACACACATACACACACACACATATTCCTTTCTCTTCAATCTGTAAAGTCTGCTCTCTCTAACTCTCTCTCTCTCAGATGCTCCTGGAGTCAGGAGTCAGGACCTCAGTTTTACAGATGCTGTTAAATCCCGCAAACTTTCTCTCTCCCTTCCCTATGTCTCTGCCTCGTTCCCCTCTCACCGCACTGCTGGCACCAAACCCACAGTCTCATTCCCTTTCTCTCTTTAACTCTCAACTCATCATTACTACACCATCATTACCTCTGAGCCTCGAGTCCCGCACATGCACACAGACCCCAAACATCGAGAGGTGCAGTCATCCCCCCCCGCCCAGCCGGTGAGTCACGCCTCATGGCCCCGGGCCCCCGCTTCTGTCTGAATGCCCATCCGGGTAGGGCCCCCCCACCCACCCAGGGGACAGTACAAAGGGCCGGGAGCCTGACTCACCGGGGAAGAAAAGCTGACTGACCCTCCCTCCCTCAAAACAGCTCCCTGTTTTACGAGCAGGGCTCCGGAGGACAGCAGGAAAACAGGGCTACATCAGAGAGAGAGAGTGTTTGTGTGTATGTGTGTGTGTGTGTATGTACTTGTGTGGGCGCGTGTGTGGGTGTGTGTGGCTTTGGGTGTATTTGTGCATGTGTGTGTGTGTGTGTGTGCATTCATGAGCAGAGGCAGTACACATCATTCACACATTATGACCTGAAATCCCACAGGACAAACACATTATGTCATGCAGTGCAGTCATAGTTAATAAAGGCGTGTGTCACACTTTAAAATGTGGCACATATGCTGCACCAACAGAGTGCCAGAGAGAGAGAGAGAGAGAAAGAAGGGAGACTGATTCTCACAGGGGGGTGCAGAGAGATCAGCAATTAGGGATTGGTCAGCTGTACACATGTAAAACTGATATGATGAAATTTTGCTAATCATTTGATATTTTAATTTGAACGTCTTTATTTTTTATTTATTTAACCAGGGAAGTCCCGTTGAGATTGAAATCTCTTTTTCAAGGGAGCCCTGAGGGTTGAGGACAAATTGCACAGCCAAGTAGATCAGGGGATGATTAGGTGGCAGGTTGGGACTTTAGCCATGACACCGGGGAGCTCCTACTCTTGTCAATGAGTGCCAGAGGATCTTTAATGGCCACAGAGAGTCAGGACCTCAGTGTAACATCTCATCTGAAAGACGGCATCTCCGTCAGTGCAGCTTCCCCATCACTGCACTGGGGCACTGGGGATTATTCCACCAGAGGGAAGATCGCAACCCACTGGCCACCGACACCTCTTCCAGCAGCAACTTGGTTTTCCCATCCAACTACTAACCAAGCCCACACCTGCTTAGCTTCAGCCACATGGCTGGAGCAGATTGAATAGTGTTATGGCTGATAACTCTGTTACATGCCTTGAATTGCCTTCTGAAAAACTGGACAGCAGACGTTGGCCGTGGCCATGCGATGGAAAGATAGTAATTCTGGATTATCATCTTAGATCTGTATTATTAATAATAATAATAATAATAATAATAATAATAATTCAGCGCTAGTGTTAGTTCAGGCAGGCACGGACTCAGGCTGGTCACAAGCCTGTTTCTGTCCAATCCTTCTTAACTTTAGCTCCTCCCACCTAATTAGTAAGTTTTTATAACCAAGGCAGCGTTCATTCATTTCTCTGGCTTCGTGCCATCTTTATGAAAGGATGTTGCCGAGCAGGAAAACCATCTTGATACCCCACCAGTTTCTTCACATACTCCCAAGCTCATTTTGTTTGCTGAAATTATTCCATGTTTTCTTTTGATTTTAACTGGAGTATATATCCTATGTATTTCTTTTGCAGACTCAATACTGTCATCTGCTCCAACATCTCTACACTTCATCTGCGGCAGTCACATCAGCCTACTGTCAGATATCTTGAACTGACTGGCAGTTAAGTCACCTTAGCTGAGCTAATGCAGTAAATACAAGAGCATGCCGTTTCTGGCTCCAAAGGGCCCATAAATGTTAGCCTAAGGTTGGGGCCCTGCCGGGATGGTTTTGTTTTGGGGCTTTGTCCTGCACTCTCAATTGAGTTACGTATACGCAATCTCACTCAGTCCTGGGGATTTTGCATGCACACATAGAATATTTCCTTTGTATCAAGTCACTCTAATGGTGTCTGCCCTATGTTCTTCTGTTGGTATTTCAGCATTCCTGCTGATTTACCCTCAACCGGGGAGAAGGTCACGCATGCTTGCGTGAATTCAAAGGCAATGCGACATGCTTGTCGCCACACATAGGCTCGTATCTCACATAGTATACTTCCTTTGTATCAAGCCACTCTAGATGTGTCTTGCCGGATGTTCCTCTGTCTGTATTCAACAGGCCGCTGAGCTCCCTACACCCAGAGGAGAAGGGCGCGCATGCTTGCGTGAACTCAAAGGAAATGCGACATGCTTGTCACCACACACAGACTCATCCCATATATATCTATATATATATACATATATATACTGAGCAACAAAAGAAACGCAAGTTAGCTAGTTAGTTAATGTACTCTTATGGTTACTCAGTCAAAGTGACCACAAAATAAAGAAACATTTGATGAAACGAGTGTAAATGTGCACGCGCTAGTAATAAATTTGATTTTCTAAAATAATTACTTGCAAACTTATTTTCCAGTCTGCCTTTAATTAACTTGCGTTTCTTTTGCTGTTCAGTATATATATATATCATGGGCTGAGGATTAAGTGGGCCTATCTCCGTTTCTCATCAAAAATTATGTTCTACCATAGAAATAATCTAAGTATTAACAGGTACTATATCTTGATGTAATTTTTTCAATGATAGGTGGCAGCTGGGAGAAACATCCAGAAAGTGCATAGTACTTTATATGAATTTTCAGTCCACTTCAGTTTAAAAAGTTCTATGTCCACATTGTCCAATCAGGGAGCTGGATATAGGGTCACCTGATCAGGATGACAAGATCGCTGAGCAAAGGTCCTATCCACTCTACCATTTCAAAGCAAAATCCCTGTAATATACCAAATCGAAGGTTGTAAGATGATGAGATATTTTAGATAAATAGGTACTACAGCACTTGAATGACGCGTCTATGTCTTAAAGCCCTTCATTTGTCTTTTTCCAGGGGGCCATTTAAGATAGTACTACTTGATTTTCTATCTTATATTTTATGCATTGCAAGATGAATGTTTATGCACATGAACAAGTACAATATGATGGACATAGTACTAGTTGAAACCAAGCCCAAGGCCAGACTTTGTTTACTATGTACTGTGCATCATGACTGCATTAAATGTACTCAGATGAACTTGTACTGGCTATAGAGACAGGAGCAGTTGACACTGAACACCCTCGAGACTCCATAGCTCATTTCAGCGTTACAAGGTTTGTTTCCTATTTATTTTCAGACAGGACGCGGCTGCCCATTTTCTGTGATTATTATTGTCAGATACTCTGTTTTTCTTTCAAATTCTGTTTCACCTTTCACCATGAGCATGTAATTTGCAGATTTGGGGGGAGTCACATTGTTGTGTTCTTTTTTTAAAAAAACACAAGGCAAGACAGAACTTTGTGGCTAAACATTACTGGAAATACAAGGAGTTATCTAGGAGACAGAACCATATAGCTGCAAAATTTATGACATTTTGAAAATTCCAAAGTTCTATCTCCATTTACATTTTCCTAGATCCCCTTTCTAAAATCATTCTACTAAAGGTATAACTGCATGATATTATACCTTTCAGACCCAATAACTCACCTGAATATAAATATCTGAAAAGTATACTTGGAGTGAGAAATTATGATGCAGCAAAATTTCACATCCCATTTTCTTCATTTAGTAAAAAGTGGAGATAGGTCCAGTTAATTCTCAGCGCACGATATATATATATATGTGTGTGTGTGTGTGATTCCACCCATCACTGGAATCACACACCATATATATATACACTCTCAGAAAAAAAGTACCTATTTGTACCTTTAGGGGTAAAAGGCTTGTCACTGGGGCGGTACCCTCGAAGGTACTGCTGTTGTACCCTCAGAAGTGGGTACCTATTAGTTTTGGAACATAGAAGTACCTTTTAGACCCTAAAAAGGTTCACACAGGTACCTTAAGGTCCTATAATTGGCCCTTGGGGGTACATAAGTGCTGAATGTACCTCGGGGAACAGAAATGGACTCCTGCTGTACCCCAATTTCTGAGAGTGTATATATATATATATATATATATATATATATATATATATATGTATATAGGTCCAGGTAATTCTCAGCGCACGATATATATATATATATATATATATATATATATATATATATATATATATATATGGTGTGTGATTCCAGTGATGGGTGGATGAATAGTCCTGTGTGCAGTCCAGTCTCTAGCCCATTGAACTCTGGGATAGACTCCACCTCTACTGCAACCCTGACCCAGGATAAGAGGGTTATAAAATGTATGGGTGGAGTTCATGTTATTTGGCCTTGAAAAAAGATCCAATAAAATGTGAAAATAAACTGTAAAACAAACCACTCTGAACTCGAGCAGTGAGAAATCAGGGCCTGCTCTCTTACTTAAGGAGTGATTTTAGGAGCATGACCAAGCTGTAATAACAAGTGAGGGAACTGTGGTCAGTGCTCAGAAACAGAAGAATGGGATGGAGGGAGAGAGAGAGAAATGATGAGTGTGGGATGTGAATGGCGTGAAAGGATGAAGGAGAGACAGAGATGTGTAGAGAAAGAAGAGCAAAACGATGATGGACAGAATGAGGGAGGAAGAGAGACAAGGAAGGAAGACAAAGGAGGGAGGGAGGGATATAGACAGGGAAGGACAGAGGAAGAGAGGGAGACTGATGAGAAAGGCATGAGGATGAGATGGAGGGATGAGGGAAGGAGCAATTGAAGAGATAGATGGACAGAGTGAGGGAGAGAGATGAAGGCAGAAAGTGGAAAAGAGAGGTAGAGGGAGGGAGAGAGAGAGAGAGTGCAGGCCAGTGTTTATTTTTTAAACCTGCACCTCCCATTGGCTCTGCTCTGTGAGGGAGGGGCTAGTTACTCATGACCTCATCTCCCTTCAGAAAAATCCCCCTGAATTCCTGCTGCTGAATCTCCCAGCATTCCACAACACCGAGCAATTCAGAGGTACAGTTCAGCTCTGGGACAGTATAGGAGACAGAGACAGAGAGCGATGGAGAGAGAGAGAAAGAGACCACCCAGCATGTGCCCCCACCACCTCCTGAAAGGAAGCCACTGAAACAAAGAGAGAGGTAGAAGGTTAATGGCATTCCTGTAGAGACACCCCCCACCACCACAACCACACACGCGCACACAAACGCACACACACACACACACACGCACGCACGCGCGCGCGCACATTGCAAACGTCATGCAGATACTCTGCTGCAAGGCAAGCGTTCACCGAAGAAGTAAACTGGAGGAAATTAACTTCCCAAGGGAACAGTCCGTCCTGAGAGGAGTATTGAGTCAGAAATAACTCCAGGATATGAGGTCGTCAAGACACTGCACACACTTGCTGGCACACAGTGATGCCTGTGAGCATTTGGGCTGCCACGGGGCTGTGATTCTTACACGATTCACGTGTTATGGGTGTACAAGTCCCTCATAAAAAAGCCAAAACTCTACTTACGTTTGAGAATATTTATATCCATATGCAGGGACTCATGAGGAGCGAGTGTCCTAATACTTCTGGACCTCCCTTCACATCACACATTCTCATTCCTTCTCTTCTCCCTTTCTCACTCCCTCTCCTCTCTCATATATAATATATCTCCTGCCATTATGTTATTTTCATGTGAAACATTATTTTTGCAGCCAAGGTGAAAATAAGCTGGATTTCTCCCCACTCTGAGCAAAGTGAGGACTGGTCACATGATATATTTTTGGCCAAAGGCAGGAGTGTTACAGGACGTCAGTAGAGCTATTCTCCAGACTTTTAATGCTGAACTCGACAAGGACTCATCCTTCTGCTCCTTGATGCAGCCGTTTTCACTCACAAATGTGCAGCTCCTTCCACACACAGTCACAGACTCACATACACACCGCATTACGCACTGATCAGCAGTAAATAACATTACAGACTGATCAGCAGTAAATAACATTACAGACTGATCAGAGGTAAACCAGATTAAATACTCATCAGCAGTAAACCACATTACACACTGATCAGCAGTCAACTACATTACATACTGATCAGCAGTAAACCACATTACACACTGATCAGCGGTAAACCACATTACACACTGATCAAAAGTAAACCACATCACACAGACTGATCAGCAATAAATCACAATGCATACCAATCAGCAGTGAACTACATCAGGCACTGATCAGCAGTAAACCACATTACACACTGATCAGCAGTAAACCAAATCACACACCGATCAGCAGTAAACCAAATCACACACTGATCAGCAGTAAATCACATTACATACCAATCAGCAGAAAACCAAATCACACACTAATCAGCAGTAAACCAAATCACACACTGATCAGCAGTAAACCACATTACACACTGATCAGCAGTAAATCACATTACACACAGAGCAGTAGTACACCACATTACACACTGATCAACAGTGAACCACATTACACGCCGATCAGCAGCAAACCACCTTGCACGTTGATCAGCAGTAAACCACATTACACAATGAGTGGCTGTGAAAGGCAGGCCAAGTCATGAAGCCTAAAACAGTGATGAGTCACACAGCTGTCACCGGATCCCCTGTGTCCAGAGCTCTGGTCGGATATCCACCGACTCAATATGGAGTCTACGTCACTCTCTCAGTGGTGTGTCGGAAGCACAGATGTAGGGAGTAACTCAGTGTGTGTGTGTGTGTGTGTGTGTGTGTGTGCGTGTGTGTGTGTTCGTGGAAGGTTATTTGTAAATATGCATGTGTGCAGGTGCGTACGTGTGTATTAATGGTAACTACACACAAACACACATACTGAAAACCTTCCAGAAAACACACACACACACACACACACACACACACACACTCATTAGTAACTATCCTTACACAGTCACGTGGATTATCTCAGAGTTTGTTTGTGTGTATGAAAGGTTTATAATGCAGTGCATGTGCAGTGTGCACTTGTATGAAGTTGGTCACTGATGGAAGAGTGTGTACAAGACGGTGCCTGTGCGTAGTGTGTACGTTCTTTGATGTGTGCATCCATGTTTGCATCTGTGTGTGCATGTATAGGTATGTGTCATTGCATTTCATAGTTACACCGCTCTGTTCTCTTTCTCTCTGGTCTATAACCCCCCCCCACCTCCCCACCCATAAATAGCCAGTAGTGTGAATGTAACAGTATGAGCAGGGCACATAACAAGTGTGTGTTCTGCACAGCAAGATGAGATCACTGCAGGGGAATCTGCTGGCAGTGCCCAACTCAACAGTGTCTGCGTGTGTATGTGTGTATGTGCGTGTGTGTGTGCGCGCATGTGTCTGCATATGTGCTGCGGTGTCATTGTGTGTCCATGTTATAGCAATAAATTCCCCTGCTGTGGGCATTAGCACCCACTTTTAAACACACACACACTCATACAAACATGCACACGCACTAACACACACACACACACACACACACACACAAAGTACCCTCTGTATTCCTGGACGGCTCCTCCACACTCCAACAGCTTTCTCTTGCTTATTTATGCAGACGGCGCTTCATGACCAAATATGGCTGCTTGTCACCACGGAAACCCCACCTCCCTGCATTCAATGTTGCCCTCCATCACATCAGAATGTTGGCCCATACAGAAGCCTGTCTCATGCCAGCAGGGTACCCAGGAAGTGCATCACCATGTAAGCCCACTCGGCCCTTCCTACCCCTGTCCCAACTCACAGAGGCATCCACAGACGCACTCTGGCTCTTGATGAATACAGCAAACTCTGCCAGTGGTGAGAAGTTCAAGGCCGGTCTGTAAAACACCTCCACAGGGTTTCGCTCCAACCCCCTGAATTTACCGATTTGTCCAGTACTTCAGCTGGGGCGTAGAACTAATAGATTCAGCTGGCTGTGTTAATGGGTAGAAGACGTGCAAGCCTGGACAACTACTTTCTGCACACACTGAGCTCTAGTCACTGAGATTGGATGGAACAAATGCCAGAACACCTTACCTCTGTATTAGAGCTCATGAAATACACTTACTTCACATGACTGATACTGTACTTGTGCTTCAAAAACACACACAAAAAAATACACACACGCAAAAAAGCACACATATGCAAAAACACTCAAACACATGCACACACAAACACACACAAAAACATACGCACACAAACAAACACACACACACAAATGGGCAATCATAAACACACACATACAGATACACACACGCACACATACCCACACAAACACACAAACACTAACATACATAAACACTCAAACAAATATTCACTCATACACTTGCACACACACAAACACTCATGCATAACCACACAAACACGCACGCACAAAAACACATACCCACAGAAAAAAAACACATGCACACACATAGGCACTCGTACACACACACAAACCCACACCCACATGTGTCTGTGTTCCTTCCAACCACTGGCTCATCATCCGCTGCCAGTCATTCTTAATGAACTTTCCAGTTGAGGAAAGTTACGCACTTCCACAGAAAGGCATGGAAAAGCTGTATTGTTCTGCAGTACAGAGGAGTGCAGGGAAACAGGAAACTAGGTGGAAAGCAAATCAGTCCCCAAAAAATGAAGGAGGTTTACAAACCGGATCACTCCCACCACACATGCACGACAAGCCCATTCCTGCTATTGGCGATGACCAAGGCTCTGGCTCCAAAACAGGAGTTGGTCCCCGGGCGCTGCTCTGTGGCTGCCCACTGTTCCTCAGTAACGAGGATGGGTCAAATGCAGATGTCATATTACCCCACAGGGTTCAATAATGTATTTCTTCATCTCAATCGAAATGTCAAACTTCATCTTAATCTTCATATTCATCCAAAGGTTTTGTCACCTAAGCCCCTTCACCTGAAGATTAAAGTGACAGGCTGACTTTGTCCTGGATTTAAGATTATGTAGATGGCAAATGAAAAACTTTGATGTAACCCAGTAAAAAACATAAATAAAAAAAAAAAAAATTTAAATATGGTTTGTCTGGAGGAGGGATTCCAATGGCTTTTCCATTTACATCTGTTGGTTTTTTGTGTTGATTTTTTTCCCAAACTCAATCTAGGGGGACCAGCGTGCATTCTGGTTTTTGTTTCAAGCACTATTGCAATTACAGATTTAAATGACTGATTAATCTCTTTAACTGAAAGAATTTGTGGGGATTACCCTTTTAAGCCGCATTATGTCAGAAATACAGATTCAAGCCCTGAGTACTTCCATATTTATACTGTGCCGTATTCCAAACGACTGTTTATCTTGTACTTCTGTATAAATACGGGGAATCTGCCCACGTGATACGAGCGCGAGGCATGAGGCTGTATCAGCCCGCCAGGCAAAAATCCTGTATCACCCGTACCTGCCCGCTGGGCAAAATCCCGTATCAGTGGCAGCAACCATTGCCATAGCAACAGTCACGAGCATCGTTGGCAACGCATTGCTTCAGACACTGATTAGACGCTGTCATGGCAGAGAGGCTCATGAATTCCTCAGCGACTGAAATTTCTGAACTGGACTATGTCATAGAAAAGGAACTTGATACAGAATTATTTGTAAATAGCACGCGTAATGCCTCGTTTTGCAGCAATATTCATGCAAAGGGCTGTGGTAAAACGTTTCATGTGTAAGCTATCGTAGAAACGCAAATTAATTAAACCTTAATACAGAAAATCCCATTTGCATGCTAGCTAGCTAATTAGCCTTTTCATTGACTTGAAAATACTGCTGACTAAAAGCAAATGCTAGCGCTACTGGCCTGTAATGATGACAATAATAACCTGAAATAAATGCTTTGGATTAAATGCATCATTTATTATGGTCAAAACCAGGATATGATAAATAGAACATCATATGCTCATTTTCGTATCACACCCTGTATCAACCCGAGACCCCCATTATCAGTCCGAGAGCTGTAGCTCGAGCGTGTGGTATTAAAATGCCCATATGATATTCTTTATTTATTGCATGAAAAGAGGGGGAATTGTATCCTGTGAATTTAGAACATCAATTGAGCCCCTAAGAGCCATACTGGGCCAACCCATGTTGGGGAACTTTTGAGAAAATGGGACTCAAAGTTGCCAGCTTCCTGCGTCATCTAGAGTATCTGGGAACTAGAAACACTGCTTCTGTTAAAAACTCAAGATATGTACAGTTACGTAGTGCACTTCTTATGCAGGTTTTGGATGCCCTTCTGTTTCATTTAAAGTGAAAGGTACCTCCTTCTGAACAGGAACCATCATCTTCTGATTGATTTGGGTCAAACTCTGGGTCTCCATTATCTTCCACTTCACCATCATCATCAATCATAGCAAGCAATTCCTCATCAGTGCGATACCTAGCCGCCATGTTTACATTGAATTATGGAAAAGTTGTGGGATGGTCCACTATGACTAAGGCAGTGCATTGCATATTTACAGTGGCAGAGAGGACGTTTGCTTACATGAACAATCCTTGTGGGCAGATTGGGTTGGCTCGTTTAGGAAATGAAGATCTCAGTTTTCTGCACATGCTGACTACCTCAACTCAATTCCGCCAAAAGTGCGGGATGGCCCGGTATGGTTCTTAGGGGCTCAATTGCTGTCTAATTGGTGAAATTGCGGGTGCATGGTCACTGAAACGCATCACATAATGAAGAAATCCAAGAGAAAAGAAATTATAAAATGAGTGAACCCTGTTTTGTGTTATTTTTGTGTGAGGCTGTGGGGTAGACGTCTTGAAAGAACTTATAAACCTGCATTCTGAAACGTCATCTGCAGCTCATTGATTAAACACGGTCTTGATTTGATTAGTTCAGTCAGTAGCTCTCAGCGTCAGTCCTGGGGGCCCACTAACCAGTGACGTGCCGTCGGAGGTCAGTTAGGGGAGGCAGAATCCTCACCGTTAAACTAACGATAACTCTATTACTTTGCTTGATTACCAGTCTGAGGATTGATTAACTAATTTACAAGACTTAACGGCAGAATGGCGTGCCAGTTCCATCCACGACATTATTGCTCAGTGCATTGAACCTAAAATGTTCACGAGACAGCAAGTTTGTTCATATTTGCTCAGAGGAAGCTAATGCAATGCCATTAACAAATATTAAAACCTTTCTTATGCGGCAATCAATGTGTAGTCAATATGTTTACAATAATATTCCCCCCCTTAAACACACACTTTTCAATGCCATTTTTAAAAAATAGGGAGTTTATTTTCAGTCTTCTTTCAAAATTCGATAAACAAAAGATCAAAACAATATACGGAATTACTGAGAGAGTTGAGATTTTTTCCTAATTAATTATTAAGATTTACTTCCTTGCAGTCTCGAATCAAAGCATAAAGGTAAATGAATCTTTTTGTCAGTATCACCTCTTAATCATTACAGGCTTAATTGACCAGAAAAAAAGGTCAAATTGATTGATTGACAATCAGGCATTGTACGTGGAAACAGGTTGACAAAATCTAGCGATAAAAAAGGAGAAGTCACTGCCTACCCTGACCGCACGTCCCTGCCACTAAGTATGCTGGTTTTTGTTCCAACCACAGTTGCAATCATAGGATTTTAATAAGCTGCTAATTTGTTTCTGACTGGTGCATTTTATGTTTAAAGCAATTATTCAACCTCCTCAGCAATTTTTGTTGGAAATATAAATGTATGCCATAAAGAATAAAAGATCCTTGAACATCATTTGCACTGGGTCAGCGTATGTTGAGGGTAGCAGAGAGTTATTTAAACTAGGGACTTGGGGGGCAGGGAGGTTAGAGAGTGTTATACAGAGGGAAATGCAGACTGCCCTGATGGAAGCTGACGGCGTTACATGCACTATTGATGATATATTTTTAAAGCAACAAAGCATAGTGAGGGGCTTGGAGCAGCGGGCACATGGAAAATCAAAGGGGAAGAGCGTTCGTGATAACCTGAAATGTTTTTATCTAAAAGCAAGAAGCATAAAAAATAAATTTCCAGAACTTGAGGCCGTTATGATTAGTGAAGGCTATGACGTAGTTGGGATTACAGAGACATGGCTTAGTGAAGAGGATGGAGATGAATATAATATAGAAGGTTATAAGCTCTTTAGGATGGATAGATGCAATAGGCGAGGAGGGGGTGTAGCACTCTATGTGAATGAAAACATAAATGTGCAGGAAATTCCTGAAATTGAACATTCCTTGCCCTGTGAAGACGTCTAGGTCAGGCTCATTGGCAAACACGAGACAGGTTTAAACATAGGTGTATGCTATCGACCACCAGCTTTGGACAGTACAGTCAATGAAATGCTCTTTAAGAGGATTACGCAAGCTTGTAGAGGAGGAGGGACTATTATTATGGGAGACTTAAATTATCCTGGTATCGATTGGGAAATGGTGAAAGGACAGGGTAGGGGGGAGGAAGAATTTATAGATGTTATAAATGATAATTTTTTGATGCAGTATGTTAATAAACCTACAAGAGAGAAGGCAATTTTAGACTTAGTGCTCTGTAATGATCCAGATAGAATTAACAATGTTGAGGTACTGGAGCCACTTGGGACAAGTGATCACTCTACTGTTAATTTTGATGTTTCATGGGAAGTTAAAAATGTGTCTTCAAAAACAAAATTTTCAATTTTAGGTGAACAAACTTTGACAGGATGCGCTCATATCTAAGTGAAATAAAATGGGAGACACTCCTGGAGTGTGAGTCTGTAAATGAGATGTGGGAAAGATTTAAGGGGGTTTTACTTGATTCACAATGCAAATTCATTCCAAAGGTGTCCAAAAGTAAGCTGAAAAAGCAGAACCCTCAGTGGATGACCACAGCTATTCTTAGGAGTTTGAGGGAAAAAAAGAAACTTTATAAGATGTACATAAAGGATAACAATGAGAACACTAAGGCTGAATACTGTAAAATGCGGGGCTGTGGTCAAAAAAAAAAGCTGAGGAATGCTAGAAGACTGTATGAAAGACAAATTGCAGAGGGGGTAAAAACTAACCCTAAGCGCTTCTTTCAGTACTGTAGCAGAAAAAGGAAAGTCAAAGAGGAGGTTAAGTGCATAAAGAATAAAAATTGATCGCTGCTATATGATAACAAGGATATTGCGGATACCTTAAACAGTTACTTTGTTGAGAATTTTACCCCAGAGTGGGTCTTTATTCGGCCAGAGGGCATGACCAATGCTCAAGATTATTTAGCGGAAATTGAGGTTAGGGATAACGAAGCATTAGACAAGTTGCATAAACTAAAGGCAGATAAGGCGGCAGGTCCTGATGGCTTATATCCTAGAGTGCTCAGGGAAGTTAGTGAGATCATCTTTAAGCCGCTATCCGCCATCTTCAGACGGTCTTTAGAAACTGGAGAAATACCAAATGATTGGAAACAGGGCAATATAATGCCAATATATAAGAAAGGGGACCGTACTGAGCCAGGAAATTACAGGCCAGTCAGTTTAACTTGCATTGCGTGCAAAATATTGGAATCTATCATAAAAGATGAGCTGGACTTATTTCTTGAACGTAACAGTATCTTGAGGGATAGCCAACATGGTTTCCGTAAGGGAAGGTCATGCCTGACAAACCTTCTGGAATTTTTTGAAGAGGCCACCAAGACTTATGACCAGAGCAGGGCTTATGACATCATATACTTGGTTTTTCAGAAAGCATTTGATACAGTACCGCATAAGAGACTAATTATGCCTCGGTGTGCGCATGCGCACAGCGAGCATACGGTACTCAGTCTGTGTATTTGTTTGTCTGTCTGTTACCATCATAACTGCGACAGCGTGTGCATCCAAGCTAAAGTAACAATGCCAACGAGTGACAAACACTGTTCTCTTGATTTTAAATGTGCCAGAATTTAGATTTTTTGTAGCACTTCATGTTTCAGTATACACGTTTTGTGTACATAATGTTAAGCCACACCCACATGATTTTGGCACAAGGACCGCACTCTATTGACTGTTTATGTATTCAAGCTTGCTTTTATGTTACTGTACAACTATTGTACATCAGTAGTGGCTAAGCAATACACACCGAGGCATCAGCACCTCTGGTGCTTTCATTTTTAAAATGAGCTCCATTGGAGTTACAGGAGGTATTCTGAAGTGGATTCAAAACTGGTTGCAGGACAGAACACAAAGAGTGGTGGTCAGTGGTATCTCATCTGAGCTAGGTATGGTGGGGAGTGGCGTCCCCCAGGGATCGGTGTTGGGACACCTGCTGTTCCTCATCTACATTAATGACCTTGATAGGAATATTGAGAGCAGATTAGTTAAATTTGCAGATGATACTAAATTGGGAGGTTTGGCAAATAGTTTAGAGTCCACTAAAGTGATTCAGGATGATTTGGATAGAATCCAGAATTGAGCAGAAATGTGGCAAATGAAATTTAATGTAGCGAAATGTAAAGTTGTACATGTAGGTAATAAAAACATTAGACAGGATTACTTCATGGGAGGTTTAAAACTGAAATGTGCTCCACATGAAAAAGATCTGGGAGTGATTGTTGACCAAACCCTTACAGGGTCTAGCCATTGTGCCATAGCAGTTAAAAAAGCCAATTGGATGCTGGGATATATTGCCAAAAGTATTGAGTACAAATCCAAGGAGGTGATGCTTCTTTTGTACAACACATTCGTCAGACCACATTTAGAGTATTGTGTACAGTTCTGGGGACCATACTTTAAGAAAGATATAGAGGCTTTAGAGAAAGTGCAGAGAAGAGCCACGAAGCTAATTCCGGGTATAAAAGATGAAAGCTATGAGAAAAGGCTGAAAATCCTTAATCTCTTTAGTCTTAGGAAAAGGAGACTAAGGGGTGATCTGATTGAGGTCTTTAAATATGTTAAAGGGATTAACAAAGTGAATTATGTAGGATTCCTTCGACCAAGTGTTGTTAGTAGAACTCGGGGTCACAAATGGAAGCTGACCAAAGGTAAATTTAGCGCTGACATTCGGAAATATTTCTTCACCCAAAGAGTAATTTCGATATGGAATAGCTTGCCTGACCATATTGTTGAGGCAGAGACCTTGGGAGTTTTCAAGAGCAGGCTTGACTTAAAGCTAGATACCATTGAGTCATTGAGTATCTGAAGTGATATATTCACAATAGTATAAAGAAACTGGTGAGCCTAGTTGGGCTGAACAGTCTGTTCTCGCCATTCATGTTATGTTATGTTATCTTATATTTACTTGCCTACATTACGAGGCATTTCAGCTAATAAAAGCTCCACATAGGATGCTGAGCATGAGTGTTTCAGTTCTTTCAAAATTCTTTGCTTGAACTTGGCACAGAGCAGGATAATTTGATCAGTGACTTTTCCCCCTCTTTGCATGCGCTAGTTACGTCCTCCAAGGCGGTTATGTTTTCAGCCATGTTTGTCTGCTTGGCTGTCTGTTAACAGGATAACTCAAAAAATTATGGAACGGATTGGCACAAAATTTGGTATAATGATAAGTGGTACTGCAAGGATGAGTTCATTCAATTTTGGAAGCGATCCGGAACATATTCTGGATTCTAGATCCAGAGGAAGTTAAAATATACCTGAATAGTGTGATTGTCCCTTATGCAACTAGAGGGTACTCATTAGAGCAGATACCTCCGCCAGGCCATACATCAGTTCTTTTGGTTACGGAATATGTTCCAGATCACTTCCAGAATTAAATCAACTCTTTCTTGGATAATCACCTATCATCCTGCCAAATTTGGTTCCAAACCATTCATAACTTTTTGAGTTATCCGGTCAGAAATATCACACAGACCTGCGTTAGATATATTTTAATACTTTTGGATCTAGAATCCATAATATTAACACCCTCATAACAAAAGTGCCTAATTCATTTTTTTCCCATTTTGAGATTTTATGCCTAACTCTCATTGATATAAAAATGCAACAGTTTTTTGTGTTTTTCTCAAAACGACAAAAAATGACTAAGGGCACTTTTGTTAGGAGGGTGACGATATGTTCTGGATCACTTCCAAAATTGAATCAACTCATCCTTGGACTTCCACCTATCATCCTACCAAATTTTATGCCAAATCATTTGTAACTTTTTGAGTTATCTTGTTAACAGATAGACAAACAAACAAACAAGGGAAAACATAACCTCCTTGTTGGAGGTAATGAACAGATTATCTCAAAATTTCAGTGTTAGATAGAATCTACATTACTGTGGAACTGATTACAGTTGTTGGTGATCTGGATAACATTCTTGTGGATCCACAACCAACAAGATGATGTGGTCATCAGTATCCCCCGCCACGATCAAGGGCCATAACTTTGTGAATAAATACGCTTTGACAACCATTTTCAAACTCAAAATAGGTCAAGACTTGCTTATTAAGCATATGAAATTTGATCCAAGCAACTGTCGTAATTTTCGAGGTAACTTGTCTCCATCGAAAATGTGATAGACGGACGTATGAAAGGAAGGAAAGACGGACGGAACCCAATCCTATATTCCCACATCACTTTGTGGCAGGGAATAATAATACTGACATATGGCGTCCACAGAGGGAAAGCCCACAAGAGAATCAAGTTGTGGTGGTTGATTGAGTTCAGCAAAGGACTCTCATACAGACAAGCAGAGTTCCATTTCCATGTTTGCTCATGTATTGATTTCTTACCAATAGATTCAGCAAATATTGATCTCAATTTCATTTAAAATTTTCAGCTCTCAGTCACTGTTTGTTTTATTTTAGGCAACAAAACTATTTGGTTAGGTTTAGGCAACAAAACTACTTCTTCACGTTTAGGCATAAAAAATATTCAGTAAAGTTCAGGAAAAGATCATGGCTTGGGTTAAAATAGACCCTTTCACAATGTTTACCACACCTTCAAAAGGATTTCCAACAGAAGCTTTCAGGCAGAAAGCCTTCAGGGCTAACTCCTACCATGAGCAGTTCTTTCCAACTTCTCCCCAACATCCTCCATCAAATTGTGAAGCACAACCCATCACATTCTCAAAAGAACTCTGACTGCCTGATATGCAATTATTCAGACATTCTTTTTGCTTATTTTGAAGGATTTGCACCATAATTTACAGGTATCTGTGGTTAGTTTTCAGTATTCATGTATGCAGGGGTCAGAGAGTAAAAGTCCACTTATGTGTTCCTTCTTTCCATCAGCTGAGCCAGCAGATTTCACTGATTAGTTTGGCTGAGGGATTGAGCGAACTTGCAAATCCAGATGCCTGGAGCAGAGTTTGAAGGACCTTTCTGAGAAAAAAATAAAACTTTCCATCTCTGCTGAAATTCATGTCCCACCTTTATCAAGAGCTTTCACAGTAACTTATGGTGGGCATTGTTGGTCCAAATAACTGTTGAGACAGTGGTCCCCAACCTCACTATTGAGGACTCCTTGTATACACATTGTGGTTTTTGTTCTACTTAGAGTCGCAATCCCAGAATTTTGAGTCAAGTGGTCAGTTTTAATAATGATATTGCTTTTTGTGCTTTAATGGTTTGTGACTCAGAAGAATACATTTGTCTCTGGTACAAAATCCTTATTCCTCTTGAGGCTTATTTAAGGTCTCCCAACATGTCATCTGGTGCACAAACAATTACCCATTGGATGCCATTTCAAAATCTGTCCTTTGTGACATCACAATGGGGATGGACCACCCAGAATAATGTCGGAACTGATTGACTGGTTGGCTGGAGTTGATCAGTCCTTGCCTCTGGGTGCTCATTTCCCCTCATGATGTCACAGAACATTTTTATATGTCCGCTACACCTGTTTGAAGGCTGCAGGTGAGCTTCTGTACAAAGCAGAGGGGAAGTTTCCACAAACTGTTTCTCACGTTTGAAATCCAAGAAAGGCTTTCCTTCCTATCCCAGAATCCCCCTGGCTAACAAAACAAGCGATGACCACATCAACCACATCAAACAAGTGCACTGCACACAAAGCAGATAGTGACCACATAAACCACATCAAACACGAGCCCTGCTGCTACTGGGGAACTTCGGTCTTTCATTAAGAGGATGACATCATCACATTCCTCACAGATGGAGTCAGGTGATGCAATCCTATTTCAGAGCACTGAACCAGCTGGTTGGCTAGGCTGAGTGCGAGTATGTGGCTGTTGCTGAAGATTGACCAGTGGTTCATGTCCTGCAGTCACATCAAGGTTTAGCAAAGCAGGTGTATGCAATTACAGAGGAGAAGGAGACTCTCTGTGTTATGAGCATGTGGGCTGCTTCACTTACGAAGACCGGAAAAGCTGGCCAACAGTGGGAATACTGGGCCAGCAGCGAGCATCTCAGGGCTTGAATCAATCCTGAAGATTATGGGCCAGAACCGGTACGGATCTGGACCGCAGTCTCTTGCCGTAAGCCAGATAGAATTGCCTCCGACTAACATAATGAGCAGGATGGAAATCTCTCTCAAGTCCTTTCTACACTTCTCTTGTCATCTTTCTTTTGCAAGAGTTGTCTGATTTTGCTTCAGTGCTGCCTTTAACCCTTAAGCGCTGAATACATTTTCAAGAAATTAAAAATGCAGTTATCCTGAGCTGTTGAAAACCAATCATGTGGCAACTTGTTTAAAAGAGCTCCCCTGCAGGAGCTCTTTTAAACAAGTTGCCACATGATAGGTTCTCAACAGCGTCCGATTTTGATATCTTACATCATTGGCGCTGAAACGGTTAACATGTATGCCATATGGCAAACGACTTGCATTGGTGTTTTTACATTACATTACTATTGTTTTGCTGACACTTTTTTTTCAAAAGCAGTGGTCTGTCGATTGGACTGAGCAGGGCCCAACCTCTCCAGCGCTGATACAGGAATAACGGGAGTTCTTCCAGGGCGACAGCAGCACTTACAGCGCATGTACTACCAGTTTTAACCAGTAAAATCTTGTTTTAGTATCGTGACCACAAAGCTGCAAGCTAGCATAATTTCACTTAATAATTTAATTGTCTGTTTATTATTCCAAGTTGTTGCACAGTGAATGTGCAGGCTCCCACATTTGGTAGTCAAACGTCAGGAAGTGTTTGATGAGAACTTCCTGTCCCAATGCGATCCATTCACTCCAGAATCAAAACCAGGCCTTATGCAACCAAAACAATGTTTTCTTTCAAATATTTTAGGACATTTTTTTTACAATAAGGAATGATTCACCTCAGACACTAATAAAGTTTCCAGTTTGTTAAATTTATTACCTTCACAAGGACTTCTTTTGAATAAGTCGGACAACTTTACATTCAAATCTCAGAAGTTGAAATGCTGACTGAACAGTGATGTAACAGAGTTCTTTTGAAAAACATAAACAGCTAAAATCATATAGTGGTAAAACCAAGTATTGTTTTTTTTATTCTAAATATTTTCTTGCTCTTGTCCAAAACCAGCAGCTTAAATGACACATGATCACCCATAACAAGAGCCAAGAACCTTCACAGCTATATGTTCATAGAAAGACAAACTCTGATATCGGACTTTAAACTCAAATAAAGTACACGTGGCCTGGCCCGTACTGCACTCAACAAAACCTCTGTTAGAGTAGACATAACACAGAGGAATTTGCTCTATTGGTACACTGAAACCATGCAACAGTAGCCATGGAAACCACACCGAAATACGATCCCTGCAACATGGCCCAGTGTTCAGAGATAGATAAATGCCACAGACTGCGTCAGAGCCCAGAGAGTACAATAGAAACCGTACTTTGTAAGACCGCCCACCGTGTCCGGGTTACCTGATCTGGGGCAGGGGGTAAAAGGCAATGTACCAGAGATCGCATTCAAGCCAAAGTAGCTGTTCGATCAAATACTTCAACTCACTGTGCAGCTAACTTTACCCTAGCCTAAAAAATTACAATTAAATAAATACCCATTAGATTTAACCTCCTAGGGTGCGGAACCTGCCGACACCAGGGAAAATTAATTAATAAAATTTCAGCAATCTCTAACAGGTTAATAATATAAAAATATGACATAAGAAGAACGCACAATCTCTGTCTTGCAGTGCACTTTGAATATACGATAATAAAAATTTGAATAAATACTAGTATACATAAATAAATAAATTAAAAGACTGATAGTATGTATTAGAAAAAAAATGACAGTTACCAAGACGACATGAAATGAAAATGTAAAAAATTACAAACACAAACAAAAAAAAAAGCTGAAAGGTAAAGAAACATCAGGCAATAAAACAGCATCTTTATGCTAGAAAATGACCCTTTTCTAGAAAGTGACACAGTCCTGGTGTCTAAGAGGGAACAGAATATCCCAGCGCAGCAGGAAACTGTCGCCGGATGCATTCATTTACTTCCTCTTTTCTCTACCATTCTCTTTCTCGAGAGTCCATCTTGTTGAGGGAACACTGGCCACAAAGGCACACACAGTCTGAGCTCCGATTGGAGAGCCCGCCCTTCCTGAGCTGGAGAAGAACCCCTTTAAATCCCCATTAATCCACTTCCTGCCTGTCCGTCCATCTAATTTGTCCGTGGGGGTAGGCAGTAAAAGGGGCAGCACATTTCAGTACCCCCTAATCCTTGGTTCTTCCCGGCGTTTCCTTCTTTCTGTGTGTTTATCTGGGTTTGGCAGTTCTTTTCCAAGGCTAAAAGAGAATCACAAAAAAGTTGAGCACCCATCTCACCGTACACAAAAACAACATTATCAGTGATTGGAGGGCTTTTTCATTCACTTTCGCCTTCTGAATTCAGCTGCAGTTCCTTGACCAACCATTTTTCTCAAAGCAAATAGTCATTTACAGTTAGCATAGTCTCTTTGGAGCACTGTGGGTTTGCAAGCCCTGTTCAAGGGTCCAACGGCTGCACTGATTTGATTGTGGCTACACTACACCGGCCGGATCGCAGCAACACACCTTAACGCAGAGGCTTCAACACTCCCAGAAGCCAATAAGCAGAGGAAAAAATAAATATTTCTGGCCAAATCTCATCCCCTCCAATGTCTGAAAGCTTACCGTTCTCTACAGCCGCTCACTGATGTGGCACCGACCCAAGTTTGACCTTCTCCTCACTCTCAACATTGTATGCCCCCCGCTTGTGATACCTGAAACAAAGCATTAATAAATATAGCGTTAATTTTGCTCTTGCAATCTAGCAGCAATCAGGTACTGTCAGTCTAGTGCTAATCCTTTAAGGTTCCAGTTCCACGCACTAAGAGCCCATGTGCTTGGCCCTTGTGATAAGAGCGCTCTGATAAATTCCATTTCAATCTCATCAAATTTGAATTTCATATCTGCAACTAAAGTTAACTGTGCAATAACTTAATATCTGAAGAGCTTCAGCGGTTGTCCTGACCTGGCCGCCAGTAGAATGGCGATGACGGTGAGACACAAGGAAGAAAGGACGACCGCAACCACAGCTAGCGCCGTCGTTCGGCTGAAGTTTCCTTCCTCTCTTCCGACAGGAAGGCTGAAGAGGTGACATCGCTCGCCGGAGTAATCTGGCCAGCATCTGAGGGGAGGCAGAGAGAGAGAGAGAGAGAGAGAGAGACTGTCAAATTAGGTAACGAAATGATAAAACCCAAATACAAACGGCAATTAGCCAAGACTGCAGCTCTAACGAATGTGGGAAAGAGACACATGTCTGTTTTCTGAAACAGTGGTAATCAACCCTGTTCCTGGAGGTCTAAAGGCCTGCAGGTTTACACTCCAACTGTAACAGAGCACACCTCATTCAACAGCTAGAGCAGGGCTGCCCAACCCTGTTCCTGGAGATCCACCATCCCTTAGGTTTTCGCTCCAACCATAACAAAGCACAACTCATTTTTGTTGCAATGCACATTTGTACAGGTCAGGTGTTCCAAATTAGGAGTGAATTGAAAACTGAGAGGACAATAGCACTCACAGGACAGGGCTGGTAACCATGGTAATAAAGCATGGAACTGTTATGCAGAAATGTAACTAAGGTTAGTGGGCAGTTTTGGTTTGCCTTTAACTAAAATGGTACAGCGTGGGACAACGTATGAAGAAGAGGACACGGACAGGAGAATAAAGAGAGGAACAGATGATGGTGAAAGAGTGAAAGAGAGAGAAATAGCAAGAACAGAAATAAACTCACATGCAGGAAGGCAAGCGGAGGTCCCTCAGGTACTGGCAGGTGCCATGGATACAGAAGTCTTTGTACTTCTTCAGACACGGGTCCCTTTTCTTCCCCTTCCCTTTCCCCTTCCCCCTCTTCCTGCCTCCACCTCTTTTCCTGGTTCCGTCGCTCCCATCCATTCTGAGCACGCCGGAAGGGTCCTTAGGCTTGCTGGAGAATGCCACTGAAAAATAGAAACAGACCAGAGAGTCACATTTAGAACCAAGCCTGGACGAGAGAACTATGTTAACAACCAAGTATGGACTAGGGAACCATGTTTAGCACCAAGTGTGGACCAGAGAATCACAATTAGTCCAAGTCTGGACCAGAGAACCATGCTCAGAACCAAGTCTGGAACAGAGAACCACATTTAGACCCAAGTCTAGACCAAAGAACCATGTTTAGAACAAAGTCTGGACCAGAGGACCATGTTTGGAGCCAAGACTAGTACAGAGAACCATGGCAAGAGTAACAGCTAGAGCAGAGAGCGATGTTTACAGGCAAGTCTGTCTGGACCAGATGGGACTTCTTTTGTTTATCCAACAAAAGGAAGAGATCTTTAGGTTGCTCTGCGGCATCGGTTTCTAAATTATCCTCACATAACTTTTGTTCCACATCCTGCTTTGCTCTAAGCAGATCTTTATCAGAAAAAAAACACTCAATGTGCTGGTTTCAGAGGCTCGACGCCCAAAGACTCTGGATTATAAAACATGATGAAACAAAATGCAAACTGCTTAAGCAACAACTGATTGCGCCAAGGCTACGGAAGGGCATTTCACAGGAATGAGGCACTTTTGGCTATTGTGTCAAAACACTCAAAGTAAGAAAGGAAGTGGCAAAACTTGGAGTCCAAGTAATAATGCAAAAGCAGGCAACTAAATGTTTGTTGGAGCTTTAGCTAAGGGCTATCGGTGGCTACTGATAAGATGTATGACAGAAACCTCACAGTATCTAACAGAATTTACTATGGACACGATGCCTACAATATGGAAAGTGGATTCCCAATCATATTTAGAATCTAAATTACTGAAATAAGACTATGTTCAAGGTATTTTGATAATTGCAAGAACAAGGTTTTGTTCAGGCTGAAATATGGGTTAATTCTGGAAATCTTCTGTCAATGTGACTCAGTAAAGGAGCTTACTTTTAGAATCACTAATTAGTTCACTATGCTCATTTTCTCCAGTAACTGGTTCTTGTGGTTTAGTTTTCCTGCCTGACAACAAAATCATTCATGCAGAGAAAACTAGCCCTTTTCTGCACTTAGAGGCATTTTTTTTTTTTTTTTATCATGCTTAGAACAAACACAACAAGCAAGATTCTTCAACACTCCATGTTCACAAATAAAATTATACTACTTCAGCCTAGTTTTACAGCCTTCAGTAGCTAGGCTGCAATCTATACTGCCTCACAGAATTACGTAGGGTAAAATAACCCACAAACGGCATCTTGTTCCATGAATGAGTGGAGGCATGTTGTATCTGTATTACAGAACAATGTGTGCCCATCCTATCAGCTTTCATTGTACATCCTTAGGTCGGCCACGGGTATCTCCAATGTGCAACGACGCCTTGCTTGGATACTAGTGCAGTAACTTCTACCACAATAATCATTGTTATTCCCAGTCAGGATATCGCTAGTATACCCTTCAGAAAGTAACTTATCCTGAAAATCCTGCTTCAGTAAATATCCAACTGTTAACAGGATCACCGAATGAATGAACAGCAGTTGAAGTTCGTAAGACCCTTTTTCAGATTGCAAATTTTTTTCATAGCAGGTACCTCTGGGCAGTTCGATTCCGTCGTCTCCAGAGACGTAATCATCGTCTTCCTCATCTTCGCCGTAGACATAGTCGTCCACATCGACGTCCTCCACAATTCCTGCATTTCCTGCGACAGTGCTGTCGTCCCGGGACTCAAATAGATTTATTACCGCTGTACGCGCGGGCTTCGCGCTCTCTTGCCTGTCAATTGAGGCGCTGCTGACAAGCCTGGGCACCCCTGCAAGAATAAAGAACACCGCAAAGTTACGTACTTCAACCAGGATTCATTCTCTCAATTCATACCTCAGCCACAGAAAACGTATCCTCTGAGAGATGGTGTGCGCGCTTTGGACGAGTTAAGACAAGTTAAGGAATTCAAGCGCGCGTCTCAACAATCCCTCCTCATGTAAGGCTATATTTAAAACGTGCTTTGTGCCGAGTACGCAAGCAAGATTTTATGCCAGCCCTCTTAGTCCGAATGCTAAACAGCTTCACACTCTGATACATGAAAACTATAGAAAAGTCTTCATTTATGCGGTCTTATTTTATGGCGCAATTCACAACCTGTTCAGCACACTGACTTTAATTGACACTTTCGCAGTAACTTCTAAGGAGTAACTTCTTGCCAAAGCAAGGCTGACTGGCCACAGTTCTACCATATCATCACATTATATTCCACGTAAGAGTCCCCGAATAATGTAACGGCGTTAGATTAAGAGTGAAAGTCTTGTTTACAGAGAAGGTGAGAGCCTCCGAGCTACAAACACACCGCCACAAAAAATAAAAAAAAATAAAAATCGTTCTGCTAAGTTTCTTACCAAAGACATGGACGAACAGAGCCAACAAAGTGAAAATCTTCATATTGTTTATTTTCGAATGAATGGAAAACAGCGTTGTACTTCCAAATAAATGTCAGACGATCACGCGTTCAGTTTTCTCGACTATTCTATGACTTGTTTCTCGCCAAATCAGTAGTGTTACACTGATAAAAACTCACACTAGGCAATTCTGCGAAGGTAGTTCGCGCAGAAATGTTTCACCACCGCACTCAAAGACAGACTATCAGATGACGGTCATCCCGTCTATATATATAGCTCAGCTGAAGCATGCCACGCCTCTTTCATACCACTTGTCCAGTAAATTACTGCTGGAGACCTAGAAAATACTTTGCGAGTTCGACATTAATATTGGCAATTTTAGGACAGGAGCCTGCATGAACCATGCACGTTTATGTATATCACGGTGTAGTTCAAAAGTCATTTTTTCTCATACAGCACGATTAAATGGACAGATCTCCAAATTAGTATTTCCAGAATTTAGGTGAGTCTACACTGGAAGAATTATATTTCTGTGAGAGGGCAATTCCAATTGTATACTACACCACACTAAATTGTGTTCCATCTCCGTCTTTGAACACAAGCAGAAGCATTGATGCAAAATTGAGCGCAACCCTTTATCCTTTTTTAAGTATATTATCGTGATTGCCCAAATATAGGCTATTACTGGAGCTGAAGCAAGGAAATAACATTGAAAATAAGTAAACAAATGAAAAAGACCACCTTTTCTTCTAAGGTCTCCCACTTAACTCTAATTACAGGAGTCCGTTAGCAATTCGTACTTAATAGCAATTATTTTACGCCATCTACTGGGAGTAAGTAGCTATGACCAGCAATAAAATGGAAACCATAATCAATGAAATTAAACTCGGGAAAATGAGGAACCAGAGGTTTCACTGTATGCCGCAGCGACTTTAAATTTACGCCGTACATACACATTAACAGAGGAGTTAAATATCAATTAACTGTAACCTAATTTATCAAAGGGCACACAATTAATTAATTAATTATTGGAAAAAAGTTTATATTTTTGTAAAATGTGATATTTCTCTGAAAATACTGCAATAGATTAGAACAATACATTTTACTTAATTACAAATTATAATTAAAACAGAAATTACACTAAAATTACATGAATTAAATAGAAAACTGTTTTTGCCCCGACTTTAAGGGGACAGCGAAAAATAATTGAATATGCTAAACTTGCGTTCTAAATTTCTAAAACATCAACGACCGTTCAATTTCCTTAGCGGGCGTAGCCCACATATTTACCCGAATGTAGCCTATTTATAGACCCTTGATAACGCAGCTCTAAAAATACCATGAAAGACAGAGGAAATGAAACAATGGACATTCACATGTGAGATAAATAGCGCTACTATATTCACATCTTTACCGCCTCTGCTTTCTGTTTAACCATGTGTTGTTGTTTCCTGTCGTGATGGAACTGATCCGAGGCTATTGAGTTATGACTGATAGTAGGTTGAGCGTGTCTGACTTAAGCAGACTCAGATATGAGCCAGTCTCGCGGGCAGTCCCTCCAGACGGAGATTTGATGACCGCACTGATTTGGTTCGAATCGGTTATCATACAAACCAATTTCACTTCTCTGAGCAAAGCCCAGGTATGAATAAAGTAAAGGCTAGCGATTCTTTCCAGTCCACTAGGTGGCACTGGCAGTCAAATGTCACTTGCTACGGCAGAATGTAGACGTGCAGTATAAGCTATGATACATTTGAACCAAAATTAAAATACGCAAATGATTACATGGACCAAACATTCAATGTGTGAAAGTTAAGCAAATTAGCCTAGGATTACGTGCTTTCGGCGGTCTCTCGAAAAACGCACGATAAACCTGCTAACTTGCATCATTGAACAATTCGTTCGCGAAGGACACATCATCCAATCGATGAATCAGGTCTGGTCTCGGGCATCATAATCGATTGTTGCTGTCTGGGGTCACATGTCTTGTTTTGGAAAAGATGGCTGAGGAAGCCAAAGAATCGGACCCGACAGCTGGTGAGTGTGACAGGAACGAGGAGGGTGTTGCACAGGTGTTGGAAGCTGAACAAGAAAGCAAAGCCACCGGCGACGAAGAAGGAGTCAAAGACAAACAATCACCAATCAGTACCTGGTCTGCGCCCATACTGTCGCTGGCCCGGAAAGCTTCCGAGACACTGAGCAGTGGGGTCAATGTTGGGACCGCTCTCAGAAACGCCACTTCGGTGACCCTGGACTTGCCGACCAAGCAGACTACCGAAGAAGATGACGGCACTGTCGTCAAGTCTCCAGGTAGTGATAAACCATCGCATAATGTCTTACTGGGCCAACTGAGGTGTCTTAATAATGATCACTGCCTGTCCTGTCATCGTCTCGTGAGACGATGCCCGTCTGGAACTTCCACATTTGGCCCTTGGCGCTAATGTAACACGCTAAAATGTCAAAGTGCTTGAAACATGAAATGAATTGGTGATATGACACTTAATTAACGATATCCAGTAATTAGGTAACTTAGTTTTCACTGAAAATTTGGGTCAGTATAGCTGTTCTTACGTAAATCAGAACGTCGACATCAAATTCGGTGCTATGAGATCTTGGAACAGTTTTGTAGGCAAAGGCAGTAGGTTTTATCCGAAGCCTCCCACTAAAGTGCGTTCTAAATTGTTGGTCATGTGTTCTTTACAAGTATCGACGCAAAGGGACAATCATGTGAACGTTGTCCATATGGATTCTTGTTCCCACAGTGTGCCATAAATGTATGCATCTCAGGAAAGCTAACCAGGTTAATTAATTCACGCACACACACACACACACACACACACACACACACACACACACACACACACACACGTAAAATATACACTGGTTTTCCCCCAAAAAATGTTCAGGCCAAATCAGGCAATCTGAGAATTTCTACTTTATTGGATCCTGACAGGGAATCTTCTTCCTTGAAAAATTGTATTTATTTCCTCAAAATCGGTCAAGCCAGTGAATGTCATGACGTTTTGTGCGGTAAAGTCACATGCTGGTTCATGAACTAGATTCACGACTGGGTCATTCCATGTCAACTCAGCCACCCATGTACATGACAACTCTCAGATTTTACTCAAACTTTGTCCAAAAATACTTTATGGTACCAAACAAAAGAATCCCAAGTTTCATGTCAGTATCTCCGACGGTTTTCGGGTGAAGATTTCTTGAAATTTGGGTGAAACGCCCCTTTTTGACTTACGTGAATTGGTCATTTCGTTTTGTGGCATTTTGGAAGGACCATAACTTCTCACGTAATAGAGATAGGAAGCTAAAATTTCATGTGCTCATGCATTCTGGCCCATGTATCAGGATTCTGCAGCCAGAATCACCATGAGAGATCAGAGGGGTGAGAGGAGGGCCCCCAAAATCCAAATTTTTTTTAAGGCAGCAAGTGATTTTTATCTTTTTGGGGGTCCCTAGGATTCAGTTCAGTGAATGTTACTGTTCGAAATGTGTTTCTCCCTCATATTTGGGATCTTTCCCACCACTAAACTAAGTTTTAGGATAATAGTACCATTGGTGGGGGACTTGTGGGGGCCAGAAAACCACTTCGGATCAAAATGATCCTCTCAGACCCTGGACTTCAGACACCCAGATGACCCCGTGGGCACTGGATGATGGTAATGGCATTTATACTAGACAAATATACATATTTAAACAATCATTTAATGAAATAAAAACTTTGATTATAGATTATAGATTATTTGATTATAGATTATTATTATATTATTACTAGATACTGACATGAAACTTGGGATTCTTTTGTTTGGTACCATAAAGTATTTTTGGACAAAATTCGAGCAAAATCTTAGAGGTGTCATGTACAAGGCACCTCAATATTGGCTGTTTTGACATGGAATGACCCGACTTGCAGACAATCTCCATGATCTAAAGCAAGGAATCGCAGATGCATTGATGCCATTGGTGGGCACATGATAATGCCAGCAGTGTGAGAGATGGAGAGAGGAGCTCATCTTTGCATTCAGCTTTCCACAGGTTGATGGACAGGCAGCTGGTCAATAAAAAGTTATTAAAAGTGAATGTTAATTATAAAGGGATGAAGGAAATTTCCTGTAAATAATAATTGTTTATTGCAAATAAAGCAAAGGGAAAAAAGAATAAAAAATGGAATGTCACTTTGTCAGTCACTTAGTTCAGGGCTGTCCTTGTGCACCAAAACTGTTGTAACCTTTGATACACTTGACCGATTTTGAGGAAGCAAAGTGCAAGCTCGTTGTGTCATTGTTTTGACAACCGTTTGCAACATTACAGCACCTATTTTAAATCAGAGTTGCATAAATTTTTGGCTCAAGATCTTGTCTTAAGGATGGGATGGTTGAACCACTTTGTCATCTTTTTGAACATGTCCTAATAACTTTCAGTGCGGTAGAGGTCTGGGCTTAGTGGTGGCCAATTTCTGTGTGAAAATGATTCCTCGTGCTTGTTTTTTTTTAATTTCTCATTTTCTTTGGGGCCAGTAATTTGACCCTCTTGAAACACTGTAACTTCTTTTTCTGCCACTAAGCGATACGTCGTCTGACATGATTTACTAGAAAATGTGAAGCTACGCACATCATCCGTTAGGGTTGAAATAATTGTTGCTAGCTGAAACATATTAATTGCTGCTATAATGATCCAATCATAGGATGTATTTATTAAAATCCAAATGGTGACTTTTTTGGATAGGCAGAGTATATATATATATATATATATATATATATATATTTTTTTTTATTTGAATTTGCAAAAAGTAATTACATTCAAAGGCAAAGCAAAATGAGTCATTTTTACGCATGCAAATCATTCTCATTCATTTCTTTTGAGTGTAGTATTCTCTTCAAGATTACCTTATGAATAAACACCTCACTTGTTTTTGGTCAGTCAGCGGCATCTCAGTAATTTCAGCTTCACTGAACGGGAACTTGTTAAAAGAATGAAATATCAGATAAGAATCTGAAAGTTACTCGCAAATATTAGTTCATCTCAAATTTAATCGCTGGAGTCCACACAGATGAAAACTATTTATGAACATTTGATGAATGTAAATGTATGTGTTGGTCAGTGCCTTTATTAGGCATTCTGGAACAGGGGCTGTCAAATCACAATGTTCAAGAGCCAAGAGCTACGGGTTTTACCTGGGAATCTGGCGTGATGATTTTCTAGCCAGTCTTTTGCACTAATTGTTCAGGTAATTACTGGAGAGAAAAGAATATGGGACTAATTTGTGGAAGAGATTTGTTGATTCCTGATATCAAGTATTATTGGTCTGTAACCGGAGAGTAACAGCGCGATGTTGGGTTAATTTTTGCCAATCTGTCATCTGTGTGCCCGCGCGTGGATGTGCTCCAGTCCCTGGAACGGACTCGATGGCGGTGGAGAGGTCCAATCTGCTAAGCATGATGAAGCTGAGCGTGAAGGTTCTGATACAGTCCTCGCTAAGCCTGGGCCGCTCGCTGGACTCTGATTACCCGCCGCTGCAGCAGTTCTTCGTGGTTCTGGAGCACTGCCTGAAACACGGACTCAAAGGTGAGATGAATCCGGGGAGCATCTGGGGTGCAGCCAGGCCACGGACCCCCTGAACCAGCACTGTTCCACACCCCAGTATCCACACCCTCTCAAGCTGGGGACTCCTCTGATCGGCAGCACTCTTTATCCCACGCCTGCACCCCTGGGGTGCACTGAATGATTTCTGAAAATGTATTCAGGGAAATTGGGTGGTGCAGCCTTCAGGGCCGCTGACTGCTGAACAATGCCCACGTGTCCCTGTGCAAACAGGAGCTGACGTATCTGTGCTGTTTTCCCCTCCCTCTCTGTGTTTGTTCTCAACTGAAGAAATTGGTTCTGGTTTCCTCTTGTCAGCCCAAAGTCTGCTTCTCACCTCTACTGTCACATATTCATTCAGTTTGGGCTCTTGTGTTATTTCGGCACTGAGTTGCATGTATATGCTCTGGCAATACGGTCTACGATGCTGCCTGATGTGCACTGTAATGGATGGGCATACTTTTTTTTCATTGTACGTCACACTTTATGTAACTGTAGCTTTCGACTATCAGTATTACTTATTCCATCAGCATTAGAGTATTCAGGCAGATCATTCTAATGGCTTCCATGGAATATTATGCTTCAACTAGTCGGAAAGAGCTTTTCACAAGTTCATAGACCTTTGCAGTAATTCCCATGGCTCCATGCCTCTCTCTCTCAGTCTAAGTGTATCTGTCTGTCTCGCTGTCTGCGTCCCTTTCTGTCCCTGCAGTTAAGAAGTCCTTCATGGGACAGAATAAGTCCATCTGGGGACCTTTGGAGCTGGTGGAGAAGCTGTGTCCTGATTCTCGTCCCCTCCCGTACTCCTCACCCTCCTCCTGTAACCCCTCCCTCCTGTAGTTCGTTCCTCACCGAGACCTCCCCCTCCCTGTGGATCAAGTGGGTCCCTGACTGTTCCTCACCCCCCTGTATCTTGAGCTGTTCCTCACCCCTCCTCTCCTGTACTGTTCCTCCCTCCCCCTCATACTGTTCCTCCTCACCCCTCCCTCCCCTCCCTCTCATACTGTTCTGTTCCTCCCCCCCCCTCCTGTTCCTCACCCCTGTTCCTCACCTCCCCTCCCTCCTGTACTGTTCCTCACCCCTCCCCTCCCTCTCCCCTCATCCCCTCCTGTACTGTTCCTCACCGCTCCCCTCCTGTACTGTTCCTCACCCCTCCCCTCTCATACTGTTCCTCACCCCTCCCCTCCTGTACTGTTCCTCACCCCTCCCCTCCTGTACTGTTCCTCACCCCTCCCCTCCTGTACTGTTCCTCACCCCTCTCTACTGTTCCTCACCCCTCCCCTCCTGTACTGTTCCTCACCCCCCCCCTCCTGTACTGTTCCTCACCCCCTCCCTGTTCCTCACCTGTTCCTCACCCCCTACTGTTCCTGTTTCCACCCCTCCTGTACTGTTCCCACCCCTCCCCCCTCCTGTTCCCCTCACCCCCCTCCCCTCCTGTATTGTTCCCCTGACCCCTCCCCTCCTGTACTGTTCCTCACCCCTCCCCTCCCCTCCTGTTCCTCACCCCCTCCTGTACTGTTCCCCTCCCCTGTTCCTCACCCCTCCCCTCCTGTACTGTTCCTCACCCTCCCCTCCTGTACTGTTCCTCACCCCTCCCCTCCTGTACTGTTCCTCACCCCTCCCCTCCTGTACTGTTCCTCACCCCTCCCCTCCTGTACTGTTCCTCACCGCTCCCCTCCTGTACTGTTCCTCAGATTTCCTCACCCCTCCCTCCCCTGCTGTTCCTCACACCACTATGCTTTTAAGATAATTATGCTTTTAATAATTCGTTTCTTGCACTGTGGTGGTTGTTTGTTAATTTTAACCAATCCTTAGTGTGTTTACTTCATTGTTAATGGTGTCACTTGTCTGGTCTACACTTTACAGTACGTAACTGAGGTCATTGATGCGTCAAATGAAGTGTTCCTGATCAGTGCTGCATAGCTGTTTTAGTGGTCCTCTGTATGTACTCTCAGGATGTAGCTTTGAACAGAAGCAGCATATTCCAGATATGGTAGTATAATCTAAAGTAACCCCTCCCCCCTGCCCACAGGACTGGGTTGGGGCGTGGCAGGGCTTGGCTGCACTTAGCCCTGATGCAGAAGAAGATGGCAGATTATCTGAAGGCTCTGCTGGAAAGGCGGGACCTCCTCAGGTGGGTGCTGACGGCTCTCACAGGTTTTCAGTGACGAAAACAGTCCTTAAATACTTTTAAAACCTTTAAAAGCCATTTAAAACATTTTAAAGTGCTTTTAAACCTTGCATGACCCTTGACAGTCGTTATTAGTTATTGTCTGTTGTGTTAGAATGAATCTAAGTAGAATTAAAACATGCCAGTGTGATTTATAAGTCTTAAAAATGTGCAAATCAGTCAAATCATGTTGAAGAACTGTCTCTCACCTAGTGGATGCTGGGATATGCTCTACACCCCTCCCCCTTACCCTGAAACATCATAAGCAGAGTAGATGATGGATGGATGTGATGTCACTCATTAAAGGGGACCTATTATGCTGATCCTTCTTTTAATACATATTAGTAATGTTATAATGTTGGTTGTCCATGCTCAACCTCTGAAAAGTTTCTAAACATAAGATACAGGGGTTTTGCCGTAATCCAAGAACGTGATTTCGTCAGCGTGATTTTCTTTCTGAACAGCTTGTCCCGAGATCTTCGCGAGATCTGGGCAAAACCTGACGTCAGCTTGTGCCATCCAATTAGTACAGACCTAGCCAGAGCCAATCACGGCGCTGGACCTGCCCACACCGGACACTATTCTAGCAGGCACTAACAACGGCAGATCATACTATGCCTTAGTAGCGTCTACACTTTTGGAAATACAAAAGATGAACCGCAGATCATTTGAGGTGCAATTTTGTCAGTATCTCTCCCAAAGCTGCTTGTCCGTTTACTTTTGGACGCGGATTTTTCTTCCAAAAGACAATGCCACCAGAAATCAGTGGGTAGCTTTTTTTGTTTGCTGGCAGCAAACAGCCACGACAAAGGGAACGTTAGCTGATTGTGCTCAGCATTTCACCAAAGACAGCTTTGTCAATAAAGGATAATTCAACACAGGATAAGCGTTTCAGCTGCATCGATCAAGTGCTCGGAGCCACAAGCTGTAAGTAACGATGTAACAGCAAATAATGCTAGTGAAGCTAACGTGTTACGGGTGGCTAGCAGGACCGCTAGCGATAGTTAGCACTAACAACTGGCCTCAAACGCAGGCTTTGTAATATATCTGAAGATAAAGCCTGTATCGGTCGCGACTGTCCGTGACTCACAGATACAGAAGCTGTAAGTTGCTTTTACTGCATAAGCCAACCTGACGTGATAGCCAGTTGATTGTGGCTGTAGCACAGCGGCTAACATTGCCAAGTTACTGTTGCTAATGTTTGTGTCCTAAATATGCAAGAGTGATATCAGGGGAAATTCTACAGAAGGTGTGTGAACATAAACCTCATTTGAAGCTAACTTTTTATACTTGTTTGTAATTTGGATGCTTGGTACAACTGTCCACGGTAACGGAACTTGCTGTCTGTAAAACCTGTATTGCAAGGGTTTGTCTCTGTGGTTATGACCGCTCAGTTACCAGCTACTGCATGTTAGTTTGTGTGCCGTGCTAATTAAAAATGCTCTGGTTAAGTTATATGCAGTAATTCTGATCGGTATGCTTGTGTTACTTCGGTAAGAATCAATGTGGCAGTTTCATCATAACGTTGCCTGATTGTAGCCACTACAGTTAGTGATCGCTTCACTTATCCATGACGGGGATCAGCCGGATACTTCACAAATGTCTGAGCAAGCTCTCTGGTGCTACCGTGAAAGCAATGCGAAACGCAGAAGCTCTACCGGTTTACAAATGATTTCTCAGCACTACCTTGACATAATTTCATCCCAATTTAGAAATTGTTGTGGCTAATAAAAAGCCGAAAAAGCCGGAGATTAAATAGGTAATTCTTTCCTGTAGAAGTGCTCGATTCGCTTGCTCCACGTAAGCAACTTGTCCACGCTAACGGAACTTACGGTCTGCAAAACCTGTATTATGTTCATAACATAACCGAGCTCTCTCTAGCTGTCGCGTACTATCCATAAAGCTGCTTTCACATCGGACACGAAACAAATTTTTTCGCGGGACAGATTAGCCTACATTCAAAGTCAATGCAAAGACGCGAATACATGCCCGCGTTGAGCAGCTTTCACACCGGACGCGAAACGAATTTTTCGTGCGACAGATTACATTCAGTCATGACCGCTTATCAGCTACTGCATGTTAGTTTGCGTGCTCTGCTAATTAAAAATGCTCCTGGTTAACTTATATGCAGCAATTATGATAGGTATGCTTGTGTTACTTCGGTAAGCATCAATGTGGCAGTTACATCATAACGTTGCCTGATTGTAGCCACTACAGTTAGTGATCGCTTCACTTATCCATGACCGGGATCAGCCGGATGCTTCGCAAATGTCTGAGCAAGCTCTCTGGTGCTACCGTGAAAGCAATGCGAAACGCAGGAGCTCTACCGGTTTACAAATGATTTCTCTGCACTACCTTGACATAATTTCATCCCCCTTTAGAAATTGTTGTGGCTAATAAAAAGCCGAAAAAGGCGGAGATTAAATAGGTATTTCTTTCCTGTAAAAGTGATCGATTCGCTAGCTCCACATAAGCAACGGTTCACGCAGACGGAACTTAAGGTCTGTAAAACCTGTATTATGTTCATGACATAACCGGAGCTCTATCTAGCTCTCGGACACTACCATATTGCACCCATTTTCCGCGAGGAAAAGCTGGTCATTCCGAAGCAATAAGTAAATCATTACCACGGGCAATTTCCGAAAAGGCTGTTTAGCCTGGAGCTTTCGCCCCTCCGTCATATACCAGCGCGAAAGCTGTTTGTTTCTCCACGCTAACAACACACCACAGCTATGCACACGAACCAGCAGGTCCTAATACATACCGAAGCAGTCCATAAGCCTGTTGGTCCACTTTTGGCTGCTCAGACCCACCGGATTTCTACGGTCTCCGGTCTACACTTGGGCATGTCGACCCGTTCTACAAATGTGTCTAGATGCGGTGGATTCTAGCTTTCCCTAGGTTACACCTGCATCCTAGCTAGAGTAGAAAACCGCTGTACTCACCACTGTTGCCGATAGCAAATTCGGCTTGAACTGCCAGACTTTCGCACTCGCCTTCCACTTTCGCCGTTCGTGTTTATTAGAACAAGTTAATTTCATTAAATCTATACACATGTACTGCGGTAGATTGCAGAATATGCCCGTCGATTCGCCGGGAGACGCGTCAGTTTCACTTTGGAGCGGACCAGGAAAACTGCGTTCAGCAGCCTGCCCCGCCTAGATCCGCCCTCCACAGAGCTGGCCAGTCAGAAGAAAGTGGGCACATGGGGAGTGGGGGCCATAGCGGAAGAGCCACCTCAATGAGGCGTTTCAGGCAGAGACTTCTATAGACTACAAATGGGGTTTTTTGAGGATGGCAGTATGAGCGAAATAAGTGCCCTTTTTTTACTTTGCGCGATCAGGAGTACTCGAAGGGGAGTCAAAGACCAAAATATAAACTTGGAAAAATAGCATAATAGGTACCCTTTAACTTCTGTCTCTCATTACCACACCCCTTCCCCCGCCTCTATCTCAGTGAGTTCTATGATCCAGGCGCGCTCCTATTGGAGGAGGAGGGTACTGTGATTGTTGGGATGCTGGTGGGGCTGAATGTGATCGATGCCAACCTGTGTGTGAAGGGGGAGGACCTGGACTCTCAGGTGAGGTGCCCCTTCCACCAACCACCTGTGGGCTTTTCCTCTCATCCACCAACCACCTGTGAGCTCCCTTCCATTGGTCAATCAACTGTGATGTCCTTCTCTTTTGCCTACCAATCATGTTTGAGGTCTTACTTCTTGTCCGCCCATAATCTGAACTCTTTCCCACAAACCAATATTCTGCACTCTTTCTTCTTGTATGCCAATCGCATGTGAACACCCTTCTTTGTACACCAATCTACTTTAAAACTATTTAATCTCCTCCACCAATCACGCGTGAGTTTATCCCTCTGACACTAATCATGTCTTTCTGTCGTTAGGTGGGCGTCATCGATTTCTCACTGTACCTGAAAGACCCCCAGAGCAGCGAAAGCCAGAAAGAGTGAGTCTCTCCTTCAGTTCTCATCCCTCTCTTCACGCTCCTGTTTTTCTCTGTTTCCATCGTTCTGTCCGTCTCTCTCTCTGCTCTGTTTCCCAGTGACGAGAAGATGACGGCCATTTTGGACCAGAAGCATTACATCGAGGAGCTGAATAGACATCTCAGGTAAGATATACACACACACACACACACACTCTCGTACGCACTCTCAAATCCAAGCATGTGCCCTCATGCGCACGTGTGCACACACAGAGCAGGCAGACACACAGCGAACTCATGTATACCTACACACACATGCTCACAAACAGAGGTTGGAAATCCACATTCAAAAAGGAAAAAAATCCGTTCCCACACTTTGTTCTGACCTGCACAATACCACTTGCGGTTGGCTGGAAGAAAACCAAGGCAGGATTTTTATTTTCTGATCTGTGGACATTAGGTATCTGCCTACAAGCACACGTGTGCATGCACACACACACACACACACACACACACACACACACACACACTTCTCTATGACGGTCAACTGATGTTTGTGTGTTTAGTCTTCGTCTGTCTGTCGCTACAGCTGCACAGTCACAGACCTGCAGGCTAAAATGGACTCTCTGGAAAAGACAAACTCCAAACTGATAGAGGAGGTGAGGCTCTCACCGGATGTGGAGAGGGGTGTGTTTTATTTGTGTAGAGAGTGTGTGTTTTAATGCCCGTGTGAGAGAAAGAGACCGCGTGTGTGCGTGTGTGTGTATGTGTGTGCCTGCGTGCATGCGTGCGTGTGTGTGCCTGCCTGCGTGTGTGCGTGGATGGGTGCGTGTGGGCGTGAATGCGTGTGTGTGTGTGTGTGTGTGTGTGTGTGTGTGTGTGTGTGTGTGTGTGTGTGTGTGTGCACTGCCTCACACCCCTCTCTCTCTCTCTCTCTCTCCCTCTCTCCCCCCTCAGCTGACGGCAGCGACAGACCGGATCAACTCCCTGAGAGAGGAGCAGGAGCAGCTGAGAGAGGAGAACACCAATATCTTACAGAGCAGCAGGAAGAAGGAGGAGGTGTGTGTGTGTGTGTGTGTGTGTGTGTGTTGTGTGTGTGTGTGTTTGTGTGCGCGCGCTTTACAATCACGATACGTATTGATTTATTGCCACGCCCACACCCAAATTCTCTCTCACACACAAACACACCTTCACTCACTCAATCATAGTTTCCCTTACTTACTAACACACACACACACACACACACACACTCACGTGTGCTCAGAGCTGTGCTGTACCTGTGCTGCAGGTGTCTCGCCAGGACAGTCAGGTGGAGTTGGAGACGTATCGTCAGACTCGGCAGGGTCTGGATGAGATGTATAATGAGGTTTGGAAACAGTACAAGGAGGAGAGGCGCATTCGGCAGGTCAGTCCTCGCATCGCCGCACCTGCTTCTCTCTCGTCTCGCATCACTAATGTTCGCCTGTCCGTACATCGGTCTGCCATTACATATTACTGCTTTGTGCTGTTAGCACTTTCATTTATGTAGAGGAGTGCTGTACCCCTCTAGTTACTGTTCCTGTTATGAGTTTTAGCACTAATTAGCTATGGTTGTTGTTTATTAGTGTCTTTACTGTTGTTTGTATTTTAACTGATGATAATTTGAGCCTCAGCCTATGAAATTTATTTTTACATGTTTCCCTTCAGTTTATTGCATATGTCAATGTGAATTTTCATTTATTCATCCACACACAAAGTAATGTGTGTGTGTGTGTGTGTGTGTGTGTGTGTGTGCATGTGTGTGTGTGTGTGTGTGGCTGTGTGTGTGTGTGTGTGGGTGTGTGTGTGTGTGTAGGAGCTGGAGAGAGAGCTGGAGCTGCAGGTGGGGTTGAAACAGGAGATGGAGGTAGCGATGAAGCTCCTGGAGAAGGACACTCATGAAAAGCAGGACTCTCTCGCCGCCCTTCGTCTGCAGCTCGACCAGGTCAAGACCCTCAACCTGCAGATGTTCCACAAAGCACAGGTACGGCCCCCGTAAAGCACAGATCTGCCCCCTACTCTGCCCTACCAAGGCAAAAGGAAGTAAATCCATCAGCAGCCATTTTGAGAAAAATCTGTTTTTGCTTCTGCTCTTCTGCTCTCTGGAGTGTGTTTGCAGGGTTAGCGGTGACTCTCGGCTGGAGTGTGTTTGCGATGTTAGCGGTGACTCTCGGCTGGAGTGTGTTTGCGGGGTTAGCGGTGACTCTCGGCTGGAGTGTGTTTGCGATGTTAGCGGTGACTCTCGGCTGGAGTGTGTTTGCGGGGTTAGCGGTGACTCTCGGCTGGAGTGTGTTTGCGGGGTTAGCGGTGACTCTCGGCTGCAGTGTGTTTGCGGGGTTAGCGGTGACTCTCGGCTGGAGTGTGTTTGCGGGGTTAGCGGTGACTCTCGGCTGCAGTGTGTTTGCGGGGTTAGCGGTGACTCTCGGCTGCAGTGTGTTTGCGGGTTAGCGGTGACTCTCGCAGTGTGTTTGCGGGTTAGCGGTGTTTGCAGTGTGTTTGTTAGCGGTGACTCTCGGCTGCAGAGTGTGTTTGCGGGGTTAGCGGTGACTCTCGGCTGGAGTGTGTTTGCGGGGTTAGCGGTGACTCTCGGCTGCAGTGTGTTTGCGGGGTTAGCGGTGACTCTCGGCTGCAGTGTGTTTGCGGGGTTAGCGGTGACTCTCGGCTGCAGTGTGTTTGCGGGGTTAGCGGTGACTCGGGGTGCAGTGTGTTTGTTCGGGGGTTAGCGGTGACTCTCGGCTGCAGTGTGTTTGTTAGCGGTGACTCTCGGCTGGAGAGTGTTTGGGGGTTAGCGGTGACTCTCGGCTGCAGTATGTTTGCGGGTTAGCGGTGACTCTCGGCTGCAGTATGTTTGCGGGTTAGCGGTGACTCTCGGCTGCAGTGTGTTGTTAGTTCTGCTGGAGGTGACTCTCGGCTGCAGTGTGTTTGCGGGGTTAGCGGTGACTCTCGGCTGCAGTGTGTTTGCGGGGTTAGCGGTGACTCTCGGCTGGAGTGTGTTTGCGGGGTTAGCGGTGACTCTCGGCTGGAGTGTGTTTGCGGGGTTAGCGGTGACTCTCGCTGCAGTGTGTTTGCGGGGTTAGCGGTGACTCTCGGTGAGTGTGTGGAGTTTTTGCGATGTTAGCGGTGACTCTCGGCTGGAGTGTGTTTGCGGGGTTAGCGGTGACTCTCGCTGGATTGTGTTTGCGGGGTTAGCGGTGACTCTCGGCTGGAGTGTGTTTGCGGGGTTAGCGGTGACTCACGGCTGGAGTGTGTTTGCGGGGTTAGTGGTGACTCTCGGCTGGAGTGTGTTTGCGGGGTTAGCGGTGACTCTCGGCTGGAGTGTGACTGTGGGGAACGACTCATGCCTGCAGATTGTGATGTAAGCCGCGACCTTTTGGTTGCCAGGATACCAGCCGCATTGTGCAGAAGAAGGAGGAGGAGGCGGCTCAGTTGGAGGAGAAGATCACCCAGATGTCCCGCGCCATGAAGGAGCTGGAGGAGCGGTGAGCTGTAGTCTGGTTGCGCTGGAGACAAGGATCAAAATGGCCACCCTGCGATGGAGATCTGTGTGTGCTCTTCAGGCCGTGCTCAGTGTGTGACGCTGCATTATTTAGCTCCGATGCTGCATTGATTCTCTCGGGTTGCCATGTTGTGCTGAAACACAGAGGTCAGAGTGCGGGGCTGTGATGTTGAGCGATTATCCCCCTGTAGGATGCAGAGCTCGGAGCGATCGAGGAAACAGTCTCTGGCCCAGGAGCAGGAGACCAGAGAGGAACTCCAGGGGAGAGTGGAGACGCTACAGAAACAGCTGAGCGAGCTGGATACACTCAGGTACACACACATACAGGTACACACACACACACACACTCTCTTACTCTCACACCCACACAAACACACACACACACACACAATCCAACACTTATTCACACACACACACATACACACACACACACACGCCCAGCAGAGGTAGGTAAGTGAGCTTAATGCGCTCAGCTAAATACAATTCATGCACCTACATGCACATACCGACACACACTATTATACTCACTAATTGGTCCCTCGCTGCCTGTGCTGTGCTCTGATTGGTCCCCTCTCTGCTGTGAGTACAGGCTGGGTCTGGAGTCGGACCTGCGGAGCGAGAAGGAGGAGCGCCAGCGCATGCAGAGGGAGCTGCAGCGAGAGCAGGACTCCAGCACAGAGCTGCGCACACAGCTGCAGCAGCTGCAGGGCCTGCAGAAGGTCAGTTAGGGTTACTCCGCCTGACCCTCTCAGTCCAGCGACGCTGATGCTGTCTGAACCTGTTACTCTTACTGACCGTGTAACCCCTAGATTCCACTGGGAGCGTCTTGGCCGCGTTACTGCCGCGACACGGTTGCCGGAGTTGATCGCGGCCATTCTAGACAATGGTTGTAATTCCACCAGCCGTGCCACGGCACGTCTCGGCAGCGTCCTAGATGAGGCTCGCCGCGCTGCTCTGCCAAGAGTACGCGCCAAGTCTGTTTCTGGTGCTGGCGGGCCGCAGTCGCGCTGATCTGAATATAGCAGGGATGCGTTTCCCATAGTTCAACCATATACAGTCATTGGATCCAACTACGTTAGTATTTGTGCTAATGGGAACCGCACACCAGATCGTGCCAGGCAGGAAGTAACTATCAAGGGGAATATGCTTTTAACCTGAAGAAACTAGCCACAAATCTTTAATATAAAATTAGTTCATAACTTACTTTTCAACTACTTGTCGGTGATTTTGTTTCAACTAAAACACGGGCACAATTTTTTTAAAAATCTACGGCGTTCACAACTGGACTGTAGTGGCCACTGCACAGCAAAGTCAGAAATGACATTAAATGCAATTAAAGCAGAAAAAACAACAGACAGCATTTAAGTTCGTTGCACAAATATACTGGTAAAAATATGCAAAATCTGAGCAGGTCGATTGTATCAGCTGGCAGGACGCTGCGCTGACGTTACGCGTTAAGTGGAACATGAAGTCGCCTGCAAGATGGAACAAAATGGCCTCACTCATGTTATGCTGCAGATAAGCGCCCAGTGGAATCTAGGGGTCACTCTGACTAACAGTGTTACTTCAACTGACCCTGTTACTGACCACTGAGCCAGGACATATGTGCCTGTCTATTTAACTTGTACTGCATGCATATTACTGGAATCCATCAGTAAAGACAGGTTAGAATTATTTCTTGAAAGTAAGAACATCCTGAAGGATAGCCAACATGGTTTTCGTAAGGAAAGATCATGTCTGCCAAACTGTTTGTAATTCCTAGAGGATGCCACTAAGACATTATGACCACAGTTGGGGCTATGATATCATGCACTTGGATTGCAAGATGCAATTGATAAGCTACCACATGAGAGACTAAGTTTTACAATAAGGACTATAGAAATTACAGTGGGCATTTTGGAATTGATTTGGAATGGGATTTTATGGGACAGAACATGGAGAGTTTTGGTCTGTGGGATCTCATCTGAGCAGGGCATTGTGGGTTGTGGAGTCCCACAGGGATGGAGGTTGGGACTCCTTATTTTTCTCATTTACATTAATGACTGACAGGAATATTGAAATCATATTGGTCAAATTTGCAGATGACACTAAATTGGGTAGTTTTATAAACAATTTAGAGTCTGTTAAGGTAATTTAGGACGATTTAGGATGAATTCAGTAGTGGGCAGAAACATGGAAAATGAATTATAAGCACAGTCAAATGTGAAGTTATACATGCTGGAAATATAAACATTAGACAGGGTTACTTTATGGGAGGTTTAAAACAGGAAAGTGCTCCACATGAAAAAGATCTGGGGGGATTGTTGACCAAGCCCTTCCAGGTTCTGTGCTGCACCAGTTCTAAATGCTAACAGGATGCTGGGATATACAGCCAAAAGTACCCAGTATAAACCTAAGGAAGTAATACTTCTCTTGTACAATACATTCGTCAGACCACACTTACTGTATTATGTGCAGTTTTTGTGACCATACTTCAAGTAAGACATTGTGGCTCTTCTTTGAGCCTTTTTGAAAGCCTCCCCATTAATTCCTGGTATGAAAGGTAAAAAAGACAGACTAAAGAATCTTAACCTCTTCATCCTGAGTTAAAGAGACTTTGGGGTGATCTGATTGAGGTCTTTAAATATGTTAAAGGGATTAACAATGCAAACTTTGCAGGATTATTTTGGCTGTTGTGTTTGCAGAACTGGTGTCACAAATGGAAATCAGTCACCGGTAAATGTGCTGGTATAAAGATTATTAGTGATATTTTTTTCACAGTGAGAGTGATAATTGTGGAATAGCTTGCCTGGCCATATCATTGCGGCAGAAACTCTGGGAGTTTTCAAGACCAGGCTTGACACAATGCTTGATACGATCTACTCCTCAAGTATCTGAAGTGGTAGGTTCACTTTTGGTACAGGAAAATGACAAGCCTAATTGGCTAAATGGCCTGTTCTCGTCGCTCATGTTATGGCACTCTGACTGACCCTCTTACTCTGACAGACACTGTTACTTCAACTGACCCCGTTACTCTGACTGACAGTTACTCCATCTGAACCTGTAACACTGACCGTTACTCCATCTGACCCAGTTACTCTGACTGACAGTTACGCCATTTGAACCTGTAACACTAACCCTGTTACTCCATCTGACCCATTTACCCTGACCAACAGTTACTCCATCTGAACCTGGAACACTGACCCTGTTACTCCATCTGACCCAGTTACTCTGACCGACAGTTACTCCATCTGAACCTGTAACACTGACCGTTACTCCATCTGACCCAGTTACTCTGACTGACAGTTACTCCATCTGAACCTGTAGCACTGACCCTGGTTCTCCATCTGACCCAGTTACTCTGACCGACAGTTGCTCCATCTGAACCTGTAACACTGACCCTGTTACGCCATCTGACCCAGTTAATCTGACTGACCCGGTAACTCTGACCCCGTTACTCTACCTGACGTTGTTTTCTAAACCACATGCATGAGATCCGACTAAGCGGGGACACCCCCCCCACCACCACCACCAGTGTGGGGGTGTCTCTGTTCTCACCGAACACTACTAGCACCTAAAAACTGAGAAAGTGCACCTTTTTCCGAGAAATTCCTACAAAAACCTAGAATACACCAAGGTTTACTGAAGATTTGAGGCCAACTCAGTAATCCTCGGAAAAATTTTACAGAGGTATCCCGAAGTCTGTCCGGTTTACTTAAGTTTGGACAACACCTCGATGTTCACTTTCTCTCAAGGTGCCCTCTTTTAAAAATTACATTGTGTATCTGATTTGTCAGTGAATTGGTGCTTTTGCAGATTGAACATATTCTGAATACTGAACGTGTTTTTGTTGTTCTTAATATAATGGTGGTGGTTTGCCCTTTACCAGTTCCTGTATGCAGCAAAGACACAGCAGGCTGAACTACAGTACTGACCATTCTAAAGTTCCCAGGAAATTCTACGAATATTCATGTTTTTTCATGCATCTGAAAATTTTTCGGTCTACCTCGGTAAAATTTTTCTGAGGTTAACCAAGTTGGCCTCAAATCTTCAGTAAACCTTGGCATATTTTAAGTTTTTGTAGGAATTTCTCGGAAAAAGGCGCTTTTTCTCGATTTTTAGGTGCTAGTAGTGAAAGCTTCAACCACCAGCCCTGTGAGGTCATCTGGTATCAGGGAGGAAGGAGTTAAATCTCAGCCCCCTTAAAGAGCCCCTATTATGTGACTTTTCACTGATCATTCTAGTATTCTTGAACTCTACGAAAAAAAGGCTTAAATGCGTCATGGTTAAAAAAAAAAAAAAAAAAACACTTGAGTTTTCTCATGCTTGCCTATTCTGCAGTACCTGTCTGTGAAACGCTCTATTGAAACTCCTGCCCCCGCCCTCCCAAAAACCCCAGTGTGCTGTGATTGGTCAACTTGATCACTCACTTGTGATTGGTCCACCGTTCACCCCCCTTGTCACGCCCCTTACCATAAATGGATTTCCGCTTTAGAAACATATATCGGTTAAGCCTTGTGGGCGAAACCCACTTGATTCAAGGGCGTGCCAAACTATCCGCTTGGGGCGAAAATTCAAATGGTGACATCACCAATTGATGAATAAAATGGCCAGAAGCGATTGGGGCATTTCAGTCAGCTCTGGAGCAGCGAGTTTCACGGCAGAGCGCTTCTTCTCTAGGTGACTTCGATTTGTTTTCTGACACAGACCTTTTAAATGTGCATAAAAACAATATGATTCACGCTACGACATTAAAATAATGAAAAACCATAATAGGTGCTCTTTAAAAGAATATACTCCCATCCCTCCCCCCAATTTTTGGGTACCATAAAGATTACTTTTCACTGCCCTCGCAATGGGGATAATTCGTCCCATGAATAACAAAAGGTCGCAAGTGACATTCCTGATGAAACCTGTTTTTTTTTTTCTGCACCACGAAGCATGGTGCAGAAAAACAGGTTTCATCAGGAATGTCACTTGCGACCTTTTGTTATTCATGGGACGAATAGGGCAACATTTCCATGCCTGTGTGTAATGTTTCTGTAACGTGTGTGTGTGTGTGTGTGTGTGTGTGTGTGTGTGTGCAGGAACTGGAGGAGCTGCAGCAGGAGAAGCGTCAGCTGCAGGCGACGTGTGAGGAGCAGGAACAGGCGCTGCAGGAGATGGGGCTCCACCTCAGCCAGTGAGATCAGCAGCACCTCACTCTCCATACATCACCATCTTCACCTCAATCTCCATACACCACCATCTACACCTCACTCTCCATACATCACCATCTACACCTCACTCTCCATACACCACCATCTATACCACACTCTCCGTACACCACCATCTACACCTCACTCTCCATTCATCACCATCTACACCTCACTCTCCATACATCACCATCTACACCACACTCTCCATACATCACCATCTACACCTCACTCTCCGTTCATCACCATCTACACCTCACTCTCCATACATCACCATCTACACCTCACTCTCCATACATCACCATCTACACCACATTCCCTACACCTCAATCTCTGTACCGCGCACCTTTCTCTCTTTATACCTTACCCTCTCTATACCTCTTCCTCCCTATATCACCCTCCCTTTACATTGCCAATCCTATACCTCTCCTCCTCATCCCTCGCTCTCCCTCTCATTCATACCTCCATGAACTGCAGCATATGGGGATCTACCTCCCGACCTCCGCCAGTGAGATCGTCTCCCTTACCCTTTCATCTCCCTCATTCCTTCATTTATCAAGCATCCTCTCATTACTCCCTCACTTAAACATTCCATATTCAGCTTGCCTTCCTTTGGCTCTGTCTCTCTCGCTCCCTCTCTCTCAGATCCAAGCTGAAGATGGAGGACTTTAAGGAAGTGAATAAAGCGCTGAAGGTGAGATCTCAGCACCGTCTATCTGCATTGTTTTTCTGTCCCTCTGAGGATCTGTCCGTCTTTCTGTCTCTTTGCCTGTCCCTCTGTCCCTTTGTGTGCTCATGTCTCTCTCTCTCTCTCTCTCTCTCTCTCTCTCTCAGGGCCAGGCCTGGCTGAGGGATGATGAGGCCACTCAGTGTAAGCTCTGTCAGAAGGAGTTCTCCATCTCCAGGAGGAAGGTGAGGCCCTGTGTGCAGGCGATTAATCCACTCAGCTGCCATCCACCCATCCGGGCCAATGAGATTAGGTTCTGAACAGCGAAACGCAATGTTCAACATCAAGCATCCACCTCTTTATCCCTGGATAATCTCAGTGTCTGTCAGTTCTTCTGGTGAAATTTTCCCTGATAATAGCGGCCCGATAGAGTTTCTCCCGTTGTTCCCCTCATTAAATTTCCAGTGTTTTTCTTCAGTCAAAATTGGGAAGAACTATGGAAACTTGCCAAGGGAACTCATACTAGTTTGCACTCACTCTAGCTTTCCCTTTCAATTGTGATGTCATCGTGACTGGTGGGAACCAGAGCCATGTCGAGTGAGTGTCGCATCAACGGAGGTCCAAAATTCTCGATCGTCACGTGGTTCATGGAGCCTGCGAATAGTGCCAGAAAGTTGCTGGCGGGCAATTTAAATGCGTATGTCAAGTAGGCTAGGGAGAGACATAACTGCGATTCTCAGTAAATTCTAGTCAATAAATAATGTTATTTCTGCCTTGTTCACATATTTAGGCTTGAGTGAACGTTTTCCTTCTCATTAAAGTGGCCCCAAAATTAAACAACCGCGAAAAAGCTACATTTAACAGCAGAATGTTGAACATTTGCATCCATGCAGTTTTAGTGCCTTAGAATTATTTAAATAATTAAAATTACTAAAATGGGTTTTAAGTCATTTTAAGGAGCGTGTTCCTGTTGTCAATTGCTTTGAATTCTGTTTGTTTTTGCTTTTGACTACAATGCTTGTTTAATCCCATCCTAATGTTTATTAGGCAGAGGGAGGGGAAGGAATGTTTCAAAATTCTGTTTAATTTTCTACCATTTTTTTATTTGTTTGGGGTTTTAATAATCCCATGGAAATGGAGGATCTAAGTTAACAATTCACTAATGACTATTGTAATCTTCATGACTTACAGAAAGGACAGAGGACTGACAGGTGACTATCAATGAGTATCAACTGACAGCACAATTAGTCCCTGCATTATTAGAAGCAGCATAATGTTCAGTGTGGCATCTTTGGAAATCCATTGGAAATAGTTACAGTTTAATTTATTTAAATTTATTTAATTTTTAACCATGAATAGCATGTGAAGCAGTTTGTCTGTGCCCTCTCCTCCATGTTGTTCTTGTATATAATCTCGACCATGGTTTGCTGTGCTGTGTGGGGATGCTCCAATCGCTGGGGCGTGGAGTTCAAATGTACAGTTTCTCCAGTGACATGGAGGAGAAAAAAAAATTGTAGGCTCAATTCAGCAGGAGAAATCGAACAAACATTAAAGGCCCAATATGTAAAATTTCCAAATTCAAAGATCTATAAAATATATAGATTTGTGATACATGTTTTGGTGTTGTGTACTTACATTATCCGTGATGTATTCAATGATTATCAAAGACAGAGATATCTGTATTATCAATGTAGGGACACGGGACATTTCGTTTTGTGGCATATTTTACATCACTGCCAACAGAAAGAGTGCACGAGAGCGAGAAAATCACCCTTCAAGCACGCATGCTTTGCCATTGCCAAGGAGTTTCAAGCCAAGATGGTAACCATCTTGAGTCGGGAACTGAATTTTCCACCAGAAATGGTCGTAGATCAAATTTTATTCAGGTTGTTGGCTACCTTACTAAATAAACTTTTGTTATCTTGGTTTTTTTGTCACTAAATTTCTAATAAGAGAAAAAAAATTAGAAGAAACTAAAGCTAAACCGGCGTAACCGGAAAGATACAATGGCTGCTGCTATGTGTCTGTTGGAGGACATAGTGAGCCGTGAGATATCTCTCTCTCCCCTGTCAAAGTGCACGTTAGGCTATTATTTATCCTCGCATAGTTAGCAAATCAGCCTATTACACCAGCAGTACAAGTTCAAATTTAGCCAAGTTGTAACATAAACGTAACGTTACTCCACTTCAAAACATTTTTCTTGTGATGCCGCATGACAAACAGAAAGCTGATGTGTACGGCACATCGTTTGTGCGTTATGAGAAGTCAGTGCTACGTTAGCTACATTACTTGCAGTTAGAACACGGCTCCCTTGAATACTCGATTCAGTTCTGTCTATCAGCGTGTCTCATAACCGCTGGCCAGCTGGTCTGTTGAGCACATCGTTTCTAAGGAAGCTATAGCAATAGCGGCAGGAGCAACTGAAAGCGTACATTGCCAGCTGACAGTGGCATTTCCTCGATATCTGTTACCTTTAGCATTTGCATTCAGCAACAGAGTGTTCACATCAGTTATTATTCTCTACAAAGATGGGCACCATGAGCCGGCCCCACCCCCTTATCTCAGCCTCTGACCTGCAGCTCATCATAAGTGCTGTAAACGGCCGACTTATCATTATCCCTTACATTTTTTTTTAATTTGAATTAAATAAGATTAAGTTATATAAAAGTAAAGAAATATAACCTTACCTCGTCCATGTACATGGTTTCGCCGCTCCTGTTTGAGTCGCGTCGGAGAATTTAGCTGCCAGTAACGCGTGTAAATTGATGAAGACAACAACTCCCATGATTCTATGCGATCCCATTGCGTCATCAAACTCGGCCTCTTGTTAATGTTTGGTTAAGCGCCCTCTAGCGGCAGAGAATTACATATTGGGCCTTTAAAAATTACAACAGCAACAAAAATGTGAAGTGATCATATTCAAACACTGCACCTGCACTTTTTCACAACCAAAGACCACACAATTTGGAAGCTTATTGTCCAGTTTATTAAAAGTAAGGAACAGGGAAAGGCCTGCACAGCTTAGGGAGTTAAGACTCAGGGTGCAGGGTGAGTGTCGTCTGTCTCATTGCAGGGAGTTCTCTGGCTCTTACAGAATCCCCTGCAGTTCTTCTGCTGAAAGAGAGATATGGGGGGGGGGGGAGACAGGAGAAAGGGTTAGACACACCTATATAGACTTGGATAGGAAATTTTACTTAGAGATGAGGTGAGGTCTTTGTTTCCCTACTTAGGTTATTGAACTTCAGTAGTTGTGATCATCAACAGCGTTTGCTGCTGATGTTTAACAAAATATGGCACGTGGCATCAGTTACAGATTTGATAGGAATTTGTATAAAGTTGGATCATGTTCTTTGCAGTCTTTCAGACAAGTAATACAGTACAGCTCAATATTTTTACTATTCAGTGTAATTCCCCACTTAACCTTCAATGCTTCTATGCTTCATTTGCCAATTTTTTTGGCCTATTTGGTTCCGTTTTCAATCGTCTATTCAGTCCTCCAGCCTCCCTCTCCCTTAATAATGAATCCAAAATTAGCTGAGCAGCAACATAGTATTGGCAGGTAATGGTCAACTGAATCTCAAATCCTAAAACACTGAAACAATAGATTACCTCTTAGTTTACTGAATAGAAGTAAAAAAAAAGCTCCCACAATCATTATTAATAGTGATCTATCACAGCACACGATGGATCTCTTCTTTATTAATGTGTAACATTAACTTTATTATACTAGCTAACGTTAGCTACCTTGTTCTCAAAGAAAATCTCACTTCACTACCTCCACTACTGTAACAAGTCTGACGTTATATTTACGTTAATTCTCTAACATTTCACTCCCCCACCCCACTCTGCAAAAAAAGTATAAGATATATATCACGTATAAGAAGCATTTTTTCTCATTTTCGCGTCGCTGGGTGAAATGGTACTGAGAGAATGGAGTTTACAAGTATGCTGCTGCTCATGGTTAGCGCTAGTAACTGTGTTCGCCAACTGTACTTAGCTAGTATCCTAGCCTAATTTGTTGTCCGTAAACGTTCAATATATCTGGAATCGTGCAGGGGATAATCCAGTAAAACGCTTCACTGTATGTGTTAATTTATTCAGACGTGCTGACAATACATAGTCTAATTCTTTAAAATGCCCCTTCCAGACATATCCCGACATTTTGTGTTAATTCCCAATGCCCTGCCATCGTATTCATACCATTATTTGTGGGAAAAGTGCCTTGGATCGCTTTGTTTGATGACCTTCTAACCATCACTGAAAGGCAGTCTGAGAAGACGGGCGAGTTCCCTCATGAATATCCGGCGTTTAAATGAGCTTCGCGCTGATTGGATAGTTCAGCTACATTCGTGAATATTCAATATGTATACAGCCCCAACGCCCTACTGGCCCAGAGCCTAGCTGGCTAAAACCATAGACGGTGAAAGACAACAGATTTTACAGGTAGCATAGCAAGACTTTCTGCGAAGCAATGGCAACACAAAGTTTACAAATATTTCCTTATGAATCTGAATCTGAAAAGGAGGCCGATGCAATGCTGGAAATGCCATCAACACGCATAACAATGGACGTTTCATAGTGGTAATTTTACTAGCCTATCTAACAAATTAGACGAAATGTCTCGCAGCCCTCTCGATTGCAGAGCTGCCTCCAACGCATTCGGCTCCAGTCTCACGCTTCTTAGTGGCATTCGCATTCCTGTGCTGTAGTCAGCAATTTTTCAATTAATGCGCATTTAAGAGATTCTCTTGCGGAATTACAGTCGTTGTGCATGAAAGTTTATCAGTTTCACGTACATCAGGGTTCATTTCCCCACTAGTGACATGGAAATCGATTATGACTCTGGAATTCTCACGCTTTTCTTTACTCAGGAATTGGAAGCAATGGAATGGCATAAAGACATTTCAAATTGTCTTATTCCATTCAAACAATCGAAAAGATCATGAAACGCATTCATTGCTTTCAACCCCAAGTACAAAAAAAAAGCGCAAGAGGTCCAGAGTCAAAATCGCTTTCCGTGTTACTAGTGAAATCCACCGCTACGCTAGTGAAACTGAAACTGCCATGCACAAGGACTTCAATTACGCGTAAGAATCTCATTAATATACGCGCCGATTGAACAATTGCTGACTTCGGTGAATATGTCTCGAAAATACGTGAGACCTACGCCATATGCGTGAGAATGCGAAGAAATTTGGCAGGCCTGCGATTAGGCTATTGATTTCTTAAACCATTCTAAAAGTGGCCTAGCTCTCGGAATAGCCTACCCGGATGGGCTTTCGTGTTAGTAGCCTATGCATCGAGCCCCAATGCATCATCATCCCAAAATGAAAACGCAACGAGATAGATGTCTCGTCATTTGCAATTGCCAATAGGTTTACCTTACGAAAATGAACTAAAGAGTTACTATAGTATACTATAAGAATTGTATAGTGTTCTTAAGTGTGATTGTGGTGTTCTATAGTATGTTTCACTAGCTATAGTATTACAATAATTTTTCCTGTAGTGTTATTTTATTAGCTATGGTAGCCCTACAATATTTCAATAGTAACACTAAAATCTCTATAGTGCGTTCTAAAAAACCATACAATTACTACAGTAATACTAGTTTTTTGGTGGTAAATTTTATGGTATTCCTATATCCCTGCCTAAAGTCATTTTCTGGTGATGAACGGGTTTTTTTTTTTTTTAACTCAAGGTCATTCTACATCACGTAAGGAATATTCCGTGAAAAAATCTAACTGATATCTCTGAAATGGCCTCCACTCAGTCAATATTAAAGTTTTGGCAGGCATGACGTGTCCTCAAACTAGGCTGGTTAGCTTCACAAGATGTTAATCTACAAATGCAAACGCTTCATTTCTGAAATTTCCGTGGTGATACGACGCAATCCGTGGAGAAATCCGCACCAGGCTTAAATCGCAACTCTTTGCCATACCTTCAACTGACCTGCTTTACGATGGCGCGCATTATCGTCTACATTAATTTTCAATGGTAGAAAAGTAGTTTGGGTGTCATTCGGTTTAGGAACTATCATGCGTTCATCCGCCGAAACATAATAGACCAAGCTTGTGGAAAGCAACTTCCGCGAAAACGAAGTGTAAAAAAATGTATTAATCTTAATATGTATGGTGCTAGAAATTAATTCTTGAACTTTATTTCGAAACCCCAATATGTAACCTATCATTTACAGCCATAAACTCACATCTCATATTTTTGTCACTTTTCATCACTGGGACTACTTGACGGTCTTTATCTCAAAAATTAGATCAGGCGAGTTTTGCCGTGTTTTCAAGGGCGGGCTCACAAATATTAAATGCTTTTTTTCAGTGTCACAGTATCACCCTGATCTCCAAAATAAGCGATATTCTGTTTGAAAGAAAACAATACATTTAAATAGCCGTTATTAATTCTTTTCAAAGCTGCAGGGAGCCACTGTAGAAGGGCTGAAGAGCCGCACGCGGCTCCACAGCTGCAGGTTGCCGACCTCTGCCGTGGACAGTAGATGACACTGACAGTTGGCACGTTGCTCGAATCTTTGTGTGGGCGGTTACACTCCAGAGTGGGCGAGAACCGGCGAGAATATGAATATTCAATTTTCGGTGTTTCGTAACACTGCAACCCGTTTTTCACTGGCTTAAATTCTCCGCCTATTTCCTTTTATTCGCAAAAACCAATACTTCAAGTGGTGTTGGAGTTAAAGAACCACGACATGTCACGAACTGATTATGGACCTACCATTTTCAAATACTAACAGATAAGTCCATTTTCTCGCGGAAGGGCCACTTCAAACATCTTACCGTTTGAAAGATCATCGTGAACGGTCCATTCCGCTTCAACTCAGCTGCTTGACTGGTCTTCAACGCTAACTTCCGGGAACTACAGTGAGACTCCACAACCCGCCATTACTGTGAAAAAGTGGCCCATTGGAGTCAATGGAGTTGACGCGACTCTCTCTACATGACTCTGGTGGGAACATGCTGAAGTAGACGGTCACAGTGACCTCAGGGGGGGATCTTGCTTAATTGGACTCACCATTTAAATTGTGATGTCATAATGACAGGGAGGGGACGCATATTTCATGACCTGGTGGATGCTGTCTGACTCTCTCTCTCTCTCTCGTCTCTCTCTCTTCTCTCAATCCGCAGCATCACTGCCGGAACTGCGGAGACATCTACTGCAGCCACTGCTCCAGTAACGAGCTCGCTCTGCCATCTTACCCCCGGCCCGTCAGAGTCTGCGACACCTGTCACTCTCTACTGCTCCAACGGAGCTCCTCTACGGTGTCCTGACCACATGTATACACACACACACAAAGAACTTTTATTCACTGCTGCAGAGGAGTTCGTCAATGGCGTCCTAAGCACGTATACACACACACATACACACACACACACACATTAAGTGCTCATATAGACTCACCCACACGCACTAGCAGAAGCACACAGATGCACAAGCCCAGACTCATTGGACATACACACTCTGACACCAGTACCTTAACACAAAACTGTAAAAACAAACACCTTTCACACACTGACACCTTCCCTTACCTCTGCATAACAGTCTCAAATGTGGGGCAAAAAGGGATTCTTTTTCATACAGCTTGTTTAAAATGACATCACTAACCATGAATCATATTTTCAGTTGCATTAGAATGGTTGGGTTGTAATTCCAACACATGCTTTGGGAGGAGGGCAGGGGTGTCTAAATCTATGGTGAGGGTCGTGCTGCACAATTCATTAGAACAGGTCATGTTTCCCATTGGAGATTTGGGTTCACATCCAGTTTGGGTGGTCATCCAATTGTTTGCTGTTCAATTAAAATGCACTAAACCAGTGTCTAATATCAATTATGCACAGCAAATATCAGGATGTTCTTTGTACTTCTCCTTTTAAATGGCCAATCAGGTTTATTGGAGCTGAAGAAGTCTAGTTTCATGTTTGTCACAATGTAGTCTGTGCCTTCACCAAGTCTGCATCAGAAATTAATTTTAAGATTTCGGATTTCTACAAATAATCAAACAAGAAAAAGCACTCCTGTACATCTCACGAGCCAAGACTCAATTTAATGACAACGGTTTTATAATAATGCAAAACTAACTCCTTGACCTTCTCTATTAAAGACCGACAATGCAGAATTTTCCAGGGCTAATCCATGATGCACTAGCAGTCTCCATCTTTGATCACCATTGTTGTTCGCTCTTTCACTTATATTTGGGATATCTACTGGGCAAGATGCTCGTTTCTGTTAGGGGGTTGTTCGTATCGACAAATCCGGCCGAGATAATTGCGCAATAGTTTGCAAAGCGAAACAAATAGCGGTTTATCCTCGAGCTGAAGCCTGAGTCTGCCTCTGCCTCGGTTGGCAAGCAAAAATGGATGTTATTGGGCAGAGTTTAAGAAATATTTTCACAACTTTGGTAACTGCATTTTAAGCCCTATATTCAATGTGTACACCACGCCTCTGTGACGAAGAGGTGGTGTTTGAAACTTACCTTCCCAATTCAAGCATATCGCAGAATACACGATATGAATATGTTGAAGAACCTATTTAATTCTGGATGTTGTTAGATTTTTTTCCTTGGAATGGAGTGTTTAATTCTTACCAAAAATTTTAATTAGTTTGGTCTTATTTTTCATTTCACCATGCTGCTCGAAGTTGTGCTAGGCACTTGGACAAATGGGAGAGCATCTATTGGAGCATTGAGGTCAATGGATTTCCTGAGCCAGAGGACTGGATCTACTAGTACTAAACTAGTTAGTTTAAAATGGTTTAGAAAAGGTAATTACTCAAAAACTAAGCATGGAAATGACAGAAACGGACCCTTTTCTTATGGAGTGTATAAATTCCATGGCATGTTGGAGACTTCGGATTTGAAACGTCGTTTATATACTCAGTCAGAAAAGAAACTTCACACTCGTTTGGAGGTCGATAAGTTGAACATACAAGAAAAGTGATTTTAAATAATGATTTAATTCCATTCTGTACCCATTAAGGACGGCGTACCTTAAAAATCATGTTCATAATGTAACCAGTTCCACCGAAAATGCTACGGAAATGTAAGAGAGTAAAAATGGTAAGTTACAACTTGATGAAAGCATGTCAATAGCGCTTATGCCCTCCATGAGCGTTCACAACTCTGACGCAACATCTCCTCATGGATTGAATGATGCGCCTGAACACAGCTTCGGGGATGCGTCGCCATAATTGAACCAACATGGCACCAAGTTCCTGCAAATTCTGTGGAGGGTTCATTACTTGACGGAGTCTTCTGCCCAACACATCCCATACATGTTCTATGGGATTAAGGTCAGGAGACCTTGAGGGCCACTCCATGACATTGATGCCAGCATTCCTAAGAAAATTCCGCGTTAAATTGGCGTATGAGGTCTGGCATTATCGTGTTGGAATGTCAGACCTGGGCCATGAGCTGCCATGAATGGCAAAAGCTCTGGAATGAGCACTTGATCTCTGTATCCTGCAGCAGTTAGGTTTCCTTGAACGACCATCAGTCGGGAACGGGCAGGACCATTAAAAGGCACCCCAAACCATAACACTACCGCCCCCAAAACTGTCCACTTCCTGCACACAACACTGGGCGTTGCGTTCACCGCGTCTCCTCCAAACTCTAACTCTCCCATCAGCGAAGTGCAAAGTGAATCTGGATTCGTCACTAAAAACGACCCTATTCCAATCACACTGAGTCCATCTCAGATGTCGTTGTGCCCAGAGAAGCCGTTGACATCGGTGTAACTGGGTTAAAATTTGTCCACGATATGGCCGACGTGCATGGAGACGAGCAGTGCGCAGGCGATTACGTATGGTTTGGGCAGTCACACGACCTCTAAACAATTCATTCCTAGTGGACGTTGCAGCGAGAAATCAATTACGCAAATGACGTAAGACGATTTGTCGGTCTTCTGCTTGTGTAAATCGCTGCGTGGTCTACCCGAACGAGGTCGGTCTGCTGTGGTGCCAGTTTGTTGGAGACGTGTCCGAAGATCATGGATAGTCCGTCGACTGCATCCCATAACCCTGGCAACGTCAGTGACTGATGTTCCCGTATTCAGCATGCCAATGGCACGTTCACGTTGAATGTTTGACAGTCGTGGCATTGCAAATCAACGGATAATTGACTGTAAGAACTTGTTTTTCCGAGATGTCACTCTACCGTGCTAACGTGGGCTCAATAGCACGTGTCTCATAAGGTCACGTGACTAGGAACACGAGGAAACATGCTTTTGCCTTGATGTATGCTCGCACATGCTGCATGCTTGTGCACGTCGGAGTTGCTGTGTGTCATGATGTCTTTGACAACGCATTTACCCCAAATAATAATATCTCTTGTATTAAGTTTCAAGAAAATATTTAGAAATTTATGAGTGTGAAGTTTCTTTTTTGACTGAGTATATTTACATGAGTCTATATCTTTCTCAATGCAAATTTACAACGGCACCTCTGGTCATAGAGGCTTGGAACTTTGGTTAGTCGATAAAATATATTGTACACATTGGTAACTGCATATTAAGCCCTATATTGAAAGTTGTGAAAATGTAGCTTTGAGGTTGATCTGATTATAAACGGAACCAGAGCAAGCCTGCAAATTCTGCTCAGTAAGCCTTTAACTCAAGTTATTTTGCCCTTCTGTTAATACAACTGTAAAAACCGAAGTGTTAGTTTGGTTGACACTCGTACTCCACAGAACTTTTTCAGTCAAACCAAACCATATTCCCTCCCACACTTCAGAGTCCACAGTGATCCCCACCCCGCGCCATGCTGGGGGCGAATGAATTTCATTGCTGTTTGAAGGCTTACATTGATTTTTGAAGGGGCATTTCCTTGAAATATGAAATTTGGACATTCTTTTGCACTTAACCAGAATATGTCCATCCAGACTGTTTTTCTGAAATGGCTTCAGTGCTGCTTTTCCTGATCTTGGGTTTTTTTTAGTGTGTGTGTCTGTGTCTGTGTGTGTGTGTGTGTGTGTGTGCTGCCCCTTTAAATAAACTACCCAGAAGCACCAGTGTGTGGCACAGACTGGGAGCTGGTGGTTACAGTAGCAACTCCATTTTTAAAAAAATCATGACCAGTGTGGCAACATCAGAGGAAAAAATCTGTACTTTGCCAGATAATTGCTATAAAATGTTGTTACAATAAATGATGTATGTTAAACTTAATTTCAGAATTCAATCTGCTTTTACTGATGACTTATGAAGCCAGGTGAGATGTAATTCAGTGAATACTAATCAATGCTGTTTTTATGAACCGATGGGCATGCTTTAACACTTTTTCTACCCACAAATTTTATATGTACTGAAGGACCCCGAGCAGAATTTAATAAAGTCTGTTTCTTAACAGTTTGTCAGCCTCTGTTTAACGGTGAAGGAGAGAGAGACACACCGTCTTAATGTAACAAGTTTATTCACTCCCCAGTACAAGAATACCACAAATGAAAACTGTTTACAGTTACATTCCCAAAAAGATGAAATTATTTTGGCCAAACAAACTCCCACCCACTTATTTTCTCTAAAAAACTCAAATGCTCCTACTCAGAGTATAAAATTCCAGGTGAATGCCCCATTATTTTCCCCAAAGTCTTTCAGCAGGGGAGATGAAAGCTTTGATACTCTTCTTTTTCGGTATTAATCACTCGGGTGCACAGCATTGCATAAGTGAAATCAGTCATGAGCATTATTACATTTACAAAGATTCAAAACTGGTTCCTGTACACAGAGTCCGACTTATCTTATTAAAAAAACATTTTAACGAACAGTATAGAACTCAAAGTAAATAGAAAAAAAAACTGCCCCAATGCCTGTGGGAGAGGGGAATTAAAGTCAGCTTATTTTCACCCTGGAGAATACTTTAAACACCTTCAGATACTCAGTCCATAATCGCCCACAAAAAACTAAACCCCCCTACATGCCCCACCCCTCTCCCATACCCAGTCCATTCATCCCCATGGAGCCACGCCCACCGCTGCCATAGTAACTGCTGCTCATTCCACTCTGATTACCTAACAGGAGGAAGAAATACGCACTTTAGGACCCAGGAGTGTATACGAGTACAATTGCACACACACTCAGTCAAGAAGCAAAGGAAGGTTCACTTAAGCAAGCGGACGCACACGCATACACACACGCACACTATTACAGATGAGAGCAGGTGATGATTATGACCCAGGACCCCTCCTGAAGGGGCAGAGCCGACACTCACTGTAGTCACTGTATCCCCCCATGCCGCTCGCCTGCTGATTGCTGCCGTAAGCTGATTGGTTGGCTGCAGAGAATGGAAAACAGTCACAAAAAAGGGGAAAAAAAAGTGAGATAAGGAGCACCCCACCTCCCCCACAGCAGAGGTGTCCATCTCATTCTCTCTCACAGCTCTGAGGTCTCATTTAATAAAACCTGCAATGCATGGATTTCAAAGAGAAATATAGTGCGCTCAAAAAAAAGAAAAATACTGCATACAATAAATTTTTTAAAAATCCCAATTTACTGAACCATGGGTAAGCCAAACTGCATGTAATTTCCAATTCTTTAAATGAATACAACTTGGAATTTTTCATGTCTCAGTAGCTTCGGTGTTTTTCAATGTCAAGATTATATTTAAAAATCCGAAAAAATTGTGTTTGCATTGTTCATAAACGAGAATTTGTGCGGGAGCAGGCTTGCGTTTCAGCCCCCTGCTGAGGTACCAGACTGAACTCCAAGGGTAATGGACCGAAGACCATTAGTTAAAGGGACATTATCACAGTACAGCAAGTCACACTCAATAGCTGCATAAATACACAAAATCAATCGTGTAGGAAATTTTTCATGTGGGGTCATCTTTTCGAATTGTTTCGATGTTTTTGATGAGTTCACGGAAAGCGCCATGACACTTCTAGCAGATAGTATTTTTGAGGAAATACCACTAGGGGCGCTGTACATAGTGACGTAATCCCGGCTCTCTGCCTTTGTTTTGGCTGTCATTTTAATCTGTATTGCATTCATGCATTCTGCATTGTGATGATAATACTGAAACATTATGCATCTTTTGTGTGATATCCGGCTGTTATTATGAATCGCCTGCCTTGAAAGAAAGTGGGTTAGTTAGATTTCCTGCACCTAGACCTCAACTATGTCTGCATGACTGACATATAAACAAATATGACAAATGACAAACTTGCTGTACGGTACGGTAGCCTACCCCGGGGATATGATATGGAGGATCTTACACGAGTAAGCATGTCATATGAAAGTTATTAAACGAGTTGAGTAAATTTTGAATTCGTTGCGAGTTTTATGTTTGTACTGCGCTATATCACTCTGATACGCTTTAATGAGGTCACAGATGTTCACGGTTGAACTTGCCATGGTTTTTAAATTCACAGTCAAAACTGACTAGCCAGCTAGCTAACAAACTAATGTTACATAATAATTATGGAAAGGTACTCCGAGCACACTGGCTAGCTCGCTCACTTCACAAAAAATTGCGGTGGAAAGATGGCAATTGTACTGCGTGTATGCTGTATATAGCGTATATGCAGAGCAGCCGGAGCAACGTCACAGCGAAGTGCCGAAAAAGAGACTGCTCTAATAAAATGGTGCGCCCCAATCGAGGGAGAATAGCCTGTTTGCCCGCACCCTTTGTTGGATATTTGAATTCTCTGGGGGTTGAATCATCCGGGAAAGGTTAGAAGTTGAATGTATTGTTATCTGGGAATGATTTAAGCGGCAAATTGTATTAGATGAGGATGCCCCTTTAAGTGGAACCCAGAGTGCGAGTTCATTTAACTGCCTGCTCCCACACCAGCCCCTTTGGGATAAGCCTGGGCATCCTTGCCCTGGAACACTCATTTCTCGCTCCAGTCCACAATGGGCAGAGTCCCAAAACCTCACCATCCTGTCACAGTGGGCGAAGACTCACCCATGGCCCCAATCATCTGGCTGCCGTACGCCCCATTGCTACCCCCAGCTGTGGAGTTCAGGAACAGCTCCACGTATCGATGTTCTGGAGAGCAGATTACAGCCATTAGACACATCCTCGACGCTCCCACAGTTTCAGAGCTATTCATGTAGCAGTCATTCTTCTTCACACGCACACGGACACACGAGACAAGTATTCATCAGTCACACACACACACACATACGAGCTCGCTCTTACGCATGTTGGCCTTGTCCTTAGACATGGCTGCCACGGCGTCCTCATGTGTGGCGAACTCCACATCGGCCTCCCCAGTGACGCGTCCGTCCGGCCCCACCTCGATGTGTACCCTCACTGGGTTCAGCGGGGAGAAGAACTGCAGAGAGTTGGAGGGGGGGGGGGAAGAAGTGGAGCGAGTGTGTGTGTGTATGCGTGTGTGGTACTTGTGTATTGTGCGAGACTCACGTTGTAGATGTCTGTCTCGGTCGCTCGATACGGCAACCCCCTCATGTGCACACAGTGACCGGTGACACTCTGGAAGGCGGAGCTGCCGTCGCCATAGCGCCCATCTGGTTAACCAACGGGAAAGCGGTAGAAAAGACAAGCAAATTTGTACCATATCAGATCCAGCCAATCAGAGGTGGAACCCATAATCACCCACAAAAGCAGCTCAGAAAGTGCTTACATCGTAATTTTCAGTTAATGCTCATTTTAATGATAAAAGCACCATTAAAAGCAGCCAACTAGTTAAACAATAAAATGTGTATGCTGGTTGCTTGGCAACTACCATTCTCTCAAACCTATCAATAACAAATCCTTCCATTTTCTGAAAGTAATTTTTTGAAAAAGGTGGTTTTTTTTAAAGTAGTACATTACTGAAGCGCTCAGCATAAGTGCCACACAGCATCGTCACGTACGCAGCAGAACAGTCAAAGGCATTTTTGATCAAACAACAATACTGTTGTACTCATTTACCAATGCTTCAACAGTAACAGTAATAAATGAAACCATCTTAATATTCGCAGATAAATGCAATGTCACATATTTGACAGAAATTAACCTCACCTAAAACGCCGTCCCGCAGAAGCCTTATGCCACGTATGTGACAATGTTTCAGCAGCTGCATATCGAGTGGTTCAAGTAAGCAGTTACCAAATGTTTGACCATTAAAACAATTTGCAAGCTTAGCTGCAAAGGGGATGTCTCTTTTCTTTGTGCATTTTTAAAAATAGATTTTTTTCCTGAAGTTAATTTGACACCTCAGATTTTACCCCTATCTAGAATATTCAATCAGCTCTCACAAGTATGCTCTCACACACACACGCCGTCATACAAGGAAAGCACAGACGGACATAGACTTTACACTCGCGGTTTCAAACCCCACATGCAGGGAAAGAGGGCAGAGGAAACCCAAACGCGTGTCACTCAAAGTGCCCAATGGGAGCCCAGATGGCCAGTAGGCAGCCTGTAAGCTACAAACAACGCTGACCCAAACTGACTGTATCCCTCCCATGTCCTTGAGCAGTAAAACATCCGTTCTGAGCTTCTGAGCACTGGCAGGACTGAAAGTATGATTTTTTAAATAGGTTTTTTAAACTTGATATTTTAAATATAGTGATTTTGTAAATTTGATGACATTTTAAGTCCCATCTCCCGCCACTCACCGAAGCCGCCGCGGCGCATTCTGTCGTAGGATCCGCCGCGCGGAGTGGTGCTGTAGCCCCGCCCCCCGCTGGGCCGATCATACGGGCCGGGCCTCTGCATTCCAACGGCCTTCCGCTGTGGCTCGTAGTGCGTCCGCACCTCCGCGCGGCTGCTCTGGAATATCTCTATGTACCTGGGAAAGCCGAAATGCCGAGGGTTAGAGCCGGGCGGGCAGAGGGGAGAGAAATCTGTCCCGAACACTAACTGGAATGATGTAGGACTGACTTCACTGACACAAATCAAGAGAAGTCCTGAGCGCTGTTTCACAAAGCAGGATTACAGAGTTAGCAGGATAACTGAAGTGAGTTCAACCCAGAACCCTCACAAATGTGGACCATGGACTGAACTTAAACAAGCTGTTCCAGGTTTTACACAATGCAGTTATCCAGACAACTCAGTTATCCTGGTTTAAGAAATACCCCCTGAACTAAAATGACCTTATTTAGAGAACCATACATGATTCAGAAGTTATTCAAAAACCAGGATTTAACTGTGACAGTGAAAATGACCATATATGTTAAGATTATTCAGACCTCACCATCAATAGCTTTTGTGTGAGGTTGGTGAAGTCTTATCAAAGCAGAATATTGTGGATTTAACAAAACCATGGTCCACATACATTTCTGTCAGTATCACAGGCGTCCTGTATTCACTGGGGACTGCAGTTAGGGTCGTATCCTATAGTTTCCTTTCAATCGCCTACCAATTAAGGCCTTGAGAACAAGGTGTGCGAATCCTTTAACCTAAGAATAACTTTAATAGAAAATAAAAGCAAACTGGGCAGACAGGACAGGCGCTGGACTCCTGTGGTACAGATCAACAATATAATGGACTCATCGGACCGTTTACACATGAAGACATGAGCATTTAACAGAGATGGGGGGAAGGGGGGGGGGGGATATTCAGGAAATCAAACACACAAAAGTTCCCTTATTGACTGTTGTTTGAAAAATACAGCCGTCCTCATGGTAACTTATTAGCATCTGAATATTGTAATTCTGATAGAAAAGCATGAATCCCTGCAGCCAACCAAAATATAGGAGCTTTATTACACCAAAGAATTCTGGAAAATACGTTTATATAAAAAAACCTAATTCAAAAACGGTTTCAAAGCTTTTTTAAATGATGTCCACAGGACTTGAACCCACCTGATCAGTCAGCAGTAATACGAACCCCAATTCCAGTGAAGTTGGGACGTTGGGTAAAACGTGAATAAAAACAGAATACAATGATGTGCAAATCTCATAAACCCACATTTTATTCACAATAGAGCATTGATAACATATCAGATGTTAAAAGTGAGACATTTCACCATTTCATGAAAAATAATAGCTCATTTTGAATTTTATGGCAGCAACGCGTCTCAAAAAAGTTGGGACAAGGGCAATAAAAGGCTGGAAAAGTGGTACTAATAAAAAACAGCTGGAGAAGCATTTTGCAACTAATTAGGTTAATTAGCAACAGGTCAGTAACATGACTGGGTATAAAAAGAGCATTTTAGAGAGGCAGAGTCTCTCAGAAGTAAAGATGGGCAGACGTTCACCAATCTGTGGGGGAAAAAAAAAAAAGTCTAAAAATTATGGAACAATTTCAGAAAAATGTTCCTCACTGTAAAATTGCAAAGACTTTGAATGTCCCATCATCTAAAGTACATAATTTCATTAAAAGATTCAGAAAATCTGAAGCAATCTCTGTGCACAAGGGACAAGGCTGAAGGTCAATATTGGATGCTCGTGATCTTTGGGCCCTCAGGCGGCGCTGCATTAAAAACAGGCATGACTCTGTACTGGAATTCACTGCATGGGCTCAAGAACACTTCCAAAAATCATTGTCTGTGAACACAGTTCGCCGTGCAATCTAGAAATGCAGGCTAAAGCTGTATCATGCAAAGAAGCCGCCATATGTGAACACGATCCAGAAACACTGCTGTCTTCTCTGGGCCAAAGCTCATTTAAAATAGACTGATGCAAAATGGAGAACAGTTCTGTGGTCAGATGAATCAAAAATTTGAAATTCTTTTTGGAAACCATGGACGCTCATGTCGTGTGGACTAAAGAGGAGAGAGACCATCCAGCTTGTTATCAGCACCCAGTTCAAAAGCCTACATCTCTGATGGTATCGGGTTGCTTTAGTGCCTCTGGCATGGCCAGCTTATAGATCTGGAAAGGCACTATCAATGCTGAATAGTACAGAGGTTTTACAACAACCTAATGTCCCATCCAGACACGGTCTCTTTCAGGGAAGGTCTTGCATATTTCAGCAAGACGATGCTAAACCACAAACTGCATCCATCACAACAGCGTGGCTTCACAGGAGAAGAGTCTGGGCGCTCAAATGGCCTACCTGCTGTCCAGACTTCTCACCAATAGCAAACATTTGGTGCATCATAAAACGGAAAATCCGGCAAAGACGACCCAGGACTGTTGAGCAGCTAGAATCCTACATCTGACAAGAGTGGGACAACATTCCCCTCCCAAAACTCCAGCAACTGGTCTTCTCACTTCTCACATGTTTAGACTGTTGTTAAAAGAAGAGGGGATGTCACAGAAAGGTAAACACAGCCCTGCCCCAATTTTTTTGAGATGTGTTGCTGCCATCAAATTCAAAATGAGCAACTATTTTTCATGAAATGGCAAAATGTCTCACTTTCAACATCTATGTTGTCTATGTTCCATTGTGAATAAAATATGGGTTTATGAGATTTGCACATCATTGTATTCAGTTTTTATTCACGTTTTACACAACATCCCAGCTTCAATGGAATTGGGGTTGTAAGTTCCATGTTTCTGTGATACTATAAACGTTTCTTGCATAGTTTTACTGAATCCAGAGTAAATACTCTCCCAAAGACTAAATGCCCATGCAATTTACATCTTTATGTCTGTGAGTGTATTCACACAAAAACATGCATGTGTCCAAGGAAATGTGTGTCTGTACAGGAGCTACAAAGTCAGCACTTTAGGCTTGGGGGGGGGGGGGGGGATTTGATTTGTTAAAACAAATACAAATACATTTAAAGGGACATTATCATCCAATAGAGTTTGCCACTTAAATCATTCTCAGATAACAATACATTCAACTTCTAACCTTTTTTCTGGGAGATTCAACCCCAATTAAATTCAAATATCGAACAAAGGGTGCGAACAAACAGGCTATTCTCCCTTGAATGGGGCGCGCCATTAGAGCAGTCCCTTTTTTGGCGCTTAGCTATGACATTACAACAGCTGCTCAGCATATACACCACATACAACATTCACATAATACAATCGCAGTCTTTCCACCAAAATTTTTGTGAAATGAGCGAGCTAGACAGCTGCACGGAGTACCTTTCCATAACCATTATGTAACATTAGTTTGTTAGCTAGCTGGCTAGTCAGTGTGGACTGTGAATTTAAAAACCGTGGCAAGTTCAACCGTGAATGTCTGTGACTCATTACAGTGTATCAGAGTGATGCAGCTCAGTACAAACAAAGCTCGCAACAAAAGCAAAATTTACTCAACTCGTTTCATAACTTTCATGTGACACGCTAAATTGTAAGATCCTCTATATCCCCGAGTAGGCTACCGTACCGCACAGTGAGTGTGTGTCATTTGTCATGTGTGCCTGTATGTCAGTCATGCAGACATAGTTAAGGTCTAGGTGCAGGAAATCTAACTTGCCCACTTTCAAGGCAGGCGATTCATTTTAATAGCCAGATATCCCACAAAAGACGCGTAATGGTCAAGTATTATAATCACAATGCATAATGCGTGAATGCAATACAGATGGAAATGACAGCCATAGTGAGCCGGGAGAACGTCACCATTTACAGCGCCCCTAGCGGTATTTCCTCAAAAATACAGTCTGCTTGAAGTGTCATGGCGCATTCCATCAGCTTATCAAAAACATCTAAATAATTCGAGAGGATGACTCCACGCGAAAAATTTCCTACATATGATTGATTTTGTATTTTATGCAGCTATTAAGTGTGACTTGCTGTACCATGATAATGTCCCTTTAACAAATGTAATAAAATTGCATGAGAGAATTACAGGTATTCTACCCAGTTCATTAAATGAATCTTAGTTCATTTCCAGGATTTACAGCATTGACATGGATTCAAGCCCCCAACCCAGTCCATGTCAGAGTTCTATGGTCAAGTAGGATGTCAATGTGGCACAGCATTAAGAAAACTGCTAATGACTCCAGGGTTGCTCAACGGTAAATGGAATGCCCGTGGAATATGAATTATGTGCAAGTGGCTCTGGTTTAGGGCATTTATGTAATGCCTAAAGCAGGGGTCCCAAACTCATGTCCTCGAGGGCAACAGTCTGCTGGTTTTAGCGATTCATCCCAACAGCCAATTTAGGCCTTGAAAACAAGGTGCTAAACCTCTATAGCCCATCAGTGAATCAAATTAAGCACTAAAGAGCAAAAACGCATCAAAAACCAGCAAACACCGTGGTCCTCCAGGAAAGAGTTGGCTCCCCTCGTCTCCAAACCCCAATTCTAATGAAAGTGGGACGTTGTGTAAAACGCGAATAAAGGAAGAATAAAATGATTTGCAAATCCTTTTCAACTTATATTCAATTGAGTACACTACAAAGACGAGATACTTAATGTTCAAACCGATAAACTTTGTTTTTTTGGAAATATTCACTCATTTTGAATTTGATGCCTGCAACACGCTCCAAAAAAGCTGGGACAGGGGCATGTTTACCACTGTGTTACATCACCTTTCCTTTTAACAACACTCAATAAGCGTTTGGGAACTGAGGACACTAATTGTAGAAGCTTTGTAGGTGGAATTCTTTCCCATTCTTGCTTGATGTACGACTTCAGTTGCTCAACAGTCCGGGGTCTCCGTTGTCGTATTCTGCGCTTCATAATGCGCCACACATATTCAATGGGAGACAGGTCTGGACTGCAGGCAGGCCAGTCTATTACCCGCACTCTTTTACTACGAAGCCACACTGTTGTAACGTGCAGAATGTGGCTTGGCATTGTCTTGCTGAGATAAGCAGGGACGTCCCTGAAAAAGACGTTGCTTGGATGGCAGCATATGTTGCTCCAAAACCTGTATGTACCTTTCAGCATTAATGGTACCTTCACAGATGTGCAAGTTACCCCTGCCATGGGCACTTACACATCCCCATACCATCACTGATGCTGGCTTTTGAACTTTGCGCTGAAAACAATCTGGATGGTCCCTTTCCTCTTTAGCCTGGAGGACACGACGTCCATAATTTGCAAAACAATTTGAAATGTGGACTCGTCAGACCACAGCACACTTTTCCACTTTGCGTCAGTCATTATGCTACCATGCTACCATGCTATTCTGATTAAGTTAAGTACACGGCACAATCCAAAAGTAGCCGACCCATTTGTGTTCAGACGTCAGATGAAAGAGGGTAATATAATTAACTTTGGGCGATGGATAACAAAAATGAATTGGAATGTTGTTTATCAACTCGCCGATCCTAACAAAAAAAAATGATTTCTTTCATCAGCTTCTCATTAACGCTATCGACGAGTGCTTTCCGTTAAAGAAATGTAAAAAATCTTCCTCAGACAAACCCTGATTTACACCCGACCTTAAAAAGCTTGTAATCAAGAGACAAAAGGCCCTCAGCACTCGCGGTAAAACTTCTGCCCAATACAAGGATCTAAGAAACCGAGTAACTTTGAGTATGAAGAATGCTAAATTGGTTTAACTCCAAAATTAAAAATCTTAAAGGTGGCAATCCCTCTAAAATGGTGGAGGGAAACTAAACAACTCTGTGGTGTTTCAGATACTGCCAGGTATAATCATTTCCTTGGTAACATGTCTATCCAGGATCTTACCGAATAAGTAAACGATTTCTTTATAAACCTAACAGCTGGATTCAAACCGCTCTCCGAGCATGACAACATTGACAGCAATATTAACATTCCTGCTGAATTCCTGGTTTCAGTTAACGATTGCTATAATGAACTACGGTCCATTAATCTCAATAAATCGTCTGGACCGGACATGATCCCGAATAGAACATTGAAGGAGTTTGCGTATGAACTGGCTCCTGTGATATTCAACATGTACAACTCGTCTGTAATAGATGGTATTTTTTCATCGTCACTAAAACAATCTATCATTCCAGTACCAAAGTGTTCGTCTCCTTCCTCGGTCGAAAACGACCTTTGACCAATTGCGTTAACATCGCCGCTTTCAAAGATAATGGAAGGATTCACACTTAAGCATATCATCCGTCAACTGGATGAGTCACTTGATCGTTTTCAGTTTGCCTCCGAAGGTCACTCTACAACTCAGGCGCTGCTGTATTTCCTTCACAACATCTTAGAATCACTTGACAGAGGGAACTGCTCTGTGCGTGCATTTTTCTCTGATTTCAAGAAAGGCTTTGACCTAGTTGACCATAACGTCCTGTGTTCAGAAATGGTTCACCTGGATATCCACCCAGGTTTGGTCAGATGGGTTAGATCTTTCCTGATGAAAAGCAGTGCGTTCGCATTAACAATGCCATGTCCAGATTTAAGATGCTTAATGGCGGTATACCTCAAGGAACCAAACTCGGGCCCTTATTATTCTCAATACTACAGTGCCTGACGAAAGTCTTGTCGCATAAGGACATAGTAACTAAAAATAGCATATAACTTTATTTCTAACCAATCAATTGTTACAATAAATGGTCAATTTTAATGTCAAGGGCTTTCACATTAATAATTTGGTGCAAAATGAAACAGTCAAAAAGTGTTCTGATGTTCACAGCTTGGCTAAGCCCATAACATCTGTTTTCGCTCGGACAAAAGTCTTGTCGTCTCTTCAGATGATGCAACAAATCGCAGATTAGAGTTTAACCTATAACAAATACTGTAATTAACACATTCCCAGATGTGTATAGAAATAACCCCAGCACATCAGACTTTCATATGAGGTGCGACTAGACCTCTGACAACATACCAAAGATTCAACCACAGACCGAAGTGCTGATCATCAAGAGCCTGAAGACTGAGTCTGCTGCTGAGGTGGCAGACATCTTTAATGTATCCAAATGTCAAGTGGAGGGGACGAGAAAAAGATTTGAAGAAACTGGTGACGTTCATGGCATGACGTTCATGACAACTGTTTGAAAGGACCGTTTGTTGCTTCAACTGTACAAGGCTAGCCCTTCTTCAACTACAGCGAAGCTACATGAGGAAATGTCACCAAAAATCCCGGTATCCACAAGAAGAGTTTGTCAAATTCTCTCTCAAAGTGGTTTTCATAGCCAAATTAGTACACAGAAGTCTGCATTAAACAGAACACAAAAAACCTGCAGTGCATTTGCCAAGGCCCACAGCTCGCAGAAAGGATTGATACTGGAAAAGTGGCTGAAAGTTTATTTTTCCGGTGAATCATCCATTGAACTGCATGCCAGTTGCCGTACAAGACCTGTTGGAACCCTCATGGACCCAAGATTCTCCCAGAAAACAATCATGTTTGGTGGAGGAAAAATCATGGTTTGTTGTTACATCCAGCATGGGGGTGTGAGAAAGATCTGCAGAGTGGATGGCAACATCAACAGCCTGAAATATCAAGAAGTTCTTGCTGCCCTACTTATACTGCTGCTCCTTCTCATTCTTCTGCCTCCATGTCACAGTTCCTGAAAGCGAAGAAGGTGAAGGTACACCAGGATTGGCCAACCCAGTCACCTGACATGAACATTATTGAGCATTTCAGGGGTAAGATGAAGGAGGAGGCTTGGAAGATGAAATCATAGAATCTTGATGAACTCTGGGAGTCCTGCAAGACTGCTTTTATGCCATTCCAGATGATTTCATCATCAGGTTATCTCAGTCATTGCCAAGACGTATGGATGCAGTCCTCCAAGCTCATGGGAGTCATACGCAATATTAATTCTTTTTTCCAAGGCACCATGGCTTTATGTTCCGATATTATAGTGGCATATTTATGTATTCAAAATAAAGTGTATGTATAATTTCCACATTTTTTTTCAATGCGACAAGACTTTTGTCCAAGCAAAATCTGACCTTTCTGTACAAATTAAATTATAAAACTCAATCAATGACACAAAACTCTATTTTGGTATATTTCGCATAATCTAGAGGGCTTTGCCTTTCATATAAGCCATTTTTGATTCCAATTGATCAACTACAAGTCAGGTTATTATTTGTTGTTCCTACAACTTGGATAAGTGACAAGACTCTTGTCAGGCACTGTAGTTAACTCTTTAGCTGATGATTGGAACTTTAGGATAAAATACGTCGACGACCTATCAGTTGCTGAGGTAATCCCTAGATGTTCACCTAGCATTATGCCTGTTATCGTCAAAAGCATTCATGAGTTCGCTAATACAAGAGGCATGTGCTTAAATCCAAAGAAATGTAAAGAGATGCTTTTTAACCCCCTTCAAAATCGGCTCACAATACAGTCGCCGTTATTTATTGAGGACTGCCCGATTGAACAATTTCAATCGTTTAAGCTCCTGGGTGTGTATTTTAGTAGCGATCTTAAGTGGTCAACGCATTCTGAGTACATAACTAAGAGAGCCTCTAAACGGCTATACATTCTACGTCAACTGCGCAAGGCCGGCTATGGTACTAAAGACATAACTGATGTGTATTGCAGCCTGATTAGACCAGTCCAGGAGCATGCGGTCCCCGTCTGGGTATCATTACCATTGTATCTTCGTGATGAAATTCAATCTGTTCAACGTAGGGCACTAAGGATAATATTTAGATCTCAGTACACAAGCTACGCTAGCTGTCTTGAAGAAGTTGGACTCCTTCCTCTGTACCAGAGGAGAGAGAACATTTGCACTGAATTTGTTAGGAACTGTTAGAATATTAGTCCAATGAAGGCCATATTGAAGTTTCCCAGTAATATCAATCACCATGGATATAATTTGCGATCTGGACGTATAAATTGCAATCCAGTTACTACGTTTACTAGATTGAACCAATTTGTCACAATGAAATATTCTGTTGTATGAACTTATTAAGTGGACAACTAGAGATTGTATACTAAGAATGTATATTTCATGTTTTTATAACTGTCGTATTTAATAATGTTTCCACATGTTCTTGTTATGTATAACCAGTCATTCAGTTATTTGCAATGGGAGCTTGATAAAGTCTCTCTTAGTCCATCTCAGATGAGCTCGGGCCAAAAGAAGCCGGCAGCGTTTCTGGGAGTTGTTGACATATGGCTTACACTTTGCATGGAGTTTTAACTTGCACTTGTAGATGTAGCGACGAACTGTGTTAACTGACAATGGTTTTCTGAAGTGTTCCTGAGACCACATGGTAATGCCACCTGAGGGACCGACGGTCACAGGCATTCAATGTTGGTTTTCGGCCTTGTGCTTACGTGCAGAGATTTCTCCGGATTCTCTGAATCTTTTGAGAATATTATGGACAGTTGATGAAATCCCTAAATTCCTTGCAATTGCATGTTAAAAAACATTCTTAAACTGTTGGACTATTTGCTCACGCAGTTGTTCAAAGTGGTGAGCCTTGCCCCATCCTTGCTTGTGAACGACTGAGCCTTTTGGTGATGCTCATTTTATTCCTAATCATGACACTCACCTGTTTCCAATTAACCTGTTCACCAGTGGAATGTTCCAAACAGGTGTTTTTTGAGCATTCCTCAACTTTCCCAGTCTTTTTTTCTGCTCCTGCCCAGCTTTTTTGGAATGCGTTGAAAAGCATCAAATTCAAAATGAGTGATAATTTCCAAAAAAAAAGAAGTTTATCAGTTTGAACATGAAATATCTTGTCTTTTTAGTGTCCTCAATTGAATATAGGTCGCAAAGGATTTGCAAATCATTGTATTCAGTTTTTATTTACGTTTAACACAACGTTCCAACTTCACTGGAATTGGGGTTTGTAAATGCAAATGTAGGTTTCTGTTGTAGGTCAGGGGTCCAGTCCGATCCAGAAAAGGCCGGCGTGAGTGCAGGTTTTGGCTGTAGCCCGGTGATATAACGCCTGATTAAATTAATTGTGGTATTCAGGCTAGATTACAAGAGACTCAATCGGGTGCATAACTGCAGGGCTACAACAGAAACCAGCACCCGCTCCGGCTCGTTTCCGATGAGGCGGGACACCCCGGTCGCAGATGAACACCATCAGAGCAGCACCGTTACGCAGCCAGCTGTCCCCACCTGTGCCCTATCCTTTCCTTGTGTTTCTTTAGAGCCTGTTCGGCTATATCCTGAGACGCAAACTGCACGAAGGCCTCCCCCGTACTCCTCCCCTGGTAGTCCAGTGGCAATGTAATCCCATTTGGCACGATTTCCAACCCTTCAACCCAAGCACAGATAACCCCCAGCGGGGCACAAAATAAATCACATGCCCAGTCACATCACTTTACTTCTCTCTCTAATGTCGTCTGCTAAATAAAAGGAAAATTAAATATTAAAGAAATATTTTAACTCTAGGACTCATAAAACCATCATCTGCTTATCTGCATTTTGCAGGCCATTACCTTAGCCTGGGGCCAGTTCCACAAAGCAGGATTAGTCAGTTAGCTGGATAACTGCACCAAGTATAATTTAGGCTTTGTCTACAAAATCTGGAACATGGATTGACATGGGGAGCTGAAACAGGTTTCACTTTCTGCAGGTATTCGGCCAACTCCATAATCTCGCTTTTATGGAACAGGACCCAATTTAACTAATACTTTTAACATGTTCAGAGATAAAACAACCAATAGTTGAAGTAAAAACACAAGAAAATACCATGACCAAGTAGACTAGTGCCAAAAGGTTTTGCACAGGCCAAAGGTCTTTGCAAATCAGGCCCTCAGAATTTACTACATGTTTGGGAACATTGGGGAGATCTGCAGTATGATACACAGAGAACATTAAATCCATCCATGTCAGTAAAATTACTGCAGGCCCCAGTTCCTGCTATGTAATAATTACTCTGAAGAGGGATGAGGGACAGGGATGTAGAATAAACTTCAGGCACAGCGTGTAGGTATCTGGAAGAGGATATGATGTTATAAAGGGCAAAGGGGTAGACAAAAAGCAAAAGGTGAAAAGTCAAGATGCATCATTTGGCATATTTCCCTTTGCCAAACTATCTACTTTGGGAAGGTAAGAATAGACAGGAGTGGATGGCAGGGCAGGAAGCCCAAGTATGGGACAATCCTTGACAAGAACCATCCCCAAAAAGCTCTGAACTTTCAACTCCAAATTACCTCAATATGTTTCTCGCCAAGGACAGTCGCCTCCATACCCGCTAGGGCTTTTGAAAAGGGACCAAAATGGTACAAATCTTTGACCTCGTCCACAACTATGGGACCATAAATGCAAATCACTGAAAGTATAATTCAAGATTCAACAGCAGGAAGCGCAATGGGCTAAGAGAGGGAGGTGCGCGCATCTTGAATCAGGCAAACTAACAAGTTAAAAAAAAAAAAAAAAAAAAAAAAAAACTGGGCCGGGGTCTGGATAAATGAGGGGACCTGATAAAGGTGAGTGACAGATGCTGGACTGAAGAAAAGAGAGAGAAAAAAAAAAAAAACTGGCTGCTGTTGTATCCTGGGTAAAAAGCCTGACATTTGCAGACGGGGCCAGTTTTTTATGAACAAAAAGAAGGGCTGTAAGCATCGTTCACCATCAAAGAAACCTTCATCTGTAAAACACTGAGGATCAAAGATAAGAGACAATAAACGTCCAAAACCACTAAAATAGTGAATAGAATCGGCAGGAGGCTCACCGGAGAAAAACTGGACGATCTCCTCCTTGCTGCAGCCGAAGGGAAGGCCCCGCATTCGGACCAGCCCGTCGCCTCCGGTCTCAGGACAGTTCGGACCCGTGTGTTTCAGAACCCAGTCCATCTCCACGCTGTTGGATTTGAAAACTACAGGGGGAGATTAAACACAGGTGAATAATTAGTTAAGGTACTTGTCTTGATTAAGTCTATTTATTGCAATCTTAGACTATCAGGCACAAATGGAGAGAGGCTCCCCAAATCTGGCCCTCAAATCCAAATCCAGCCCTGGTTTTCTCACCTTCCAGTCAGTTAGATGAACAATTATTGCCACTAATTGGCCAGACTGTCATCACACCCGACTCCCAAATCAAGAAAGGGTGGAAAACTGCCAGTTCTGGTGAAGCCTGGTGAGTAAGAAGGGCTCAAAAAAAAAAAAAAAAAAAACCACACACACTTTGGTTACGGCTCAAAACACACGCATATCATGAGAACGCACACACACCTTCCACATATCTGTGCCCCATGGTCTCTCTGTCCTTCTTGACGGCCATTTTGAGGTCGTCCTCTGACTCCAGCTCCACGAAGGCCTCCCCGCTGGGCCTGCCCTCTCGCGTGTATGTGAAGTGAATCCCCGATGTGCCATTGACAATCTTACACTCTAAAACAGAAACACGTGTGCTTAATGTGGTTCAGAAACAATGGCCTGCAGAAGAATTCCAAGATTGGCTGGCTGGGTGTCACAAACACTTCCTTTCGGCCATCCAGGCACCCTGTGCATTCTGACTGGGCACACGCTCGGGTTTCCTCTACCCTTGTTGTGTGTGTGTATGTGTGTGAGAGAGTGAAGTCTGTGACTCCGAGTGAAAAGTAGCAGTTGCCGAGAAGTGCACGTTCTGGAGGATAACAGTGAACTGCCCCCACTCCCCCAAGATGCAGCACACGTGACACACTTCACAGACTGGAAATCCCAGATAACGGTGGGATTTCAAATGCCATTTTTTTTTTTGTGGGGGGGAGACATGGTAAGCCCAAATCATCCAACCAGGAGGAAAACTCATAAGTCTGGCTTTACAGACATTGAATTTTTCCAGCACTAGGCTTACCCCTTAAACTCTGATTTTTGCATGAATTTCCCCTTAGGTAGGTTCAAAGCCAGAAAAAGCATTTTTTTATCCCATACTTAGGATGATGTCACATACATATGCTGTCTCTTAAGGTTGCAGCGCTCGACTGAAGCAACATCATAATTATACTGAGAGAAATATTAAAACCCAGGATGCAGCGTTTTTATGTCTACAGGATTACATCATATGGAAAATATCAAGATCTTGTCAATTATATACACATTTCCCAGCACCCAATTCAGCAGAACATTTGACATCTTTTGAAATCTGAAAATCTCACCTGGAATTTAAAATAGGACTGAAGTTCAACAGGACGCACATATAGGTCTGCAGATTTCATGGGGTTAATCTACCATACTGAATGAAGATCCTCCATACACAATTTAATTTATGCAATCTAACCGCGGATCAAGATTATTCCACAACTGAATAATCAGCCAGAATCTTACATTTGTACCATTACCTAGTGCGGTCCTGCTGGGCTCCTCCATCATCGATGCGGCAAAAGAACACTTAAAACCACCCGAGATGCACACTTTGATGGCTGCATGTTTTACCTGAAAAAAATCTCTGAACTTCGTCCACGGAGCAGGACCACGGCAGACCGCGCACGCGCACCACATACCCTTCTCCGTCGGCCATCGTCAGCAACGCAGTCGGCTTCTGGAAGGTGCGTAAAATCGAATAATTATTGAACATAAAAATCAGCATTCCCGACAAATGCGTTCAAAATCCATCGAAAAACGAGTTCACGTTAAACAACTATTAATCTTACAAAGGACAGCCACAGGCACAGTAACAACAGATAATAAAAAAAATTAATATCCGCTAAACAAAATATTTATCCTCGGGATTACCTAACATTGTTTGCGGCATGACGATCAGACCTGCTTTACTTCTACATTTTTGCGTTGAAATTAGCTACTTCAAAAACATCAATAAGCCCACAAACTTAAGTAGTCATTCGAGCCCATTTCCTCAAAAACGGGAAGTCGTCCTCCAGTTGTACATTAGAACTGTACTAGCATCACAACATAATTCCGCAAAAGTTGTAACTACAAACCTCACTTGCGAAACACAAGTCATCTAAAACAAGACAACATCCAGCCAAGGTGCCATCGGACGTCAATAGCGATTCCTTTTCCACTCCGCACCCCGGCAAATTCAAACTCTTCACTTCGTAAAGATCAGAATAAGGGCGCAAGAAGGTTCACAAAGGGGTATGGGCTGGATTCGCATTCAACTCAAATTCAGCAGGATACTGACCAAAAATCGCAATCATAAAATTAACCCCAGTGCATGCACTAGGATAGACAATTCATTATTTTTAGACACCGTCGCTGATCTACCAACGTGTTTTCCAGCATTGACAACATGGCGAAAAAACTCAGGCCTCAGACGTTTGTATTTCAATGATAGCTCGCAACATAAGTCAGGTCAGGATGAGCACACGTTAAACGCCCATCTTAAAGACTAAATACATTCTCACACAGCAGACATAACGATTTTAATTCCCCTGTGTTTGTAAGCCTAAACCAAGGAAGGCAGAAACGAACGTCATTCACAAAGGCCTTTCCGACATTTTAGACTGCGCCTGACCGCGGCGCGCTAGCTGAAGCGCTGTAGCTGTAGCATGGTACATCTTCCTATGAAAAGGACCATTTACCACCAAGTGAACTTGTGTTCATGAGCAAGTAAAAACGGTGTGGTCTAGCATCGTAAAGTAAACACGTGTTAGTTAATATTTCGCATATGAGCGAATTACAAAGATAAGTAGCCATTACTTATTACCAGCTAACGTTAGGCTATAGCTAGTTGTTCTAGCCAACTAAATGAAATTAAGGAAATACCCAACCCAGCTTTTGAGCGGCTGCGCGGTTGGATAGCTATCTAAATGCAACAAACTATGTATTGTGGCACTGTGAAAAGAATAAATAAAACATTAAGTCGGATAACTACCTCACTGTGCTGTGTTTCTTTGTATTCCCTCTCGTGGTCAGGGCGACGTGATCCGCACAATCTACTGTGCTCTTTTGTCGTTTCCTGCCCGGTACAGATAGCCACGCCCAAAACATCACGTCATCTGTTCGCCCGCTTGTGCCGTGTTTTGGAAAGCTGCATCTGCATGTAGGTGCAATTTTTTCAGAAACTTGTATCATCCCGGTTAATATTAAATGCAGTGTTACATTCGGTTCTTTTTCAGAATTACTGATGCATCCTGAAAGTCAAAGGGTTGAGAACCAAGAATTCACTTCTGAAGTTCTCAAATATTAAGCAAGCTCAGTTGCAAGCGAAATCTTAGATCTCTTGTATTGCCATAGCCTTGCTGAAAATTCCAGCCAAAACCAGTCAGAATTCTGGGCTGAATTAAGATGGTCTATGGCTAAGCTATCATGTTTAACACCATTAGCTGGTTATAGCTGGAAGAAGGTGGCTAAAGCTAGTCTCTGTGGCTTGATAAAGGTGGTCAAAGCTAGTTAAACTGGTCAAGTAAGCTGGAGTCAGATGGTGAAGGGCTGGTTGACCAGCTAAAACTTTCAATTACGTAGCTTCAACCAGCCTAGGTTGATTAAAGCTGTAATTTCCAGCAGGGAATATGACCCAAATTTTGCTGCACCTTGGATCCCAAGATCTTGAAGGCTCTCTTCATTTTTATCGGCAGCATTTAAGCGCATGTCTCTATTCTTGCGTGCAGAAACTGACAAAATGAAATGCACTAGTTAATGGGACTTATGGGATTTGCGGCTCACCAACACTTAACTTCACCTATTCATAACCACAGAACACCTTCAGGTTGATAAGACACTCAGTCATAAAATAAGCCCTCAATGGCATTTTTGGATGCATTTTCTAAACAAACTGACAACCTGTTATATAATGTTGCTTGGTTGCAAAGGTAATGATGTTAGCTGCTGGTGTCGTGTCCACAGACTTTTTCTCATTTGGAGAGGTGAATTTGGCTGGCACATTGACCAGAGTTTCACAGCTGTAGAGCCCCACAACATCACAATGTATGTGAGAGGGGACAATTCTTAAAATCTGCTCAGTTTGTGGCTTTCTTTTTTCAGTTTTATATGGTGAGAGATTGCAGAACATTATCATTTTTGTGGATAAACATCCAGCACAATGTCACATTTGCAACCATGATACCCTTGTTCTATATGCTTATTTCAACATTCTGGTGAAGACATCAATAAGGAGGAGGTCAAGGTTCATGACCTGAGAAATGTTAATTTATCACTGTCTGCTGAAAGTAGCCAGACACCATCAATGAAAAATTTTGGTGCAGCCTTCACGTAAGGTGTTTTTTTACTTGTAGAGATTGCCAGTCACATTTTGCATGGCCTCTTTCTTAATGTTATTATCATCAAGTATGGTTTGAATGATTGCCAAACTTGAACTAAATTCACCTACAGAATTTAAAACATGTATCCTGTTTTCACATCATGGCATTTCTTTATTAAAGACTGTAGTCAGGCGAGGATAAAGGCTGTCAAATGAACCTTTAACTGAATTCCACATTAGGGTGCAATTTATGGTTATTCCACTAGATGGAAATGTTTTTGAAACAAAGCAATCAAGGTTTGGCTATGTGAGTTTAGCCATATTTTAATGAAAAGCTCAAAATCGCGTCTACTTCAGCACTCCTAATCACGTGCTGTTGCATTGACTGCTGCCACAATATGCAAACAATGAGCTTCATGTGCAAAAATAGCAACTGGAGGCCTTAATTTTAGGTTTATTTTAGTAGGCTCAATGTGCTTACGTTTGCCTGCTATTTCATTCAACTGTTCCACACTATTCCCTTAAAGCAATGTTTGTTTTGGAGAACTCTTTAAAGCTGTTCAAGAGATAGGGAAACCCTGCTTTAGCTGTTAAATGATGTGTACTTTGTGAAATTTGTGGTGAAAACCTACCTGACAGCAGATCACAAGGAACAGGGCTGGGCAGTCCTGCTCTATAGCCATTGAACAAGTCTTGCTTTTTTAGGGTTGGACTTAAAACCCCCAGGCAGAATACCTCCAGTATAGATCTCCAGGTAAAGGGTTCTGCACCCCTGCTGTAATGAAATACCCAGTCCAGTTCTCCGCCCGACCTTGATCCAGTCAAACTGCACATTGAAAGGCTCCAGAAAGGTGTCCAAACAGAATCCACAAGCATCTGATAAATTCTGTTTGAGGTGCAGCCCTCTGAGGAAATCCGGAAAAAAAAACTATCTGTTCTCAGAGAAGCACAAGGACGTCACATGACAGCATATTGGGTGGGTGCTACACATTGATGGTGGTGAGGTGAGATTCCCCTCTGAACCTGTAAAGTGCTTGGACTATCTTTAAGAAATTGCAATGAAAAATTCATTGTTCATTCATTAATTTGGCAGAAAATCATACCCATTGTGATGTACAATAAGCGCAGGAGGTGACCTGGATGGCTACCCAAGGTAGGTCAGATCTGACACAATCCCAAAAACATATCACTTCAGCAGTTTTCCATCCTGAATAAAGCACAGACTGGATGGTACAGTATAAGATCAGTCAACCAGAGAACAAAAAATGACCACAACTAAAAATGGGGGGGCGGGGGAGATGCAATGTAAGAGTCTGCACATCAACTTCAGTTAGCTCAGATCACAGTTCTTACTTAGAGAGAGTTGTGACGTGAGGGTTCCCAAAAATCTGGGACTAGAGCCATTTTGTTAATTGCATTATCGCACCGATTTGAACAGTTTTTAGGTGAATGGGGATGTCACTTTTTTCCACAGAAACTCAGGGAGGGGGAGAAAGTCTGTGGTTGGGTCAGCACTAGCCACTTTTCACAGATTTTAGCAAGGATAATGGCAATAAAAACCCATATGAGAGTATGATGCATTGTAGTGTTGTAGCATTTTTATGATAGCTGTGAAATGTCAAAAATGCCTGGTTGAAAGGTTTTTATATATAAGTGCTTCTATCTAATTGACTGAGAGTTTCAACAGCACTTCAAACTCCAGACGAAAAAAATAAATAAAAAAATCACTGTTCGACAGTTGTACAGAGACATTCCAATGCCCCGCCCTCCCTCCTCGCAAACTCCCGAATGTGATCTCTTGTCTTGTCATTTGATGGCATAGAAGAGCACTTAAATTGTTATCTTAAAATTGCTATTTGCATTTTAGAAGACTGAGGCCTTTTTTGTGAACAAGAAGAAGCATTGCAAAATAGGATTGCTGTTTGACTGTTCTCGATTTGAACACTCACTGATTTGATTGAAACAATGACCTTAAGTGTAATGCGAACACACTCATTGAAACAAACCACAATGGAAACCACTTCCTTATTATCAAGAAAAGATAATGAGGCCTCAGGCATTTTGAAAGTGAATAATAACAAAGATTAGATCCAGGAACCAAGTGAAATGTTTTCTTGGTCTTATTTGCTTTTTTAAGCTGTGTTACATGTACATTTATCAGTCATACAAACTGTTGATGCCGTAATTAACTGTCATATTTGCGCAAATTAACAGTGAAAAAAAATCTTCTTCACAGTAGAATTTGAGATATTTTTACAGTGTGCGGGTAAGATTGTATCCTTGGTCTGAACTTCATTGTACCAATGTGTTAGTGACAGTATCATGAAGGGGCTTAGAGCTGAGCTTAGCTGAAATAAAATTACATTTTCAAGCCCTCAAAATCACAATAAAGCAGGAAGGAATCTACCAAAACTCATGCTCCTGTGTCTTGTAGAGATTGCCAAAACTGGTAGCAATAACCTCTAACCATTTAGGACAGCTTGGCATACTCAGGCATTCAATTGGACATGCCATAACATAGCAGACCATGACTTCTGTAGACTAGGAACTGGTCAGTTGGATAAATGGGGTCCCAGTGTTGGAATGAGCTGTTATTACTCATCAGGAAAAGCATCATAGGCACAGGGTGGGGAGCAGTAGCATGCCGTTAGAGACCGTCTGGGCCAGCCATGACTGATGTGGTGGTGAAGAGAGGCAAACTTTTGAGAATAGGAAAGCCACTGCACAGGATGCCCATCCATCCCATTATCTATGTTTTTATTCTTGGTTGAGGTTGCTGGATGCTGGAGAGTATCGGGAGAATATGCAAGATATATAAAATCTTCTTGCCGTGGGCAAATAGCAATGCCCTCAGCACCACTGTGCTGCCCCTGTTCACTCCGAATGTTCAGGTGACATCAGCTTAACACCGCTCAAAACAGGAAGTGGCATTAAAGAGATGCCCTTTGACATGAATATAACTTTGGGAGATGTTGCATTGATATAATGCAAGGACTCTGTTGTTGATCTTACTGTGTATGTGTGATTCACCCAATCAAATTACATAATGCAGTGTTTCATATCTTTGGATGTTGGTGAACTCAAATCATATTGTGCAGATACAGTATGAGTGTACATAATTTGTAATCAATATCACAAACTTAACTGAATATAGACATGTATTAACCCCATCAAACCTACAGAACCATATATGGGTTCGTAAAATGCAGCTGCTGCATTCAAACCTGTGGAACTTCAGGCTTATTTCAAATTCTTGTGTAGATCCTAAGGTTTCTAACAATCCCAAATATGTACCGCTGAATTACAGGGATATGCGTATAAAATGATGTACAAGATGAATATATTTTCAATTTGATGTAATGCTGTGGTCATAAAAACATGGCGCCCTGGGTTTGAATATTTCTCTCAATATGTATGATGTAGCTTCAGTGAAGCACGGCAACCAGCAGATACAGAATTTGTATGTGACATCGTCCTTCAACATGCTTTATCCAGGGGTGTAAAGTCCGGGTTCAGAAAGTAAAAATCCTCCCCAGAACTTTATTCCAACCACCTGGATTTACTTCGGACAGGAGATAGAGCCAATATGAGTGATCAGCTCATTCTGTGGGAGGGAGAAAAACTTGGCAGGACTCTTACTTTCTGACCCCTGGATTTTACACCTCTGGCTTTATCTGACTTTGAACCTACTTAACCCTGTGAGCACTGAATACATTTTTAAGGAATTAAAAATGTCATTATCCTGAGCTGTTGAAAACCTATCATGTGACGCCCCGCGGGGGCTCTTTTAAACAAGTTGCCACATGATAGGTTTCCAACAGCATCTGATTTTGATATCTTGCATCATTGGGCATAGTTGCCTATAGCGCTGAAAGGGTTCATGGAAAACTTAAGTGAAAATTTAGAGTTTAAGGGGTTGATATATAGCCTCCTGAGTATAGTGGGTTGAGGGTTCCCCCCCGCGACACAATCTCTCATTACTGTGTAGAATTGGTCAGTGGTTCCCAGTGTTGGCCTGGTGGCCCTCTGTGCATGCCTTTTTTGTTCCAACCACAACAGCAATTGTGCAAATTCAAAACACAAAAAAAAAAGCAGTTAATTTGTCTTAATTAGGTGCATTTCACATTTAGAGCAGTTATTTACTCTCTTGAGCCACATGGTGACAAAAGTACCTATGCGTGCCATTAAGGACAAAAAAAAAAAAAAAAACCTGTCCACCTTGTGACATGTTGGAAAGAATTGCACAGAAAGAGGGGAAAAAAACATAAATCTAATCTAAGAATCATTAGGTTTGTAACTGGTGAAAACTAATTGACACATGGTCGTGAAAACTAACCATAACCATTTATTATGTGAGTCAATGATAAAAAGTTACACCTGCCTTACATCATGTAATTAATGTCAAGACATGCTAAGTATTTTGAAAGAACTGAAAAGACCTGTGTTCAGCAACCTAATTTGAAGCTTACCTTTTTCCCTCTGTGTATAATTTGGTCTGTTTGAGAATAAAATCTGAAATTACTTGCAATACAGAGCGAGAGAGAGTAAAAAAAAAACAAATTTAGTCAATGGTCCTTTATTCTTCATGTCTATCAAAATGTGCTTCACAACTTAAATGACTGTCAACTAGAAACGCACCAGCTAAATTAACCATTTTTCATTTTTAAATTCCATTATTGCAGCTGTGGTTGGAACAAAAACCAGGATAACACAGTGGGCCCACAGGAGCGACGTTGAGGGCCACTGGGATAGATAATGCATTTTGTGCTTTCACTCTAGCGCTGCACACTTCGTGAGTCGCAGACTGCATCATTTCATGGTTATCCGTTTTCATTACTTTTGACACCGTTTTCCGTGCAGAAACTCAAGCAAATTTCAAATCCTGACAAAATAATAAAAGAAGTCGTTCGTTACTCCTTTGCTTCCAACAGCGCATTCCGAATCCCAACCGCACGGATGCAAGCATGCGCCGCGTTCAAACGATGGTCCGCTCTCAAGACTGGACGCTGGGCTGTACATGATGTGCTTGGGTCGCTTGAGGACATCCGAAATGCGCCGTGCCAGGAATGAAGATTCGCTTATTTAGAAACATTCTGTGCATGATTTGCTTTGATATGAAATAAGGCAGCGACTAGCTTGAACTACAATTCCCATTCGTTTCCCAGATCACCCTGCTGTGGCGAAGCAATTTCACAGGCAGTGCGAAATTTATCTTTGTGCGGCGAGCCGTCTTGACTCTTTCGCACCTGGGCCACCGTAATTTTGCGCTCTTTGGTAAAAACACGAGAAAGAGTCTTGCGACCCCAGTATGTGCGCTGACATCGGAATCCATGCCAAGCACGAGTTAGATTACATTAACCAGGAAACAAGCCAAAAATATCTAATTTGTTTTTTTCTTAATGTTTCATTTCGCTCTAACGAACGTTATTTTTAAGGCTACTTTGTCCGAAAGACGCATTGATAACTTTGAACATAACCCGGGTTAACCTTGGCTATTTTAAATGAAATAAAATAGGCGGATCGCATGGGCGGGTTTTAGTGACAGACGTCTTGCGCAACGATTGCTCCTCAGTTTCCCGACGTGATCGTCCCACAAACCTTTAGATGCACTTAAACCTAACTTGAAGGATGAAGAGATTGTGCTTGACGAGCTTTCATTTAAGCCAATAAGCAGTCAAAGCCTAATTACCTGGACCAATAGCTTTTTTAATGTTGTAAACATAGGCGGGGCTAATTCTACCAGCAGAGAGTAGTGTGTTTGGTTGGTAGAAAGTTAATGGCTGGGGAAAGAGATTATTCTCGCTTCAGGAGAGTTTCGGGAATATCTGAAGTGAAAACACCATAATTAATTCACAAATACAACCCCGGAAGAAGGTTAAGACAATATTAGATTTGCTAACCCTTAGATTATTAACATAAGTATGCAGGATGCAGTAGCCGGGACGGCAATGCTGACGGACGGCTTCGAGGACGAGATTGACTCGGTGACTCCGCGCTCTCCTGCGGTAGGGATGGGGGTAGGAGCTGCTCCTGGAGCCGGACTCGGGGGCATAGGGATTGGTGTCGGTGGAAAGAAAGTCCGTTTATTTAGCGAGTCCGGTGGGCCCGCTGCAGACAGGCTGGATTTTAAACTAGCCGCGGCGGCAGTTCTTTCCTCTGGTCCGGGGTCTGGCAGCGACGAAGACGAAGTCTCGGAGGTGAGCTTAGCTAGCTAGGATGCCTGTTACCCCGTTAGCTAGCTAGCTAACCCCTTCCCTGCCCCATGAAATTACATAAAATAGCCACCGTTTAGCAGTAATATTGCACTTGCCCTCTACATTTAAAATGTTTTGCACACAGTCACGTAAATCTTTATCACCTGGGTTTTGTTGCTTAGTGGCAAACCATGTTGGCTAGATAAAATGATGTAATTTTGTCGTGGGTTGAAATCGGGGCCTAGCTTCGGGGTGTTAGCATTAGCAGGCAATGAGGAGCAGCGCATTTCTCACGCGCATATTCAGCTCATGAGCCAACTTCGTAGCTTTTCTTGTTGGCTAGCATGGCTTACATGTGGGCTCGTGTGAGTTTGGAGATCAAGCTGGTACCGCTTCTTTGGCTTGTTTTTGCTGTAATATCGCTATTGCGTCACCCTAACCTACTAGCGTAGTTGTGTAAGTCGCATCTGTCCTTAGCACCCACCGTGCTAGCTCTTGCGAGCTAAGTGGCCATTATTCGTGATAATGATGAGTGACTGTATGACACTGTTCCGAGAACATTTCTTCTTCACGAGTGTTTGCTGTTCCGATGCCTGTCTGTTGTGAGGTGGGTAGCTATTACTCAGAGAATGCGCAAGCAAACGAACTCCTGACACAAGTTGCTGGTTTACGTCGTGTTTCAGCCGAACCGCTTGGCGACATGTGCACCTGTGTGTGTGTGAACTTGTGAACACCAGAGGAGTGCTTTTCCGCACCTACCAAGTGAACCCATGCGTGTCGGACCTGTTTGGAGACTGACCCTGAGATTCACCGATTCTCGTTCTCTTTTCATGCTTTTAAGTCCAACAAATAAAATTCTAGCCACGACAGGGGTGTCACCCGTTGATCCTGTCAAACTGCTCGGTCTCACAACAGGACAGTGTAACCAGCAGTTTAACAAATTGAGTGCCTCTTTATTCCTCCCTCTCATGTAACATGCAAAATCCAGATTAACAAATTTCCTCCTGGAGATGATGAGGGACGCCCGTCTTTGGTGGATATCTTCTCAACTCTGGCTCACCTGGCGCACTAACACCGGCTGGAGTTCTTACTCTGTGCGCGAATGCTTAACCGGTGAATGAGGCTCGTTGATGGTTGTAGTCGTACGGGCCGATCACGGGACATTTGGTCCACTTCGATTCCTATGAACTCACCAGGAAGTAGCGTGTATCGTGCTTTAGAATTCACTTCTATCTTACTGTAAATGTGTTCATTCTTTAACAGTGATGGATTTGAATAGTAACCGTATACGTGTGCCTGCCTTTCGGCTTCTGTCTTGAGCTGTGGGCAGGCATTGTACCCCTGCTGGTTCTGAGTTGACCACATTCGGAAATAGACATTGGTAACATCTTTCCTATGACTTGACCGCCTGACAAATGTTAATCATGACGGTAACTATACCTGAAGAGTTGTTATGATTCCGTGTCACATCGCAGGACAGCAGTCATTGTTGTCCCTCTAATTTTCGATTTATCACAGTTTCCCTGCCTGGAAAAAAATGTACTGCCGCATTTTAATGTTCCCTTCTGCAAGCTTACAAACGCGGGGTATTTGCATTAACAGGTTTGCCATGCTCGCCAGTTTGATAGATTGTAGTATGCAGCAGCAGCATCATGTCGTAAGATTCTCATTCGTACTCGTGTTATGCGCAGTTAATTGATCTGAACTTTTGTTTTTATCATTCTAGTAAAGCGGAACGAGGAAAATGTAGGCCAATGAGGCAAGAGCAGAGTGTTTATCAGACCCTGGGTGAAGTACATATTTGTTTTGGCTTTGAATAGCCCACTTTTCTGTGCTTTACTGAGCTGGTCTGGTATGCGGGAACCTATATGGTACACTCTCAGAAGGTGCAAACGCCGCTCTCTGGTGTTATTGATCAGCCTCCTTCCCCCAGGTAAGATATAAAGAACACAGAAAAGGACAAAGAAAAAGAGTTTTTAGGGGTATTCTGTGATCTTCTTGTAGTCGTAATCCTGAGGAGTAAAAGTGCTTTCATATTTATTTATTTCTTTATTTAATTCTATTTGGAATTGGCCAGTGCATGTATAAAAGTTGTGGGCAGTGCAGTGGGGACTTAGTTTGCGTGGATTTTCTCTGTGCACTCCAGTTTCCTCCCACAGTCCAGAGGCATGCTAATTATGCTAACTGGAGCCTGTAAGTTGCCCAAGCGTTCGCGCGCGCGTGCGTGTCTCCCTGAATGGGTATTCCTTGTGACGGATAGGTGACCTGTGCTTCCCCTATTGGACCCTGGAATAGAATTGTGAATCGCTTTAGTCCCTCGGGCTTCTCCTGGCCCACCTGTATTACCCAGCATTCAGTTGAGAGGCCACACAGTTTATATCCTCACTCGTGCACTTGTGCGGGAGCACTGTGATTGTTGTGATCACGCAGGATTATCATTGCCATTTGCTTTGCGATTCCTTTTTTTGTCTCGAGCACCTTTTTTAGGCTCAGGTTGTGTAAATGCAGATGGATATTTAGTGAAGTAAAGCGGGTGATTGAACCAGCAGCTGTTGTGCCTCATCTGATTCAAACCTGCAGCCACACCTGTATAATCAAATCAAACGGGGCCGATTTCTCGTCGCTGGTCTTATAAAACCTCGTTTAAAGGAGGAGTGGTGAAACCGGGTTTAGACCAAGATTATGTGTAGATTAAACCAGGTCTACGAAGTAATTTCTTGTGAATGAATTAAACGAGGTCTCGTCGGTCCATAAAAAGCCGGGGGTAAACCAGGTTTATGTGCCGCTGAGTGAGAGTGCATGCATACCTTATTGGGGCTTGTGACGTCATATGTACGGTAACCCAGAAGCCCAAACCTACATGTCACTTCAGACCTGAGATACCTCTCAATCAGTTGACATCAGATTGACAAGAAAACTATAAGATATTTGTCACTGACAGAGAAGTTACCTCATAAAACCTAGTCGATATTATTGTTCACCTCCCTCTCCCAACCAAAATGGCGGGACGATTGCACTGTTCTGTGAAATTTATTTAAACATGTTTACATTTCCATATGATTAGACCCCATACATGACATCACTTGACCATGAACCCAAACACTACGCTAAATAGGGGTGTATGCAGTTCGCGAGAGCTGTCCAGGTAAGCTTTATTTTACCAACTGCGTGCTGAGACGTTGACATTATAGTATGCGGTGGACATAACCTTGACGAGGAGCGTCCAGGTACGTTCTTACTTCAGGGCTTCCGTACCCAAAAATACAATAACTGGGTCATTCAGAACATTTACCTGGGAGTACAAGTAGCATAGATCCACTGCTACTGGTCGAACAGTCATGTCACAGAAGCTAGCTCGCACCAACTTCAGTGAGGAAGATAAAGGAATCCTCCTGAATTTGATAAGGCCCCACATCAGTGACATCGATCATAAGAAAACTGACAGTGCATCCAATCGCAAGAGTAAGACCGTGACTTAGACTACTCCCCTCCCTGGTTTTGAGTTCGACCATGATTAAGACCAGGTTTTATGAAAAACTAGGCACGAGAAATCCAATAAGTTAGACCACACTTACAACAGTGTTTAAACATGGTTTAAACCATGGACTCACTTAGACCAGGTTTTGACTGGTAACGAGAAATTGGCCCACAGTGTTTTAGTAGCGCGGTTTTTTGGTAGTGGTGACAACACACCACACAAAACTCTGGCCTCGCCCCCCACCCCATGAGCAAGATTTGGGTGGAAACTCCTTGGTGATGGATTGGAGGAAACTGAAGCTGGTTTGAGTGTTGAAGCCCATCTGCTCCTGGCTGCCTCAGGGATGATGCCGTTAAATCACTAAAGACTGCGCTCGAAACATTTGCTCTCTAACGCCATTTATTTAATATTTTTCTTGCTTGCTTTTTCAACTTGGCACTGTGGAATAAAATGTCATCATTTTGGACAATGAGTTTGTCTCTACCATTTTCACTCGCGGTGCTTGGGGGTTTTATTCCCTTTCTTCTTTGATTTTGCTTGCAGCTGAAAGCCGCAGTCTGTTAAACCTCTCCTGTTACTCTCTCCTGTTCCAGGAGGATGTTCAGCGTTTACAGCTGAACGGATGTTGTTTGTTTAGAGCAGACGAGTGGCTGTGTCTTAAGCTCAGTGTTCTTGAATGCATCTGACGGAAATTTGCACTGGCTGCTCAAAAACCGCCCCAGTGAATGAGATGGAGAGGTGTGGTGTGCGTAGGTCTGAGAAAAGACATGGCAACTCCTCATAAAGGGTAGCTGTACTGGTTTGGTTTTGGAGGTTGTCAGGTCTAAGGTGAAGGTTACATAAGATCAGCTGTTCGAGGGGACTAGAGATTAACTTTTAGGGAGCATGAAGCTATGGCAGGTGGAGACATGGCAATCAACACTGCTTTGACTTCTACCTTGTTATTGGTCGTTTTGCAGAGCTTTACCAGGTCCTACATTCACGTGTTTTCCGTATGCGTCTGTGACTCTCCGGGACCCGTGTTTACTGTATATGTCTGTGACTCCAGGTTCCGCATCTACAGGTTTACTGTATGTGTCTGTGACTCTGGGTCCTGTATCACGTGTTCACCATATGCATCTGTAAACTTTATATGTCCTGCGTTTGTGTTCACTGTATGCATGTGTGACTCTGTGTTCTGTGTTGACGTGTTTGCTATTTGCGTCTTTGACTCTCTTGGTCCTGCATTTGTGTGTTTACTGTATGTGTCTGTGACTCTTCAGGTTCTCTGTTGACATGTTTGCTGTTTATGTCTGTGACACTCCAGGTTCTGTGTTTATGTTTACGGTATGAGTGTTTGACTCTTCTGGTGCTGCTTTTTAAGAGTTCTCTGTATGCATCTATGACTCCATGGGTCCTGCGTTTGTCTGTTTACCGAGTGCATCTGTGACTCTGTGGCCCATGAGTTTACTTTGGCACTAAGCTGCCTTAACTGTGTGCTCTCAAAGTGCAGCTAATTATCATTGTCAAGAGACAGTCGAGTGATTACAGGGCACCAGTTATAAAAATACCCCGCAGTTGTTTATCACCATGCGGCCCATTTGCCTTAGCGGACATGAATACGCTCGAAGCAGTTTAACATACTTTTTCGGCGCATGGTCATACAAACTGAGGTGCTGAATGGTGCTGAGTTTTTGGGAGTAGTGTCATTATTTGTGCTGTTATTGGTGGGATATGGTAGAGATTTAAGATGTCCGAGGACGTATTCCATTCACCATCTGGCTTTGTAGTCCAGCTTAATTCTTCACACTGCAGTTAGAGTTGATTAGTGAAATTCGCTGGCTGACTTCATGGGTGCAAATTTTAAGAAAACAGGACCATTTGGTGTTAACCCCATTGGCTGCCTCCATTGCTGAGTCCTGACCCAGCAATGCTGACATTTTGGGGAGCATTTGCCAATGAACATTGATGTGCGCTAAATGCTAACAGGAATTGCTCAGCACCTTTACTATATTTCTGTGTACCCCTACCATTTTCCACAGTAATTATTGTTATCCTTTTAGCTCAGGTGTGTACAATAGTTAGCAGGTGGATGAGGACTTCAGGTGAGGTTTGTGTGTTCTAAGTACAAATACTCAGGGGGACTGCTGGTAACCTTGCTGTGTGTTAAGGAGCCAATCTGGAGTGGTGATATAAATTATGTACTGGTACAAATGTGCACCTCTTAATGAATTAGGCTGCATGGTCTATGCAAATTGAGAAAGAATTTTGATGTTTAAACCCCAGAATTGGTGCATGTGTATTGGTCAGACTGACTGGCTGGACATGTGATTGGTTCAGGCCAGTTGATTGATTCTTCACTACGTCATTGCACCAGTATCCCGAGTCTTGTTTGATTTTTGTATTAATTTTTAAGCCATCTGAAATTCAGAATGTATTATGATCTGAATTGTAGGCCTTCTCTGCGGGGCTGGAGAGTTGCAGGTTGACGGAGGTGGTCAGACAGGTTTTGAGGACAGGGGAGTAGCGAGTGACATCTGTCAGTGTGTGTGTGTGTGCAGGGTGTGGTCTGTGGATTGCCATGGGATGTTGGGGCTCCTTATTCTGAAATGAGGTGGGGTTTGTTTACGAACTGAGCATGTAAACTGTCAAGATACAAAGAGGACTACAGGCCGCCTTAGCTGACCAGCTCTCTAGTGTCCTGTTGGAAGCTGCCATTGAGGCCGCCATTTTTGACCGGGTGGATTTTTCGACACCTGTGCAAGCTCACTGGGTTGCTGAACAGGATGACATCAATGGGAATACAAATGCCATAAAAATCTTCATTTCTGCTGTGCAGGAAAAAAAAAATATTGGTTGCTGCAGTGTGATGTAGTTTTAGAATTTAGGAGTGTGGTGAAATATGGAACTGTTTTGCTTCCTGGCTGATCACTGCCCCTAGATTCCTCCACTGAGATTAGGCTCCGGTGGAGTTGCCACTAAAATTTCATGTCCAGGATTGGATGGGTGCTTTTCCAGGAGGCCCTTCCAGTTCAACTGAGCTTGTGCTTCAGGATGGCAGCATCTTACTGGGAACTGTAGTTCAATAACCAGGTTATTAAGGTGAATTGTCCCGGCTTCGGAACTGCAACCCCCATAGTACCCTGCATGATTAATTCCTTTTTTTGGGCATTTGTTGAGCGATGCTGTCTGCTATTGTCATTTTGTTTCTGGTTCTTGTGCAGGTTTTAGTTTGAATCTGTAGGCATGGCTGCTCTGAGGTAGACGCACTTATAGTGTGGAATGATTTATTTACAATAGAATGTCTGCGGCCTCCTTTATGCAGCTATGGAGATTAAAGTTAAAATGTCCTGTGACGCTGTATCTCTGGTTTGCGTTGACATATAGTTTGAAATTAGCTGCTGTTGGCTGCATATTTTCACACAGAGGTTCTGAAAGACCATAGCATGTTTATATAGGCCACATCTGACTGGACTGTGCTGGTTTATATAGGTCACATCAGTCAAATCTGACGTGGACTCTGCTGGTTTATATAGGTCACATCAGACAGATCTGACTGGACTGTGCTGGTTTATATATGTTACATCAGACAGATCTGACATGGACTATGCTGGTTTGTAATTTAGGGCTGGGCGATAAATGTATCGCGATAATTTTAAGCGCAATATAAATAACTGCCACTATGGAGCAGACAGGCGAGCCTGCTTACCTTTTCTATACCTAATGCCGCGTGGAGCAAACATCAGAGGCCATTTGAAATGTTTCCGGGAAGAAAAGTGCGATATGAAGTCTGCTAATTACCAGCGAGGTTGGACAGCTTCCTTCACCTTGGCATAATTAGATTACCTTAAATCAATTCCCATGTACTTTGCCTAACTTGCAATCAAGCCATTTATTCAGCCAACTGAATAATCAAAACCAAGATGTGGCCAATAATGATTAAGAAGAGATAATGAGAAGCAGGCAGACCTAATCAGGCTACGGTGTTGGACTGAAAGAATGTCAATCTGAATAAATGGCACGCCTCTGAATTCACTTCTCATTGTTGCATTTTTACATATTATTAAAAAGATTTCTGAAAAATTAAAATTATTTTAAGATGGCCCTGGTTTTTTAGCGTTTAAAAATATACGTGAAGTGGAAAACATGTTGTGAAGCATATCAAACGTGAATGTGAGAAATTATTTTCGCATTGCACACAATTGACAAATGCACCGAATTAATAATTTGAACGGGACTAATTTGAAATAAAGTAATTCATAGCTCTTGATTTTGGGTACTTTTGAGCATCTAAATAGCCGACAGTGAAGGTGGGAAACATTTTGTTTAAGCATATCGAACGCGACATGTAAATTGTAAACGCATTCGCACACTGAGGCCAAATGTGAAACTAGAAATAATGCACCAAACGCATTCAGCCAACTGTCATGTTTCATGGCCATTTAAATTTCAAAATGCGAAAAACAAAAATGATATCTAAATGAATTAGATTGCCAACCAATTTAAATTGTTTATTGAGCGAATCAACTGTTTGATTGCAAATAGAGCAAAGCAAATGGGAAGGGGGTGAAAGCAATTGTCGACGAGAGGATGATGATTTTTGCTTGGTTCAGCACGCAATTTGCCTGAATGTGTTTGCCAGATTATTACATTCGGCCGTTGTGTGCGAATGCGATAACAATTTACATGTCACGTTCGATATGCTTAAAGGGGACCTATTTTGCTATTTTTCCAAGTTTATATTTTGGTCTTTGACTCCCCTTGAGTACTCCTGATCGCGCAAAGTAAAAAAAAGGGGATTTATTTCGCTCATACTGCCATCCTCAAAAAACTGCATTTGTAGTACATTGTAGTCTCTGCCTGAAACGCCTCACTGGGGTGGCTCTTCCGCTTATGGCCCCCCCTCCCCATGTGCCCACTTTCTTCTGACTGGCCAGCTCTGTGGAGGGCGGAGTTGGGCGTGATTTAGGCTGCAGAACGCAGTTTTCGTGTCCGGCTCCCCAGAGTGAAACCTGAGACACATCTGCAATCTGATAAGAAGCGGCGGGCAAATTCCGCAATCTAACGTTATACTTGAATATAGATCTAATGACATGATCTTGTTCTAACAAACGCAGCGGCGAAAGTGGAGGACGAAAAAAAATATCTGTCAGCGCAAACTCAAATTTGCTATCGGCTACAGTTTGCTACGGCAACAGTTGGTGAGTACCGCGGTTTTTCTACTCCTAGTTGGATGCAGGGGAAGCAAGAATCCACCCCGTATAGACACATTTGTAGAACGGGTCGACATGCCCAAGTGTAGACCGGAGACCGTAGAAATCCGGTGGGTCTGAGTTTAGAGGGAAACATGGACAGTGAGGAGCAGCTAAAAGTGGACCAACAGCTTATGGACTGCTTCGGTGTGTATTAGGACCTGCTGGGTCGTGTGCATAGCTGCGGTGTGTTGTTAGCGTGGAGAAACGAACAGCTTCTGCGCTGGTGTATGACGGAGGGGCGAAAGCTCCAGGCTAAACGGCCTTTTCGGAAATTGCCCGTGGTAATGGTTTACTTATTGCTTTGGAATGACCAGCTTTTCCTCGCGGAGAATGGGCGCATTATGGATAGTGCGCGAGAGCAAGCTAGAGCTACGGTTATGTTATGAGCATAATACAGGTTTTACAGACCGTAAGTTCCGTCTGCGTGAACCGTTGCTTATGTACAGCTAGCGAATCGATCACTTTTACAGGAAATAATTTAATATTCAGTCGCCGATTTAATATTCAATCAACAGCAATGCAGATAAATCGTTTGTGATACCATACACGTTATAGCTTGTGCTTTTCCCTATCGCTTTCACCGGTAGCATCAGAGAGCTTGCTCAGACATTGGGGATGTATCAGGCTGACCCCGGTCATGGATAAATAAAGCGATTGTTTCACAAGCACCCAAAACTCACCCCAAGCTTTGCAAAACCTCGTCTGGTCTAACTGCAGCCCAACTCGGCAGACACATACAGCACCTCTCCGGTTAGCTTCAACTGTAGTGGCTACAATCAGGCAAGTTATGATGAAACTGTCACATTGATGCTTACCGAAGTAACACAAGCATACCGATCAGAATCGCTGCATATAAGTTCACCAGGAGCGTTTTTAATTAGCAGAGCAGGGGAACTAAGATGCAGTAGCTGATAAGTGGTCATGACTTTGAATGTAATCTGTCGCTACGAAAAATTAGTTTTCAGCGTCCGATGTGAAAGCGGCTTGACATGCCCGTATTTGCGTCTTTGCATTGACTTTGAATGTAATCTGTCCCGCGAAAAATTCGTTTCGTGTCCGATGTGAAAGCAGCTTTATGGATAGTACGCGACAGCGAGAGAGCGCTCGGTTATGTTATGAACATAATACAGGTTTTGCAAACCGTACGTTCCGTTAGCGCGGACAAGTTGCTTATGTGGAGCTAGCGAATCGATCACTTTTACAGGAAAGAATTACCTATTTAATCTCCGCCTTTTTCAGCTTTTTATTAGCCACAACAATTTCTGAAGGGGGATGAAATTATGTCAAGGTAGTGCTGAGAAATCATTTGTAAACCGGTAGAGCTTCTGCGTTTCGCATTGCTTTCACGGTAGCACCAGAGAGCTTGCTCAGACATTTGTGAAGTATCCTGCTGATCCCGTTCATGGATAAGTGAAGCGATCACTAACTGTAGAGGCTACAATCGGGCAACGTTATGATGAAACTGCCATATTGATGCTTACCGAAGTAACACAAGCATACCGATCAGAATTACTGCATATAAGTTAACCAAGAGCATTTTTAATTAGCACGACACGCAAACTAACATGCAGTAGCTGGTAACCGAGCGGTCATAACCACAGAGACAAACCCTTGCAATACAGGTTTTACAGACAGCAAGTTCTGTTCCTGTGAACAGTTGTACCAAGCATCCAAATTACAAACAAGTATTAAAAGTTAGCTTCAAATGAGGTTTATGTTCACACACCTTCTGTAGAATTTCCCCTGATATCACTCTTGCATATTTAGGACACAAACATTAGCAACAGTAACTTGGCTACGTTAGCCGCTGTGCTACAGCCACAATCAACTGGCTATCACGTCAGGTTGGCTTATGCAGTAAAAGCAACTTACAGCTTCTGTGTCTGTGAGTCACGGACAGTCGCGACCGATACAGGCTTTATCTTCAGATATTTTACCAAGCCTGCGTTTGAGGCCAGTTGTTAGTGCTAACTATCGCTAGCAGTCCTGCTAGCCACCCGTAACACGTTAGCTTCACTTACATTATTTGCTGTTATATCGTTACTTACAGTTTGTGGCTCCGAGCGCTTGATCGATGCAGCTGCTTCAGGTTTGAGAAGCAGCTGAAACACTTATCCTGTGTCGAATTATCCTTTATTGATAAAGCTGTCTTTGGTGAAATGCTGAGCACAATCAGCTAACGTTCCCTTTGGCCGTGGCTTTTTGCTGCCAGCAAACAAAAAAAGCTACCCACTGATTTCTGGTGGCGTCGTCTTTTGGAAGAAAAATCGTTGTTTTTCTTTGCATCCAAAAGTAAACGGACAAGCAATTTTGGGAGAGATACTGACAAAATTGCACCTCAAATGATCTGCGGTTCTTCTTTTGTATTTCCAAAACTGAAGATGCTACTAAGGTACAGTACGATCTGCCGTTGTTAGTGCCTGCTAGAATAGTTTCCGGTGTGGGCAGGTCCAGCGCTATGATTGGCTCTGGCTAGGTCTGTACTAATTGGATGGCACAACCTGACGTCAGGTTTTACCCAGATCTCGTGAAAATCTTGGGAGGAGCTGTTCAGAGAGGAAATCACGCTGACGAAATCACGTTCTTGGATTACGGCAAAACCCTTGTATCTTATGTTTAGAAACTTTTCAGAGGTTGAGCATGGACAACCAACATTATAACATTACTAATATGTATTAAAAGAAGGATCAGCATAATAGGTCCCCTTTAAATATAATGTTTTCCACCTTCACTGTAGGCTATTTAGACGCTCAAAAGTAACTAAAATCAAGAGCTATGAAATACTTTACTTCAAATTAATCTAGTTCGATTATTAAATAAAAAATGCTAAAAATTTGCTGCACAGATTTGCCTGAACGTGCTTGCCAAGTCTTCGGTGCATTTGTCCATTGCTTGCAATGCGAAAATAATTTCTCTCTCACATTCACGTTCAATATGCTTCACCCAATGTTTTCCACTTTGCGTTTAAACGCTTAAAAACCAGGGCCATCTCAACATGATTTTATTTTTAAGAAATCCTTTTGAATAATTTGTTAAAGTTTCACGATGAGAGGCGTAATTCAGTGGTCCGCTATTTATTCAGATTACTGACATTTTTTCAATCTAACACGGCAGCCTGGTTAGGTCTGTCTGCTTCTCATTATCTCTTCTTTATCATTATTGGCCAGATTTTGGTTTTGATCAGTCAGTTGGCTGAATAAATGGCTTGATCGCGAGTTAGGCAAAGTACACGGTAATTGATTTAAGGTAAGCTAATTATGCCAAGGCGATGGAGGCTGTCCAACCTCGCTGGTAATTAGCAGACTTCAAATTGCACTTTTCTTCCTGGAAGCATTTCAAATGGCCTCTGAAGTTAGTTCAACACTAAATACAGTGGGTTTTAAGGCCTTTGAGTTTAAAAAAAATTCTACTGGAGATTTTTCAGCGAAAATGGGTTGCCTTCACCTAACAGATCGACATGGTGAAGAAATGGAAAAAAATCTCTTGGGAATTTTTTGAGAAAAAGTGACTTCTTTGAAATTTTGAGATTTTATTACATAACCGATGGTCAAAATATTGGGCAGATGATTCTAATTCACACTTTACTGCTTTCTCATGTTGAAAAAAAGCAATTTATACCATCATTGTCAATTTATCACCAATTGGTGGTTGCCATAGCAACCAATTAATTTTCCTAGTCCAAGGTACAATTCAGAAGAATCACTGGACCATGTAAATATAATTTCATTTCCCATATTACTGATCACACTAAACAGCTTCCCCCCGTCATCAGTTACGTCATGAGGCCCACGATGTACTTAATGACTGGGACATGCATAACTTAGTCTATGCCTTTCATTGCTGACAAAAACCTGAAGTCCTGATTAGGGTGGAGCATTCTGACTGTACAGCTCATGATATTCGAAGCAGGAATTCGGCTCAAGAAAAGGCGCTCATGTGAAGATGGGACCTCCTCTGATAAAGGATTCAGTGACAGTGGTGAACGGAAACTCCTCCTTATACCAGTACTGGAAGATACTACTGAACATTATGAATCGCTGAAAACTTTCCTAGAGCCACTGAAACTACCTCCAGCCAAATTCTTGTTTTGCGCCGATCTGAAGATCTGTACAGTCAAAATGCGGCATGTTTAAGTGCAGTGTTAGTGCTGCCATGCTGTGTAAACTGGAGCCTGAGACCACAGAAGGGAAGAGGCAGGACCCTGTGGTAATAAAATCCAGACCCAGTGTGATTGACAGTCAGGGGGCGGGAAGGCCATTGACCTTGTTTTCAACTCGTTCCGCCCCGTCTCCTCTTGCTTTTTTGATTTTGCTTGTGGTGAACCGGCTGCCCTCTGAAGTTTGGTGTCTGATGGTTATAGAAAATTAAGAAAAAGTGCGGCAATTATAGCATGAATGAATTCCAGCTATGTTAGGTTTTATTAATCTTTCTGGTTTCTAAGATGGTACTGCTCAACCTGAAAATAGAGACCGGGTCAGGGAATGCGCAAAGGTATTTGACTGATATCGATGACCAAAGCGCAAAACCTCCTATCTGCAGAATTTTTCTGATTGGCAGATTTCACTTTGGATGATGAGAACAAGGAAGGCTGCTCATCCAAAGTGAAATCCGCCAATCAGAAAAATTCTGCAGATAGGAGGTTTTGCGCTTTGGTCATCGATATGCTTGCAGTGTGAGAACTCACTATATAAAACTCACTCACAACTGCAGGTGAGCTAATATATGTAGCTTTATGTGTGCATACCGTAGACTGTATAAAAAGATGGACGCAGCACCGGGGTCTGAAAAGTGAAGTCCATGCGGAAGTCTCTGAAACTTGCATTCTATTTAATCTCCAGCAGATGGCGACGTCAGTGGTTGCAGAAAGAAGTTCAATGCTGTAGAAGTCTATGAGAAAATGACCCTACTTCCCCACCTGATATATTATTTCAATAATTATATACCACATTATTTTATTGTATCTATCACAAGTTTCAAGTCTCCTTCGATATATCATGATGTTCATTTTTGTAAATTATGGTCCCAAATAGACTAGAATAAAGGATAAAGCCAGATATGCTTCATGGGGCGTGGCTATCCTCTGGTCCTGGTCAGATAGGGCCAGATCCACACGTGGATCCACCACTCACTCCTCCCCGGATCTTGATTCTCGCTCTCGTCCAGTAGAAATCACATCCGGTTTCAAAATGACAACATGGCGCAATTCAAATTGCCAAAATCGAGGCTTCCTTTATGGTATGCTGAAACCAATGGGTGACGTCACGGTAGCTTCGTCCATCTTTTTATACAGTCTATGGTGCATACTTGCATTGTACCGGCACACGTGTACGCGCATGACTAGATGCACGCAAGCCTATACACACTGACACAGAATTCCTCATCATCTTGCCTTGGGTCATCTGCTGTGCTTTTGGAACGGCACTGGATGTGCCCCAAACACAAACACACACACATGCACATACCCGTGCGCGCGCTCTGTTTTCTGTACTGTTCTGTGTCAGGGTCGAACGCAGGGCAGGAGGTTACTCGGTGTGCCGGAGACCTGATCTGCCTTCACTGCGTAGATACAGCCCTGGGCTGTGTGGACACTGTGTCCTATAGACTGCTGTTACAGGACAAACATGATCAGTCCCATACAGACGCTGACCTATAGACTGCTTTGACTGTGAAAACCTGATCCTGTCTGATATAAACACTCAAACACTCTGTCCTATAGACTGCGGTGACAGTAGTGTATCCCTCTGTTCTAACTGTGTTGGAGTAAGCCGGGGGCCAATTCCTTTGAAGCAGCATGATACCTTTATCAGGGGCCCAACTGCAGCACTGATCTAATAGTTGCCTGTGAGGCTGAAGGTGTGAGTTTTGTGATGTTTCTTCCTGTGGTCAATTTAGGCCGTCCTTAAAAAGGCTTAGTTTTTTTTTTTTTTAACATTGAAACAAAATTAGCTACTTAATTGGCGCACGTGTGAGAGTAGTGATTATTTAGCTAGGTAGCTCGTTAGGTCAGTGACGCATATTCAAGATTGATTATGTTAACGAGCAAGCTAGTTCACTTGCTACTGGATTTTTACGCAGAATAACATTGATCAAATATTTAAATTGGCGGTGGCTAGCTACATAACATGATAACTTGCTGGCTAAGGTTAATTAATTTGGATATACAGTAGTTCACCAATTAGCTATCTCACCATGCTGTCTTGTGGGTCAGTCCATATCTAAGCATCCAGACCCTCCCAGATGGCCCCCTCAGAAATTTCTCAAAAAATTCATATGGGTACCTCTGGTGGACTTAGTCGTACATGTAATCCATTGTTAAGCTTCAAATAAAACAATGATTTTGCTTGAAAAATTGTATTGAATTTATTTTTTGCATGTATTTAGCTGTTTCAAAGAGCCTAGATGTGGCAAATGTGCGAATTTGGCTATTGATGCTACACGATGCTGAATTTTCATCAATATCTGCTCGAAATAGGTAACATCATTCAAAAAATGGCAGTAAAAAAACTAGGCTGAACACCATCCCAATTTTTTTGTCAGATGAAATTGACAACTATAGCAATCTATGGTAAAGATTTGAAGGATGTGGTCAATTGCGCACACGTTGAACCATGGACTTCAAAATTGCTATTTGTTCCGTAAAATGGAAAAACGAGCAAAATAAAAAAAAAAATTTTTCTTCTCATTCCTGCCAAGATACAAACAAGATTAAAGTGGATTACCTATGAGAGGTATCAGGACTGGTCACAAAAAAAATTTAAAATTTGAATTCCCTAAACTTTCTGATCTGTAGCATTTAAAAAGTACAGCAATTTTTGCGATTTTGGGCTTTTTAGCCAACTTTGGAGCCCTATTATGGAGCAACCAAGGTAGATGCACCTAATCTGACCAGAAATTCTGATTCTAGGGGAAAAGTTGGCCAGGAGACCAAAAATCTGATCTGTAGGTCAAATAATAGAGGAGCAGTGGAAGCCCAAAGTTGGATTTAAACACAATTTAAAATCAAAATTAAAAAAAAAAAAAATACTTAAAATTGTGACAGGCTATCACTTCAAAACTGTAAGGGATATTGGTCTAATACTTGGTATTATTTCATAAGTCCACCAGAGGTAACTATATGAATTGTTTGAGAAATTTCTGAGGGGGCGACCCAGGAATTTTATGATTTTCTGGGTGCCTTCACTTGGACTGACCCTTGTTTGGTTTTTTATTCAGCAATTGGATGGATCGTGGAAGTGTAGTTTTCAGACTAACAAGACGGTTGGCACGTTGGCAAAAAATTAAAACAACAAAAAAATTTTCTGTCAGCTGTGATTTTTATGAATCAGTCCGGTTACAACCAACAGAATTTAAAAAAAATTTTTCCTTTTTTTTTTCCCCACCCTGAACACAGCCAAACTGTTAAGTCCACAGCAAAGCAACCTGTTGCCATTGACTTGGGAGGAAGATGCCGTGGCACGATTCCTCTGACTCACGTGACGACTAGCTCTTGCGCCTTTACGCTATGACGTTGCACCGCCAACTACACAGTGGCTATACCATCAGAGGATCACGTAGTCCGCGTATAATTTAGTTTGTTCAGCTACATACGCCTGTCCGACCTGAAGCAGTCCCTAGAGAGCGATGAAGTGACAAATTTTAACCAGCATATCCCCCATTATCCCTGGCGAGGCTGCGTCAATTGTTGCCTTGCCAATGCGTACCTCCGGCCATTGCCGGTAATGGTGTGGCTGGGATTCAAACCCCCAGCCAGAGGACTCGCAGACGAATGTCTTATCTCTGTGCTTCTTGGAGGGTTCTTGGATGGTCCAAGCTTGTGGAAAAGTTCCAGACTGTTCCCCAGACGTGGGCACTTCCAGGATGTTTTTGGGAGAGGTCTGGCTTCCAATGATTGGCATCAGAAAAGTCACTGTCTGAAGGCAGGGATTGTTTTGGGCCTCATTATTTGGCACACAAAAGGACCTGGGGAGAGTGATATAGTTTAACCAACCGTAAATCCGCTATCCTGCAGCCACGTTCACAGTAGGTGAGTTGCGACTCGTGTTTGCGGCTCTCTCCTGGGTCATGTTTTCCCATATAAACTCAAGCTTGTGCTGGTTCACACGTGCCCGTTTTGGCTTGCGCTGCCGATTTACATGCGTGATATTACACTCTTGACATGGCAAGACTCCCCATACATGCATTCAGCCAATGTTGTTGCACTTACATTGATGAGAAGCTACCTTTGAGCTGGGGGGGGAGCGCGTCTCAGTACTGCCAAACGGTGTCTGTTTATATGCACAATATTACACACACAACAGCACCTGCAACGTATGTAATTTGCAGGGTTTGGTGTACTTTCATGCATGAGCAGCAACCTTGGGGGGGAGGAGAACTCAACTTTCAGTGCAGCCTATAGCCATACTTTCTGAGTTCGTACACACACTGTTACTCTCATGACTACGTTTCCCAAGCTTCTAGGATCTGGGTTTGGCATATTTGTTCTGCTGAGAGGAGAACCGAACTGCCTGATTTGGTCTGTGTGCACGTGTGCTGTGACTGACACAGCTTCACTCCCTGCAGGTCTCGTAGCCGAGTTTGGCAGAGATGCAGCCTAATATTTGTCATCAACAATGTGCTTTCCCTCCCCGTTTGTTTATCCCCATGAGTCCCTGTGTAAACCGCGCCATTGAGGCGTGTGTGGAAGAATTGGCCGCCAGCTAAACTGCTGATCTGAGACCAGTGCTCATGCTTTTTAAAACTGCAGCATTTACTGGTTGCTGAGCCGTTGAGTTGAGTCCAGGGGTGAATACATATTGTTTGTGTGTGTTGCGTTCATGGCCGTGCTTATGTGTCTCTTTGCCTGGCTTTGTGTGTGCATAGCCATGTGTGTGTGTGCGAGACTGTTCACGGCTGTGTGTTTGTGTTTCTGTTTGTATATGGCTCCGTGTGTGTGTATGTGTGTGAGAGACTGTACTTACCTGTGTGTGTTTAGCACAGTAACATACAGTAAAAAAGGGCTGGCGGTTACCGGATTTCCACAGTTTGCACAGGCAGCTTTGTGAGGAGCAGCGGATATCAGAGCTGAAAAACCGGTGCTGTGAGTCCCTGTACGGTCCTGTCTGCCGGCGGCGGGGCGTCTGGCGTCAGGAGAGATCGCCCGGCGCGAGCGTTTGGATGCCTTTTATTATTCGGCCCTGTTCCGCACCCCGTGATGAGCGTGACGTCATCAGCTGGACAGCTTGGTGTTACTGTAGATTTTTGGGCGGGATGGGCTGGCAGCATGAAATGTTCTTGTAATGATGTTGCCATGTTGTAGCATCCAGAAATAAATGCCATCAATGTTGCGGGAATGTTAAGTGTCGGCCGGGATCGGGTGGATGTGCTTTATGTGTAAATGTTCTCTCCCTCGCCACTAGCAGTACCCACGGACATGCACACTGAGACCCAGTGCTCGATGCTCAGATGATCAGTGAATCTCACGGTTGTTCAGAGTGGCCAAGAGAAGGAGTCATGGCCAATGGTAGCAGTTTTAATGTGTTAGTGATTTGTTGGATGGTTTAGGCCCCAGTGTAGCCACAATAAGATCAGCGCAGCTGTTGGGCCCTTGAAATTGACCCCGTAACCCAGCATTGCTCGGGGGTGGGGGGTGGCCCCTGCTTGCTCTGATTAGTTGAAGTCGCTTTAAAGCCTTCAGTAAATAACAGGGATGTAATGTAACTTGATGAAGTATGGATGGTTCCCTACTGCAAACTTGTGGATATTGTGAGTGAGTGACTGACTTACTTGCATATCTGAGTCCCCACAATAACTCCATTCTATGCTTGGCATATCCACGACTTAAAAAATGGCTAAACTCAGAGATTCGGTGACTCAGTAATGCAGTAATTATTCACTGTTCTTTCTGCCCAAATCAAAGTTGTTGTGCACTGTTATGATGTGATTATTTGGTTCTAGTTCTCTGTAGTCCTCTTGTTGCGTAGGCTTTCTGTATGTGTTAAACTGCTTTGATTAGATCAGGGTGGAAGAGTCTTAAATGGGTCTGTCTTTCTGTTTTATGTTCTTTTTATTCTTGGTTCTTGTTTTGTGGTGTATGCAGGGCTTTGATTTGTGGATTGGTTGTGACCTGACTTCTTTCTGTCCTTTCTTTTCATGACATGACATCATTTGATTTGTAACTACCTGCCCAGGGACTGCAGACAAAAATTAGCGTAGTAGCTAACTCTGGCGCATTTACACCGATGTTTAACTGAAGTGTTGATTAATCTGCACTGTCCCTGGTAAATAAAGAAATAAAATAAAACAAACTTGGGAAAGGATGTATAAATAGGTGCGTTTGTGTGTTACTTTCAGTCTGTTGGGGGAGGCCTTGTTTTTGTTTGTGTTCAGAGGTTGGGGGCCTGTGCACTGGAATCTGACCCCAGCCTGGGAAATGATTAACAGAGGGGGGACCCAGTTCCTCAAGAGAACGAGAGTGTGTGTGTGTGTGTGTGTGTGCGTGCGTACGTACGTGTGTGTGTGTGTCTGTTGTGGAAGAGTGTATTGGACAATTATTTCATTGTGAAACTGCGTGTGTGGGTGTGTGTGAGAGTGTGGTGGAGAAGGGTAGTGGTGTGACTGTGTGTGTGTGTGTGACTGTAAGACTGTGTGAACAGTAATGTTACATGAGCAGAGAGTAGCAGTGGGGACCTTCATGTGACCTGCCCCCCAGACTGTGCTACACTGACATTGCTCCCCACGGAAACGCATGTAAAATTAAGGAGTTCCCTGTTGTCTCATTGAATATCAGGTATTTGTTTCAGAGTCGGTTTATCCTCGGATAAACAAAATGCATTGGGTCAGCAATATTTATTATCCTCTGCCACGAATGGGTGTGGGGATATGGGATTGGGGTCCGTCTGTCTGCCCTTCCGACCGTCCGTCACACTTTCAGTGGAAACAAGTTACTTCGAAAATCATGACAGTTACACGGGTCAAATTTTGTATGCTTAAGAAGCTCGTCTTGATCTCTGTTGAGTTCTTAAATGAATGTTGAAGCATATTTATGATGGAGTTATGGCCCCTGACCGTGGCGGGGGATAGTGATGACCATGCCGTCTTATTGGGCTTCGGTGAAACTCCTTTCAAAATTGAATTTAGCTGAGGACAGTGAGGTTTCATCTTGGAGTAAGTGAAGTTGTTGGTCAAATAGGGGAGTGTTTTGATTGGTGGGGAAGGTGAATGTGTACTCCCAACTGCTGCGCTATTGAACAGGTGTAAAAGGATGTTGATGGATCCTTTACAGACTTATTAATCAAGGCTGCACCTGCTGAAGCCTGATGACATCTCAATAAAAGAATTCCTCTCAAATTTTATTGGAAAAAAAATCCTCAGTGTACTTATGTACAAGTTTTATAGTTTTATTATATGTGCTTTTAATCGAAGATTATTTTCATGTGGTTATTCAGAATTGATAGAATTATGAAAATAAATTTTTTGAAAGTTTCCCCATCGTGTCACTAAGTGCATAGCCAATTAGCCATTACCAGGCATTTTAAAATCTGTTCCTTTGTGACATCACTAGGGGAAGTGACTGCCTGGGGGCATCAAGCGCTGATCAACTTCAGCCAACCAGTGAATGCGTTTCTTCATTATTTTGGGTGGTCCCTCCCCATTGTGATGTCACAAAAGACGGATTTTGAAATGGCTCGTAATGGCTGATTGGCGGTGCACCTGCTGACATTACATTTTTGGCGTTTAGGTAGAGGTTGAGGGGGTAAGTGGCTACCCAGGTGCTTGCTGACCCTTGACCTCAGACCCGTGATCTCTGTCCCCCCAGGTGGAGTCGTTTATCCTGGATCAGGAGGACATGGAGAGCCCCATGCTAAAGACTGCCTCCGAGCTGCTGCTCTCTAGCGCCACCGACGGGGTGGACCTACGCACTGTTGACCCTGAAACACAGGTCCGGCTCGAAGCCCTGCTGGAGGCCGCAGGTACGCCCTGCCCCAAAACACTTGTGACCCCACCCCTCTCCCTCCCAAATACATACTCATATGGGCTTATTATGAACAATATTACCATTGATTTTAAGAATAACTTTCAGTCTGGGCCCAAGTAGCAGTGTTTCTCCTCCATAGCATTTGCAAAATATCAGCTTCAGCTCAGCTCTGCTTACCTTACTCAGGGCTGGCATTAAGCAAAAATAACTGCGTAGCAAAAACGCTGAGCAGTCTCTAGATGTCTGTAGCATTTTTCAGAACTGTTTAACAAAAATAAAACTTAACAGAAATGTCTGTATATGCATTTTAACTTTTATTTTCAACTCTTAGAACACTTACCAAACAGTACTAACACTAATCAACATAGCCTAATGAAGACCAAGGCAGTTTAGTTACTGTAGCATTGCAGTATTAAAACTACTTGGACTTACCAACTGGGTCCCACTTATAGCTAACATGCAGTAACTCAGTAGCTGAATAGGAATTAATTAGTTTTTGTTGGTTCTACCTAAGCCACTCACCTGTCTCAGGCTGTGAATGAGTGAATATTCAGGACTGATTTTTATCATACAGAACATTTTTACTGTGAAATAAATTAATACTGGTAATTATTATGAACCAAGATGAACATTTAATTATAAAATAAAAATTGTCATAATCTAGAATAAAGAGCACCACAGGAATTAAAGGTACAAATACAAATGTACATGTGTTCAAAATATGAAAACAGCAGTCCATAGACATAAATATACAACTCTTATATATATATTTACATTTAATTTAAATGAGATTTTTTTGAATTTTAATTATTAAGAATTTCCTCACTACAAACACCCGTAAACAAAATAATAATTTATTAAATAATGGTCGTGCTTGTAGGCTGATGTGACACCAGTCCAGTGTTTATTTTATTCTATCTAGTCGCATCTACACACGCACAGCGTTTGATTGGGCAATGAAGTGATGATGTCACAGCTACTTGGCTTCTGTTGTCCGAAGTAAAATCCTTAAAGTTATGATGGGGCTTGGACACTTTCCAGCATTGCTCTAACTCATATCAATTTTATGAGCCAGCTCGCTCCGATATTAGTCGACAGGGTATATGAATGCAGATGATCCCATCAAATTCATACTTTATTGCCAAAAATGATGTGCTTTTGCACTTGTAGTCCAGTTTGTAGTCCACTTTTGTGAACTGCTTATCCACTACACAAATGGGCGAGCACCCTGTGATTTGTTCTCAGCCAGTGGTGTACCACAGTTTCAGCAAACGTTTACAACATAACTCTATGGAAGCCGATCAGTGATCTAAATTGCCGTTGGGTATCTACGTGCAACTGTTAAGTTACTACACAGCGGGTCCCTAAAAGCTAGCTAGCTAGCTACATTCCTAGAAATTAATGGATAACAGTGAATAGCTATTATTTTGCGATTAGCATTTATGTGCAACAAATATGACTAGCTATGCCAGCGAACTACCTAGCAAGTCAGCTAGGTAGCTAATTACATCTTGTGCACATAGCTAAATTGATAGAAAACAGTAATTGGTTAGTTTACTGTCACTTACTGTTCTTTATAAAAACTTGCTAACATGATTATTCACCAAATATAACTAGCTAAGCTAGGGAAATAGCTAGCTAAGTAGTTCGCTAGCCTAGCTAGCGAGCTAGTTAAGTCAATAAAAACAGTACATAGCCATTATTTGGCCAGTTGGTGAGCGTTGAGTCGCAAGCTTTTCCCCAGCTGGCATTTACACACACCAAATAGGATGTTAGCCAGCTGCCGAAGTCGGTAAAATTACTTTGCTAGCTAAGTCAGCCAGCTAACAGTTCACTTGCTCAGCTAGCCTTACTTGGTGAATATAAATCACTAGAAACGGTGAATAGTGAGTATTTTGGTACTGAACTAGCATTAGTTTGGCAAGTAAAATTCGCTACGTAGCTAGGTCAGTTATGCATTGCCAAGGCTGATTAGCTTGTAGCTAGCTGGCTGCTGAGTTTTTAAGCAAACAGACATTGGCCTAAGATGCTTGGCTATTGAAATAAATTGGCGCTTGTTGCAAAACTCGATATCTAGCAAGGTAAGCATAACTAAGTAGAACGTAGCGTGGCTAACTAATTAGTTTAGTCTCGCCAGCAAACAAATAGCTATGGCAAGGAGCTGGAAATTTCTAATGCATTGAGAACTCTTTCTGTCCGGGAATCAGGAAGATCATGGGATGCGTAGTTGGACTACAAAGAGGATTAGGATGGTGGCGAAAAATTTCAATGATTTAAATTATAGCTGATTCTGGTCAAGAAAAAAAATGACATTTGTTGTTTCTCGGAAATATGACGCAAAATCTCAAAGTTGATGGAGGCTTGAAAACAACGGGAAGTGCTTCAAAAGTGAATATTTGAAAAAGTCTGTGCGTAAAGTGAATGGGAACTTTTACTTCCGACTCCAGCGTGACATCATCACTTCACTACTCTATTATCGCATGATTGAGAGAAGGTAACACTGACACTGTCACCCATTACTCGTACACCCCTGCATGTTTTGTTTGCATTTTTGCATGTGTGTATGATTTGTGTGCATTGAGTGTGTGCATGTTCAAGTTTGTGGCTGTGTATGCATGTCCGTGTGCATTTAAGCGTGTGTGCCCGCCCGTGCATGCGTTTGCACGGTGTGTATTTGTCTATTCATGTCTCTGTTTATATGTGTGTGAGTGAAAGTGTGTCTGTTTGACTGTGTGTGTGTTCTGGTGTGTGAGTGAAAGTGTGTCTGTTTGAGTGTGTGTGTGTTCTGGTGTGTGAGTGAAAGTGTGTGCATCTGTATATTTTTGAATGCTGTAGTGATGGAGTGTGAGAAATGTTTCTTGTTGGTGTGTTTGGCTGCAGTGCTGTGGGACGTGTTACACTGATCCTGGATCAGATTTCCTGCCTACTAGACCTTCTCTCTCTCTCTCTCTCTCTCTCTCTCTCTCTCTCTCTCTCTCTCTCTCTCTCCCCCAATGCTCCAATAACATCTCTCCTCCTCCTACCTGAAACTATGAGGGAACAGGAGGCTGCATTTTTCTTGTGTTGGGCTGTAGCTTTCCCTTCTCTCCTCTCCCTCCTCCCTCCCTCTTTCTGTTTGGTATTTTTCCTTCCCTCATTCTCTCTCTTTACCTTTCTCTCCCACTTACCACCTAATTTTTCACTCTCATCCTATCTTTACCTTCCTCCCCCCTCCCTCCGTGTATCACCCTAATTCTCTGGTCTGCTGAATCTCAGGGCTCGGTCTCGGTGACATCAGCATTAATGTGAATGGGAGCCCCTGTTGTACAGGCCTGTTGCTGAGAATCTCTGACCCCCTATTTCAGCTCCTCAGTACTGAGATACTGACTATCATATTACCCAGAATCCATCAGGGTCCCCATAGAAGCCCTGACAAGCAGTCTACTGTTCATCAGTGGTGTGGCTCCTTCTTGGAATCTCTTACACCCTTTTTACGCCAAACTGACCGAGAATGGATGGGCTTTTGTTAACCTTATAAAAATTGGCGATTGACTCCTTTCACATCCCCAGTTGAAAAGTTATCCTTTTTTTCTGGTGTGTCATGTTCAATGTCAGAAACTGTTAGCAAACAGAAAGCGTATCAGGAGAATCTTTCTCACTTGCCTGTGTTGCATTTCGCTTAATACGGAGAACAAAACCGCAATTGCATGTTGTTCCCAAACAAAAAATTATCTTCCTGCCTGAATATTTGGGCACCAATGTCTGCCACTTCAACGTGCATCATGGCATGGCCACGGATAGGGGCAAAAATGAACATGTATACCTGGGTGTCACTTTTACATCACTGCCAGTCAGAGCTGGAGCCTGGAACGAATGCCGATTGTACCCTGTCACACTTGTGGCCAACTGCCACATTTCGCGAGTAAATTTCTTAAGTTCGAATGTCTGCAGGTGGCACTGGAACTCTCAGGCTGCTTTTAAGTAATTATTTTTTTCTGTCACTCGAATCAATTGATCTGGGGAGTAGAAAAACTGTGATGCAATTATTTCCCCTCTCTCTCTGCCCCCAGGAAAAAAGAATAATGGGGCAGATTCAGAGTTTCGGGCCGGTTTAATGATCCGTACTGTTGCAGCTTGTTACTGGTGGAGGTCTCTGCCGTAGCAGTCTCAACAACTGGCGAAAATTCCCTCATAACTCAAGAAATGTCCCTGAAACCACAAGGCTTTAGGGAAGAAATGGCATTATATCGAAGAATAATTAATTTTCTGTTATCCTGTAGTCTGGGTTAGTAATACCACCTGGCGTCATAGTTACTGTGGTCTTTTTCCATTCACTTCCCTTTATGTCCTTAACAGTACTGTTTGTGAAAAGACGGAAGATTAACTAGTTAGTTAACGGTATCGTTTCGATATTCTGTCGGGTTAGTGAATGTGGCTAACTGGGTTTTATCCGGGGGGGACATAACATAACATAACATGAATGGTGAGAACAGGCTGTTCAGCCCAACTACGCTCGCCAGTTTCTTTATACTATTGTGAATATATCCCTTCAGATACTCAATGACTCAATGGTATCTAGCTTTAAGTCAAGCCTGCTCTTGAAAACCCCCAGGGTCTCTGCCTCAACAATATGGTCAGGCAAGCTATTCCACATCGAAGTTACTCTTTGGGTGAAGAAATATTTCCGAATATCAGTGCTAAATTTACCTTTGGTCAACTTCCATTTGTGACCCCGAGTTCTACTAACAACACTTGGTCGAAGGAATCCTACATAATTCACTTTGTTAATCCCTTTAACATATTTAAAGACCTCAATCAGATCACCCTTAGTCTCCTTTTCCTAAGACTAAAGAGATTAAGGATCTTCAGCCTCTTCTCATAGCTTTCATCTTTTTTACCCGGAATTAGCTTAGTGGCTCTTCCCTGAACTTTCTCTAGAGCCTCTATATCTTTCTTAAAGTATGGTCCCCAGAACTGTACACAATACTCCAGATGTGGTCTGACAAATGTGTTGTGCAAAAGTAGCATCACCTCCTTAGATTTGTACTCAATACTTCTGGCAATGTATCCCAGCATCCGATTGGCTTTTTTAACTGCTACGGCACAATGGCTAGAGCCTGTGAGGGTTTGGTCAACAATCACTCCCAGATCTTTCTCGTGTGGAGCACATTCCAGTTTTAAACCTCTCATGAAGTAATCCCGTCTAATGTTTTTATTACCTACGTGTACAACTTCACATTTCGCTACATTAAATTTCATTTGCCACATTTCTGCTCAATTCTGGATTCTATCCAAATCATCCTGAATCACTTTAGTAGACTCTAAACTATTTGCCAAACCCCCCAATTTAGTATCATCTGCAAATTTAATCTGCTCTCAATATTCCTATCAAGGTCATTAATGTAGATGAGGAACAGCAGGGGTCCCAACACCGATCCCTGGGGGATGCCACTCCTCACCATACCTAGCTCAGATGAGATACCATTGACCACCACTCTTTGTGTTCTGTCCTGTAACCAGTTTTGAATCCACTCCAGAATGCCTCCTGTAACTCCAATGGAGCTCATTTTAAAAATTAGTCTCTTATGCGGTACTGTATCAAATGCTTTCTGAAAATCCAAGTATATGATGTCATAAGCCCTGCTCTGGTCATAAGTCTTGGTGGCCTCTTCAAAAAATTCCAGAAGGTTTGTCAGGCATGACCTTCCCTTACGGAAACCATGTTGGCTATCCCTCAAGATACTGTTACGTTCAAGAAATAAGTCCAGCTCATCTTTTATGATAGATTCCAATATTTTGCACGCAATGCAAGTTAAACTGACTGGCCTGTAATTTCCTGGCTCAGTACGGTCCCCTTTCTTATATATTGGTATTATATTGCCCTGTTTCCAATCATTTGGTATTTCTCCAGTTTCTAAAGACCGTCTGAAGATAGCGGATAGCGGCTTAAAGATGATCTCACCAACTTCCCTGAGCACTCTAGGATATAAGCCATCAGGACCCGCCGCCTTATCTGCCTTTAGTTTATGCAACTTGTCTAATACTTCGTTATCCCTAACCTCAATTTCCGCTAAGTAATCTTGAGCATTTAACATGCCCTCTGGCCAAATAAAGACCCACTCTGAGGTAAAATTCTCAACAAAGTAACTGTTTAAGGCATCCACAATATCCTTGTTATCATATAGCAGCGATCCATTTTTATTCTTTATGCACTTAACCTACTCTTTGACTTTCCTTTTTCTGCTACAGTACTGAAAGAAGCGCTTAGGGTTAGTTTTTGCCCCCTCTGCAATTTGTCTTTCATACAGTCTTCTAGCATTCCTCAGCTCTTTTTTGACCACAGCCCGCATTTTACAGTATTCAGCCTTAGTGTTCTCATTGTTATCCTTTATGTACATCTTATAAAGATTCCTCTTTTCCCTCAAAATCCTACGAATACTTTTGGTCATCCACTGTGGATTCTGCTTTTTCAGCTTACTTTTGGACACCTTTGGAATGAATTTGCATTGTGAATCAAGTAAAACCCCCTTAAATCTTTCCCACATCTCATTTACAGACTCACAGTCCTGGAGTGTCTCCCATTTTATTGCACTAAGATATGAGCGCATCCTGTCAAAGTTTGCTCGCCTAAAATTGAAAATTTTTGTTTTTGAATACACCTTTTTAACTTCCCATGAAACATCAAAATGAACAGTATAGTGATCACTTGTGCCAAGTGGCTCCAGTACCTCAACATTGCTAATTCTATCTGGGTCATTACAGAGCACTGAGTCTAAAATTGCCTTCTCTCTTGTCGGTTTATTAACATACTGCACCAAAAAATTATCATTTATAACATCTGGAAATTCTTCCTCCCCCCTACCCTGTCCTTTCACCATTTCCCAGTCGATACCAGGATAATTTAAGTCTCCCATAATAATAGTCCCTCCACCTCTACAAGCTTTCGTAATCCTCTTAGAAAGCATTTCATTGACTGTACTGTCCAAAGCTGGTGGCCGATAGCATACTCCTATGTTTAAACCTGTCTCATGTTTGCCAATGAGCCTGACCCAGATATCTTCACAGGGCAAGGAATGTTCAATTTCAGGAATTTCCTGTACATTTATGTTTTCGTTCACATAGATTGCTACGCCCCCTCCTCGCCTATTACATCTATCCTTCCTAAAGAGCTTATAACCTTCTATATTATATTCATCTCCATCCTCTTCACTAAGCCATGTCTTTATAATCCCAACTATGTCATAGCCCTCACTAATCATACTGCCTCAAGCTCTGGAAATTTATTTTTTCTGCTTCTTGCATTTAAATAAAAACATTTCAGGTTATTACTAATGCTCTTCCCCCTTGATTTCCCATGCGACCACTGCTGCGAGCCCTGCACTACGCTTTGTTGCTTTAAAAGTATATCATCAATAGTGCATGCAACGCCGTCAGCTTCCATCAGGGCAGTCTGCATTTCCCTATGTGTAACACTCACTAACCTCCCTGCCCCCCAAGTCCCTAGATTAAATAATCCTGTGCTACCCTCAACATACGCTGACCTAGTGCAAAGGTACCCCTCCGGTTCAGGTGCAGCCCGTCAGGCTTGAACAGGTCACCCCTGTCCCAGAAAAAGTTCCAGTGCCCCATAAACCTGTACCCCTCTTTCCTACACCAGGTTCGTAGCCACGTGTTAAACCTCCAGTTAAAATTCTGCTTCTCTCTGCTTGTACGTGGTACTGGTAGAATCCCGGAGAACACTACCGTGGAGGATCTGCTCCTAAGCTTCTCAGCTATTTCCATAAATTTGCCTTGCAGAACCTCAAACCTACCCTTACCTATGTCATTTGTCCCAACATGGACCATGACAACTGGATCCCTCCCCGCTCTGGCCTGGAGCTTGTCCGCACGCTCCAGGAGGTCTCCTACCTGGGCACCAGGCAGGCAACACACCGTACGAGACTCCTTGTCGCGCGAACAGACTAAGCTATCTGTTCCTCTAAGTATTGAGTCCCCTACTATCACTAACTGTCTTTTCTGAGGGGTAGAGGCCAACAGGGTGCCCTGCTGCTCATCAGTCCCCTCACTCTCAGGGTCAGGGGCCAATTTGAGTTCCTGCAAGGGGCGGAATCGGTTGGAAACCTCAACCACTGGAGGAGCTGTCGCTGTGCAGGGCGACACCCTTTCCTCTTGGCTGTCGTCCTACAGTCACCCAACTTTCTCTCCCTGCCTGCTCTGGGATCCCTGTACCACCCCGCTTTGGCGTACAAACCATTTCTCTAAACGACATACTTCTCAGTTCCTCTAGGAACTCCACTGATTGTGAACTATGTCGTGCCGCCAACTGGCCCTGAAGATCAAGGATCTTGCTCTCCAGATGCTCAATTAGCTGGCACCGGTGACAGACAAACCCACCCTGGAAATCTCTTTCCAAAAGTGCGATACATCCTGCAACCGTCACATAGTTTTGGCCACATTTTGAACCCCCTACCTAATGACCTCGCTCACCCTAGATAAAAGAAAATTACTAATGCCGAGACAGAAGCTGAGGAACCACAATTTATTAATTTATTAACCTAAGAAGCCCAAAGCAGCAGTCACAATAGAAACCGTGGGGAAACTATGTAGATGGATTATAAGCCTCTTTTAACAGGGGCTTAGTTTCAGTTAACAGGAGCCCCTGTTAAAAGACTGCTAACAGTGACAGATTTTTCACAGAACCTGTCTTCCTCTATGGGCGATATTACAGCACAATAGCACATTTACATTGGGACTACCAAAATATATACGAATTCAAGCAGAAATTAAAAAAATTAAACATACCTCCAAGTTTCTTACGTTGAGACATTTTGCAAGACCAAACAAAGTTCAAAGACTTAGAAAACTGGGTTGGCGTATGAAATGGCAAGTGGAATGTGTGAACTGACGTTAAGATTTGAGAAGTGAAAGACGAAGTGACTACATGTCAGTGATTCTGCTGTATATATCCTAAATGAGTGAAAAACACTTATTATACAATATACTTGCAAAATATATACCAATTTTCTTGACACAAAATATCATAACACGGAATCCCCAAGTAGTCTATTGGAAAAGTATCGGTCGGACATTTAATAACATTGTGCTTTTGACGGTACTGGTTTATGTCAGAAATGCAAATGTAAGAGTGCCATCTCGAAGTGAAATAGTACATTTAAGCTTGCTGTACACCCATTTATATTAATATTTAGGATTGTTCTTGCTGTAATTGCACGTTTCTGGGGTTCATAATTTCGGCTTTTTTCCCGTTCGGCTGTTTTCATCGCCGTTGACCAGTGTTTACCAAGGCCACTATCTGACCCTGTAAGGCTATGTGACATTACAATACATGTAGCTGTTGAGCTGCATGGTGTACTAACACGAGGTTAGAGTCATGCAGACAACAGACGGCGAGCTTTGCTCCGGACTGCATTTACCGATAATATGTATACATGAGCTGCTCAGCCGACTGTGATGACCAGTCCCTGACCAGTTACTACCGTCTTTCTCACATTATCCTCACGGCCTTGTAGCTAGCTAGATTTCAGTCTTTTCGCGAACAGTACTGTATTTGTGACGAAGCTGGGAGGATATTTTGTGATGTGCCCCCGTTTCTTTTCAGATGCCTCTGCCTTTTACCCACTTGGGTGGATTTTGCCCCCTTTGGTAAATGTGGATGCATAGCATAGCCAGAGCTGCAGGGGGGTAGAATATCACTGAATGACCGGATTCAGCTGGAATGTGAGGGAAGGAGGCAGAGGGGTTATGAAGGAAGTATTGTTGGAGAGAGGGAGTCGGAGTGAGACGTGACTGGGGTCAGACATGGTTTGTGTGTGTGAGCGAGTGAGAGAGAGCGCTACATGCCCTCTGTGTGTGTTCTGTGGCGTACTCGCTCCTAGAGCTGAGAAGTTCCATGAAGGAGGGTTTTTATTAGTCACCTGACAGTCTTCCTCAAGGAAACTCCGCTCTCTTCTGCACCCTGTGTGTATGTGTCTGTGGGGCTGCACACACACACACACACACACACACAATGTTACATTCCAGTACCATTCTCCGCGCGCTCTGTGAGCCCCGCCCACCTCTCGGTTTGCAGCTCATATTTTATTCAGTGGCTTGTGACCTGTACACTCTCTCTCTCTCTCTCTCTCTCTCTCTCTCTCCCCCCTCTCTTTCACTCACTCTTCTCTGTCTTTCACCCCTCTTTTGCACTCCCTCCCCCCTCCTGGCATACCCTGTGTATGCAGTGAAGTGCAGGCCTATCTGATCAGTGTTGGTCCATAAACACACCTCTGTTCTCCGGTGCCAGTGTTGTATTTGGCCCTGTATTGAGGATTTGGGATCTGCTGGGGCGTTTATCAGAAACTCTGGCCGTTTCTCGAAGCGAGGGCTGCTGCATTTTTTGGCCAGCAGATCTCTGCGGGCTGTTCAGCTATGAATGCGCCTTCAAACACAGCTGTGCAATGCAGTCTTCATCTCGTCAGCTATCAGACGGAATAGTCAACATGGAAAAGGAGAGGAAGCCAGTTTACAATTTCATCTGATACCAGGCAAGATGAAAGCTGCATTTCTCGGCTGTATTTGAAAGCGCCTTCACAGTGTAACAGCCTGCGTTGACATGACAGCCTTGAAATGCGGCCCACCTGGGCTGCAGCCCGCGCTTTGAGAAACGGCCCCCGTGTCCTGGCAAAGGCGAACGCTAGCTAGCGCAGCCTTAGCCAGGATTGGGTTGTTCAGAGTGAGTGGTTAGTAATGCAGTTTTAAGACTTGCAGCACGACTTGCACTGACTAACCGCAGCTTTCATGTTTGTGTGTGTCTTTTTTTGTTTTGTGTCGTTTTCGGGGCTTTCATAACTACATGCCTGATGCTGTGATTGGTCGATGTTGGACTGACCCCCGTGGGCCTTGCTCTGTGATTGGTCGGTGTGGGAATGACCTGACGCATTGGCCGTGCACTCTAACGCTGATGAAGGCATCGGTAAACTGTCCACTGCGGATGGTAAAGCGTTCGCAGATCCCGAGGTGCTGCGTCGTCTGACGTCTTCGGTGAGCTGCGCTCTGGACGAGGCTGCCGCGGCTCTCACGCGCATGAGGGCGGAGAACACACTCAACGCCGGCCAGGCCGACAAGTATGCATCTGCTGAGTCCCCGACACGCAACACCACTTCTCCACACTCTCCTATTCATGCCTCTGCACTCTTTCTTTTCCGCTCCCTAATGTTTCTCTGCGCTCCTGAATATTACTCTGTGCTCCTTAATGTTCCTCTCTCGTTCTGTGTTCCACCGCACTCTGTGCTCTTCCCTCTTACTCTTTTCTGTTCTTCTCTACTCCGTACTGTTTTTATCTTGTGTTCCTCTGCTCCTTTCTGTTCCTGTTCTATTCTTCCTGTTCCTCTCTGCTCCTTTCTATTCCTCTATCCTCCTTTCTGTTCCTCTGGTCCTTTCATTCTGTTCTGCTTTTTTCATGTCCTCTCTGTACTTTTCTGTTCATTCCACTCTCCTCCTTCCTATTTGTCTCTGTTCCTTTGTTCTCCTCTCCCCTGTGTTCACCACTGCATCTTTCTGCTCCTCTGCTGTTGACATAAGTCTTTACTCCCTTGGTAAACCTGCAATTTTTCTAGGTAATGCCAGAAGTTACTTAAATATCTGACTTACTCCATGTTTTATGCGAATGAACGTACAGTTGCAATAGTTTTTCAGCTTAGCTTTTCGTTCAGCCTGTACAGTTGCATTAAGTGTAGCAGTCCTGTTATTGTCAGCCGTCACTTAGCATTTAGCCTGTGCTACGGTTGTAGTAAGTGTAGCAGTGCGGACATTTTCCGAGAAAACTTAAGAGTTTAGCTTGTATAGTCGCAGTTAGTGCGGCAGTCTTGGCTTCGCATTTAGCCATTACATTTTCAATAAGTGTGGCAGTGTGGTTGTCTTCATTTTAGCTCAGCATTTAGCCTGTACAGTTGCATTAGGTGTTGCAGTCTGGTTATTTTCAGTCATAGCTTTGTGTTTAGCCTGTGGAGTCGCAGTAAGTTCAGCAGCATAGATATTTTTAGCGAAAGTTCAGCGTTTAGCCTGTACAGTCGTCAGTGCATCAGTGTGGATAATTTGTTATAGCTTAGCGTTTAGCCTGTACAGTCGCAGTAAGTATAGCAGTCTGGTTGTTTTCAGTCGTAGCTTGGCGGAGGCGTGCTCGGATGGAGACGTGAATGCCGTGCGGAAGCTGCTGGATGAAGGGCGGAGCGTGAATGAGCACACAGAGGAGGGAGAAAGCCTGCTGTGCCTCGCCTGCTCCGCTGGGTACTACGAGCTCGCTCAGGTGCTCCCCCTACTGGCCAACACTTTCATACTTGAATATTCCCCGCAGAGTTCTTTTTTAAATGTTCCACTCAAAGCTTTGTCACAATTTATTTGCTTCCTTTTTAGTTTTACTTTGAATTTTTTTCATTTTTACATTGAACTCGAGTTGGTCGACAAGGTAATATCCAGCTGTAGCCACTGGGCAGGCTGAGATTGACCAATGTCCAGATGTCCCTGGGGCAGCACTTCAACAAATGTGATGATTCACCACAATCCATTATTGCATTACGTTGATTTGATGAAACAAAAGAAATACGTGATTGCAGTGCCGTAGATGAAGTGCTACATGTGTGCAGGTGTGCACATTAGTCACGCTCTTGGGTCCCGCGGCAGGTGCTGTTAGCGATGCACGCTAACGTGGAGGACCGCGGAGTGAAGGGGGACATAACCCCCCTAATGGCGGCCGCGAGCGGGGGATATGTAGACATCGTCAAACTGCTGCTGGTGCACGGGGCCGACGTCAATGCGCAGTCCTCTACAGGTACTCACTTCACACTCATAAACACACGCACACTCTTCTATCTATCAGAGACAGCGAAACGTAGACATAGCCAGGTGCACCTGACACACACACACACACACACACACACACACACGCACACAGATTCATAAACAGGCAAGTGACTTTGATACCCTCTGTGTCCCCCTCCCTGCACAGGTAACACAGCCCTAACGTACGCGTGTGCGGGAGGGTTCGTGGATGTGGTGAAGGTGTTGTTGAAGGAGGGTGCCAACATCGAGGACCACAACGAGAATGGGCACACGCCACTCATGGAGGCAGCCAGCGCGGGGCACGTGGAGGTGGCACGAGTGCTGCTGGAGTACGGGGCGGGCATCAACACACACTCGAACGAGTTCAAGGAGAGCGCGCTAACGTTAGCCTGCTACAAAGGTGAGCATCAACACGCTCTGTAAAGAGCTCAAGGAGAGCGCGCTAACGCTAGCCTGCTACAATGGTGAGCATCAACACGCTCTGTAAAGAGCTCAAGGAGAGCGCTCTAGCATTAGCCTGCTACAAAGGTGAGCATCAGCACGTTCACTAATGAGCTCAGGGAGAGCACGCTAACGCTAGCCTGCTACAAAGGTGAGCATCAACACGCTCTCTAATGAGCTCAGGGAGAGCGCGCTAACGCTATTCTGCTACAAAGGTGAGCATCAACACGCTCTCTAATGAGCTCAGGGAGAGCACGCTAACGCTATTCTGCTACAAAGGTGAGCATCAACGCACTCTCTAATGAGCTCAGGGAGAGTGCACTAACGCTATTCTGCTACAAAGGTGAGCATCAACACGCTCTCTCATGAGCTCAAGGAGAGCGCGCTAACGCTAGCCTGCTACAAAGGTGAGCATCGACATGCTCTCTAATGAGCTCAGGGAGAGCGCGCTAACGCTAGCCTGCTACAAAGGTGAGCATCAACACGCTCCCTAATGAGCTCAGGGAGAGCGCGCTAACGCTAGCCTGCTACAAAGGTGAGCATCAACACGCTGTCTAATGAGCTCAGGGAGAGCGCGCTAACGCTATTCTGCTACAAAGGTGAGCATCAACGCACTCTCTAATGAGCTCAGGGAGAGTGCACTAACGCTATTCTGCTACAAAGGTGAGCATCAACACGCTCTCTAATGAGCTCAAGGAGAGCGCGCTAACGCTAGCCTGCTACAAAGGTGAGCATCGACATGCTCTCTAATGAGCTCAGGGAGAGCGCGCTAACGCTAGCCTGCTACAAAGGTGAGCATCAACACGCTCCCTAATGAGCTCAGGGAGAGCGCGCTAACGCTAGCCTGCTACAAAGGTGAGCATCAACACGATCTCTAATGAGCTCAGGGAGAGCGCGCTAACGCTAGCCTGCTACACAGGTGAGCATCAACCCACACAGTTCATACTGTTAACACTAGCCTCAAAGGTGAGTAGGGAACAGGCATCAACACACACTCCAGATAATTAGAGCGTGCGCTAACATTAGCATGCTTCTTCGGTGAGCATTAACTCGCATTCCAATGAGCTGAAAGTGGAGGCAAATGGTGCAATTTTGGTTGCCATGGTGACCGTATTGGCCACATAATGCGCACATTAGCGGGAAAAAGAAGAGATTTCCTTGTGGACGCAGTACAGGCGGCAGTTTTGGACCGATTACTTTCATAATTAGTATGGACATGTGGTATACTTCACTTATAACGCCTATCTATTTCGCTTCCATGGCAGCAGTATTTGCCGAATAATACGCCAAAAAGGGGAGAAACGGGCTTTCGGGGGCTACACCCATGCGGTCGCAGCCGACCGGCCTGTCTTGTTTCCAAACCAAATGCATAGTTCTTATAATGTTTTGAAATGTACCCAGTGATCTGACATCCATTTGGCCATCCCTCCTACCTATTCTAAAATGTTGCTGATTGGTCAGTGGGATAAAGTGGGTGGGTCCTTGTAGCATGTAGCAGTGTGAAACCTGCAGCAAAACGGGTGCTGATTGGTCACTGGGAAGGGGCTGAGGGTGGGCTAACCAGTCATAAGTGTTTCTGTGGTTTCTGCAGGTCACCTGGACATGGTGCGGTTTCTGTTGGAGGCCGGAGCCGATCAGGAGCACAAGACAGACGAGATGCACACTGCACTTATGGAGGCCTGCATGGTGAGTGCAGATAACTGAGCCAGGATCAGCCCTAACACTCAGATGCACACTGCACTTATGGAGGCCTGCATGGTGAGTGCAGATAACTGATCCAGGATCAGCCCCAACACTCAGATGCACACTGCACTTATGGAGGCCTGCATGGTGAGTGCAGATAACTGATCCAGGATCAGCCCTAACACTCAGATGCACACTGCGCTTATGGAGGCCTGCATGGTGAGTGCAGATAACTGATCCAGGATCAGCCCTAACACTCAGATGCACACTGCGCTTATGGAGGCCTGCATGGTGAGTTCAGATAACTGATCCAGGATCAGCCCTAACGCTCAGATGCACACTGCGCTTATGGAGGCCTGCATGGTGAGTGCAGATAACTGATCCAGGATCAGCCCTAACACTCAGATGCACACTGCGCTTATGGAGGCCTGCATGGTGAGTGCAGATAACTGATCCAGAATCAGCCCTAACACTCAGATGCACACTGCGCTTATGGAGGCCTGCATGGTGAGTTCAGATAACTGATCCAGGATCAGCCCTAACGCTCAGATGCACACTGCGCTTATGGAGGCCTGCATGGTGAGCGCAGATAACTGATCCAGGATCAGCCCTAACACTTGGATCCCTATTGGAGATGTTGGGTGTGGCTGTATGTCTGAATTCCCTTTAATACAGTGAACAACACACTGTAGATGGTGGCGATGATTCGGGGGAACAGATTACTGAGACACTTCTAGAATCAGTTAAAGGAATCATTACTAATCCAAATTATCAATCACTTCCAGTAAAAATATGGATTTGCATAACCGCTGATGGGTCTTAGTACATTGGGTGGTTAGATTCGGTCATTCATCGAAACGATAATTGTAGCTTATTTTGATTTTTAACTGAATTAAAAACCAGCTGAAAGCTGTTGCCCCCCCCCCCGGCACATTTTTACCTTCGCCCCCCCGTCTCTCTCTCCTGTCCCAGGACGGGCACGTGGAGGTGGCCCGGCTGCTGTTGGACAGCGGCGCACAGGTGAACATGCCGGCGGATTCGTTCGAGTCCCCGCTGACGCTGGCAGCCTGCGGGGGTCACGTGGAGCTGGCGGCGCTGCTGATCGAGCGAGGCGCCAACCTGGAGGAGGTGAACGACGAGGGGTACACTCCGCTGATGGAGGCCGCGCGCGAGGGGCACGAGGAGATGGTAGCGCTGCTGCTCGCTCAGGGTGAGCCCCTCGCCACATCCCCAAAATATCCCTCAGTATTCAGGCACTCATCACACATCTAACAGGCTCAGCCCTGAAGGCCAGGTGTGTGAGAGCAGGTTCTGTCTACTGTTTGGAATTCCTGAAAAAGCTTGAATTTTAAAGCGGAGTTTTAAGGGTTTGAAAAGTGTTGGATTTTGACCGAAGTGCATGAAATTATGACACCAAACGCAATATTTTCATAGCAACGTAGAAGTCAAGGCAAACCGTTGATTGCTGCGCCTCTGCCTGCTATAGCTTCATAAAACCTAAAAGTCGATCTTTGCTCCGTGCATGTGGTCCTCTGTGATCTTGACCTTTGACCTGATGACCTCCAAAGCGCAATCGGTTCAGCTATCCTTTGTGGGGAGTTAGGATGTCAGAATTGGTCAAAATCCCTCCAGTCCTTAAGTAAATAACAACGTATAAGATGTGAGATGGACCGATAACCAAAAAAGCAGTGTGGCCCCCGCCCAGTGTCTGTGATCTGTCAGATCGGCATGTGGTTCACCACAGCCGTAAGGTGCTGGAAGAGCTTGGAAATGCTGCTTATAAAGTCCTTGAATTTGAGTTTGGAAACGGTGTGGGTGTGAAAGTAGACATCCTCTCCTGCCTCTCTGACACCTGTGAGCTCAGGCAGCAGCTGTCACGCAGTAAAAGTACACATCCTCTCCTGCTTCTCTCACACCTGTGAGCTCAGGCAGCAGCTGTCACTCAGTAAAAGTACACATCCTCTCCTGCTTCTCTCACACCTGTGAGCTCAGGCAGCAGCTGTCACTCAGTGAAAGTACACATCCTCTCCTGCCTCTCTCACACCTGTGAGCTCAGGCAGCAGCTGTCACTCAGTGGCCCCTCCTGGCTGAAGAATAGTTGTCATCAGAAACTCATGGTGATTTTGGCCCATCTATTTTAGGAAAGCAGTCCTATTCTCTCCAGTGCTCACAAGGGGCTCACGAAAGGCGTCACATTCAGAAAATTCACTCATTCTACAATCTTGTGGCCTTCAGGTTCAGCTGGTGGTCTGTAGATTGTAGTGCCGTGTGGGTCCTTAGGTATATTGTAGGGGACCTTCAGCATTGAGCTGTAGTGATTTTACTGATATAAAATCATCCATTCTAGTCATTAATCATTTAACCTACTTATTGTTACAGTTATCAGCAAATAGAAAACTGCTGCTAATGTTGCCTGGGCCTGTGTCTGAAAGCAGAATTCAATAGCTGGTAACTGCACAGAGATAAACCTAGACCAGCGCTGCAGTTTGGGAGGGATCTGGGTGCATTTATGCTGGTAACTTAGGTATTCCAACTCATAAGTAGGACTGCTGTCGGTTGAAGAGCCTTATATACTTTTGGATGCAGGGGTAAGATTGCCCCTCTGCTCTCCTGATCAGGAATCAGGCTGGCGCCCAGTATGTGAACGCTGAACCGAAGAGGCGCATTATAAACAGGGTGATGCTGCACTGCTCTTCAAAAATAGTGCTGAGTTAGACGATATTCACAAAATTAAATATCTCAAGCAGAAAGGGGAATAAGCTTACCACTTTGTTTGATTAAAAAATAATCACTTTGTTTTTATTATATCTGAGATGAGATTAAAGCACAGTTGTCATTTTTATTGAGCTGAATATTTGCCTTGGTGTGAAAATGAGTCTGAGAAACCTTTTGAAAATCTCCGCTGTATCCGATCCTTTTTATATCAAAGGAGGTTTTGAGGCTCTTTTCCTGGATCCTTTGGATTTCACGCAGGTGCCCATCATGGCCATCCATCCGCGCATCCATTATCTAACAGTAGTTTGAATCATGGGGCTGGAGCATATCCCACCATGCATTGGGCAAGAGGCAGGAACTCATCCTGTATTGTTCACCAATCCATCACAGGGCAGCAGTTAAAACCAATTAATGCATCATAATGATCAAAAATGAATACGTCCAGCTTCTTTACTGGTAATAGTCATAATTATTAGTCACAAAAATAGAGGTCGGCTGGACATTTGCACCCAGAAGTCTCACGATCATGGACTTAGGTTGTGATGTTTGGGGTTTAAATGGATGGGCTTAACTCTGTGCCCATGCTGTGAAGGCCCTGCTTACGTCAGCAGTGTTAATATTGCGTACGCAGTATTGCGGCTGTTATATTGCCATGAGGTTCCTGATTTGCGATCTAGCCCTCGCTCTCGGCAGGTGCGAACATAAACGCTCAGACGGAGGAGACGCAGGAAACAGCGCTAACGCTAGCCTGCTGCGGGGGCTTCCTGGAGGTGGCCGACTTCCTGATCAAGGCGGGAGCGGACATTGAGCTGGGCTGCTCCACCCCTCTGATGGAGGCTGCTCAGGAGGGGCACCTGGAGCTGGTGAAGTACCTGCTGGCTGCAGGTGAGGCTGCGCAGGTCTCGCTGAGTGACTTTAGCACAGATGTGTGTGTCCGGTCTCGCTCAGACGGGGCCGATGTAGGTTTCACTTCTATAGACGACCTGCAGATCATAAATTACAGATCATAAAGCTGGCGCCAGTGCAGATTTTTGTTATAGCCCAGATTTGTGACTCCTGATGAACCCTAATTAACCAATCAGGACCTATACCGATGACCATAAAAAAATACAGCACCTGGAAATTTATCAGAATTTTTATAGATTTAATTTCATTTGGAACTATTAAGAGCTTTGTGTTGAACAGATTGAAATCCCCTGAACGACATTGAGAAATAGTCAGTTATGCATAAGGGAAAAAAACAGAAAAATATCAACACTCAGCGGGTGTTGTGTGTGGTCATGAGCGTATGAAGAGCACCTCGATGGGCTGAGATGGGCACCTGAGCATCAGGCGTTGTGCTCACACTGGTGCATTCTGGGAGAGATTGGACACGCCTGCTCTACAGCTCTGCCTTCTTCTGTTAGGTCAAGTTCTAGAGTTACGCTGTTCCTCTCCTTTCTGACCTTTGACCCTGTGCTCATCTCTAGGCGCAAACGTGCACGCTACCACGGCGACGGGGGACACGGCGCTGACGTACGCGTGTGAGAACGGGCACACAGACGTGGCGGACGTGCTGCTGCAGGCCGGTGCGGATCTGGTGAGTGTGTCCCGCCTTCCATATTTCTACCCCTCTGCCGATCTCTCTCGGTTCCTCTCATCACTCCATCTCCTTCAAATGGAAGGGGGATGTAGGAATGAGTGTTGTCCTTCCGTGTGTCCGTCCATCCATCAGCCTTCTTTCCTGGGCCAGGTCTTCTCAATTGTTTAGCATTTTTCCATGAAGTCTAATATCGTCATACTTTTGTTCATCCTCCCAATTTTTAATCAGTGCTCTCTGCCGCTTCCTGAATTTTCTTATGGTATATGAGCCATCCAGTGGAGGGGGATCTGAGAATTTCGTTCTCTCTCTCTCTCTCTCCCTCCCTCCCTCCCTCCTGCGGTTCTCTCTTTCCTGCCTCTCTCCATCTTTCTCTTCATCTCCTGTCTTGCCTCTCCCCTCCCTCATGCCCTCCATCCATTTCTACCTGGCAGTCACTCCTCTCTTTCTCTCTCTTGCTCCCTCTCTCTCTCTCTCTCTCTCTCTCTCTCTCTCTCTCTCTGTCTAACTGCTTGTGTTTGTCCTACAGGAGCATGAGTCAGAGGGGGGTCGGACGCCGCTAATGAAAGCAGCCAGAGCAGGTCACCTGTGTACTGTGCAGTTCCTCATCAGCAAAGGTAAAGCCCACACACACACTCATTCATTATCACACACACAGGCACACACACACACACACACACACACACACACCATGTAAACTGCAGATCCTCATCAGCAAAGGTGCGTCTGCTCCACCTGTACAAAAATTAAGGGCCACAGTGAGCTTTATTTTATGATTTCATCGCCATGAATTATAAAATATGCGTCAGCTGTTTTTAAAAAAAAAATAATATTTCATAAGGAAGATGGTTATTATTTTCGTCTTTAGCATTGCAGTTGTTTTTAGGCTTCTGTTCTGAGGTTTAGTGTCTCAGGCCCTGCCTAACTGCAGCAGTGAGCACACACTGGTGTCTGAGGCTCAGCGTTAGCGTGTGGCTGTTCTCCCCGTGCTCAGGTGCTAATGTCAACAAAGCTACCGGCAGCAATGACCACACGGTGGTGTCACTGGCCTGCGCGGGGGGGCATCTCACTGTGGTGGAGCTGCTGCTGGCCCATGGAGCTGACCCAACGCACAGACTAAAGGTACGACCTCCTGACCCAACACTCAGAGTACGAGGTACAACCTCCTAACCCTACACACTGACTAAAGTTACAACCTCCTAACCCAACACACGGAAGAAAGGTACAGCCTCCTAACCCAACACACTGACTAAAGGTACAACCTCCTGACCCAACACTCAGAGTATGAGGTACAACCTCCTAACCCAACACACGGACGGTACAGCCTCCTAACCCAACACACTGACTAAAGGTACAACCTCTTAACCCCACGCACGGACTAAAGGTACAGCCTCCTAACCCAACACGCAGTCTAAAGGGAGAGTCTCCTATCCAAACACCATAACCCAACTCATTGTCTATAGGTGCAGCCTCCCTACAAAATACCTAACCCAACACAGACTAAAGGTATAACCTCCTTAACCAATACCTAACCAAACACACTGTCTCAAGGTACAGCTTTCTAACCCACACCTAACCCAATGCACTGTCTAAAGATACAACTTTCAAGCCCAATTCCTAACCCAACACACAGAATAAACGTGGAATCTCCTAACCAAACACTGTAACCCAGCTCGCTGTCGACGAATACAACCTCCTTACCCAATACCTAACCCAACGTACTGTCTAAAGGTACAGCCTCCTAACCCAACGTACTGTCTAAAGGTACAGCCTCCTCACCCAACGTACTGTCTGAAGGTAAAGCCTCTTAACCCAACGTACTGTCTAAAGGTACAGCCTCCTAACCCAACGTACTGTCTAAAGGTACAGCCTCCTAACCCAACGTACTGTCTAAAGGTAAAGCCTCTTAACCCAACGTACTGTCTAAAGGTACAGCCTCCTAACCCAGTACCTAACATGCAGAAGCCCACAGTGGAATGTGTGTGTGTGTGTGTGTGTGTGTGTGTGTGTATATATGTGTGTGTGTGTGTGTGTGTGCGCGCGTGATGTGCATAGTCCTGCTAAGATGACTGTGTGTGTGTGTCATCCCACCTGGTGTTCATTGATGGAGTTGTGACTTTAGTGTTCCTCCGGGGAATCTGGTCATGGAGCCATTTTGTTTCCATTGCATCATTGGGAGGTTTTTTTTTCCATTTTCTCCTTTCTCGTGTCTTATCATTTTCCCCTCTTATGCTTGTCAAATCCATTGCTAGCTGACTTATTGTTTTTCCCCAGATATTTTGTTTCCCTTCGAGAGGAGAACCAAAAAAAAGGATTTCTATCGTGCAAAACAGCTAGGTTTCACACGACAGAAACAAAATGGCTCCTATTCTTGAGTTGCCATGACACTATATAGGGAATCCCATCAAGTCACAGGTGTGTGTGTCGTCCCGCAGATATGAATCTGAGCATGTGTAGTGTTGCTAAGATGAAGGTGTGTGTTGTCCTGCCCGGATTAAGGTAACGCGTCACTACAATGGCTGTCCGATTCCCCCTCAGGACGGCTCCACCATGCTGATTGAGGCAGCTAAAGGAGGCCACACTAATGTGGTGTCTTACCTGCTGGATTACCCCAACAACATCCTGTCTGTCCCCGCCCCCGACCTGTCCCAGCTCACGCCCCCCTCCCACGACACCTCTCAGGTGAGGCTCCGCCCCCTGTCCGTCAGTCACTGCGGCGGTGATCAGTATTCATGTATTTCTGCTTCAGTTATGAATTCTTTGTGTTCGCTTGTGCTCACAGGTTCTTTATTTGTGTGTGACTCTCACTGGTTTCTGTCGTGCCTGCGCTACTTGCACACATGCACCCACATTTACTGCACTCACACACACACACACACACACACACACACAGGTTCCTCGTGTTCCGTTCCAGGCCTTGGCCATGGTGGTGCCCCCCCAGGAGCCTGACAGAGTGCCCACCCTCAGCTCCCATCCTCCAGTCTCCAGCAAAGGTCAGCTTTTGTGTGTGTGTATGTGTGTGTGTGCACTGTGTGCATATAAATAAAAGTGGCGAGTCAGTTGGTGTGAGTACGTGTGTGTGTGTGTGTCTGTGTACACGCATGGGTTTGTGTATCATTTGAGAAATATTGACCATACTGCCTGATATAAGCCTGTTACTCGGGGTATTTGTATTCCCTCAGAGCTGATTTGGATAAATGTGCAAACATTTGTGTTTAAAGTTTAATTACCTTCCTGCTTTAACGGCTGGAGCTGCTGGTTTCACATACACTACATGTTCTACATTCTGCATTGTACCTGAGTCGTCCCCCTCTCACTCAGGCTCCTCCAAGCAGAGACAGAGCTCCCTGCAGGCGGCGGGCAGTACTGCGGGCCGGCCCGATCCGGACGTGCTGCCACCGTTTCACCCGTACCAGCCACTGGAGTGCATTGTGGAGGAGACGGAGGGCAAGCTGAACGAGCTGGGCCAGCGCATCAGTGCCATCGAGAAGGCTCAGCTGCAGTCCCTAGAGCTCATCCAGGGGGAGCCGCTCACCAAGGACAAGATCCAGGAGCTGAAGAAGAGCCGCGAGGAGCAGGTACAGAAGAAGAAGAGGATCCTGAAGGAGCTGCAGAAAGTGGAGCGGCAGCTACAGCTGAAAACCCAGCAGCAGTTCACCAAAGAGTACATGGAGGCAAAGGGTCTGCGGGAGGACCCAGCACAGGCCCCTGGGGCACTCCCTCAGCCTCCACCGCAGCCTCCTGGGCCTCAACCTCACCACCATCCGCCCAGCCTCGACCCCCCGGCGCTGCCCGGCTCCGACACGGACGAGGAGGGTCGACGGGAGGGTGAGGAGGAGGTGGGCCAGAGATCCCCTGCTGGAGAAGAGGAAGAGGAGGATGATGATGAAGACGACGAAGATGAGGAGGATGAGGATGACGAGCAGGAGCGGGAAAATTACGCCAAACTCCCACAGGTCAGAGTGTGTTGCCATGGGTATAGTTTGTGGGAGAGGATGCCCTTTCACTCATGGCTGCTACAGAAACACCCCCCGTCATCCTGAGTAACCAAAATGATGTCACTGCGTGTTGGATAGAGATGCACCACCAGGAAAGATACAATGACTTGATACACTATAGCATGTAGTTGAAATGCTACCTTTGATTACTATGAGTGTTATGGCTAACAAAACTTGTCCATGAGTGTAATGGCTAAAGCTACTTCTCCCATTCATTTCTTTGAGTGTAACGGCTAACGCTACTCTTCCATGAGTGTAATGGCTGAGGCAACTTTTATGACCATTAATTTTATGAGTCTAACCGCTGCAATACTCTTCATGGGTGAAATGGCTAACGCTACTTTTATTACTATTCATATCTACGAGTGTAACGGCACGCCAGCATCTGATGGGTTTGATCACACAGGTGGACACTATCCTGTACCGGGACGGTCAGCCTCCGCCTCCCCCACCCCCCCCCCCCTCAGGAGCCATCGCCCCCTCCCTTACCTGCGGGCTTCATGCCCATCCAGCCGTTAGCCCTACAGCAGTCCACGGACTTCAGCAGCGCAGACTGCCCTTGCAGTACCACCCCAGACCTGCAGAGGGCGATGCTCGGACCTGGGTTGCTCGCCCAGGCGCCCGATGGCCTCATGGTGGCCACGCCTGCTCAGACGCTCACCGACACGCTGGATGACATCATGGCTGGTAAGTCACTCAGTCACATTGGCCCTCTTTGTCGCCCGCCATTCTAGTCCTGCGTTTTGCGTATCGCCAATGTGGTCACAAAGCCCTCCTCCCTCAGCCGTGTGGGTTCACAAACACTCATACACACACCTTACTTTTTTACACACACATGCACTCATGCTTACTCTCTCACCCTTAACCCCTTTGCACAGA